>JAKTQZ010000006.1:0-322356 GCA_030579435.1 Ogataea nitratoaversa
TTATATCGTTTCTCCATCTGAACAAACAGTGATTAATAATCAACTGTTTCATGTCTATTTTAAGTAACTTATTTTCAATTCGGATATCCGAATCGGCATCAATTCAAACTAACCAATAGATTGAACAACAGTTATTAACTACAATAACTCTTATTGTTGCCAACTACCATATTCGGCAATCATCATGTCCAAAAACGAAATAACAATCATTGTTAATTGTTAATGTTCAATTGAACAATATAATGCCATTTATGACTTCATTTGTCTATACCACAAATCTGTATTTAATACAGAGAAACACAGATAGAATGAACGTGTGGTTCTGACACTGTGGATCTTTCTTTGTGGTGTGCAATATGCTCTTGATGTACTCACAGTCAAAGATACAGTGTTGGGCACAAGAACCACCATTGATGAACATTTCCCCACACAAATCAGCAGTTTTTCTTTTGATATCACAGTAACGTGACTTGGGTCACGTGAACAATATACTGTGATAAATTTAAAGGAGTAGAAGCTTATGTGCTCCATCCTTATTAGCTCAGTTGGTAGAGCGTTCGGCTTTTAAGGATTCTAATTTCAGAAGTCGACCGAAATGTCCAGGGTTCGAGCCCCTGATAAGGAGCATATTTTTTTTATCTTCTCTATACTATCTTTTTTATTCTGGGATTAAGACAAGACGTTACAAATATTGTGGTTGATCAATTAATTTACCTCTGTTTTTGAATTCTCGCATTCGAGAAAAATACCCATAATTGTGGTTTCACCGATGATGATACACTTTGGTACTTTCAAGGAAGGTTATACTAATGTTTTAATAGTCCTCTTTGTTGTTAATATGAGTAGTATATTTTAGGAGTTCAAAACTTTCTCTATATGTGTAACATATCGCTTGAACAAGAGTTCTGCATATCTCATTGATTTGAATTCAGACCAGTAGATGACAATTCTACACTCCCACCTCCATTTTCTTACAGTTATCTTGGCATTAAGAAAGACCCATCTTCTTGTCGGAAGAGATGGTAAATAATAAATATATCACAAGGTCTAGCGTTATAAACCTCTGAATGAAATCTGCTACTACTTCATGTAGCTACGGTAACCTTTATCAATGTCGACAATCCCGTTTACTCCATTGACTCGCTTTGAATCACAGTGAAAGTTTTATAGACTCTATCGAGAATTATGAATTCATTGTAAAGCCATTTCTAGTATCTCTACCCTTTAGTGGTACGATTAGCTTAGCTACCATACAGGCAGTTTAGTCGTGGGTACCTTTTCGGGCCTATTTAAATAGTATTAGATACTTACTAAGTTGAGTTCGTTTATTTGAGACTTGTATAAGGTCTGGTGACTAGTTTGGTAAAACACAATTGATTAATAAATGTAGTCCAATTGAAGCAGATTCAATAAGTTAATAATAACAAATAATAAATTCAATCTTAAAAAGTTTCTCTATGAAATATATATAAAACTTTTCGTGCCTTTTAAGAAAAATTCCGATTGTAACTTCTTCCGATAAAAGCAAAATATACACGTATTTATATTATTTCTCCATCCGAACAAACAGTGATTAAAATTTCTCTGTTCCATGTCTATCTTAAGTAACTTATTTCCAATACTGGTATTCGAAAAGGCATTCATTCAAACCAGCCAATAGATTGAACAACACTTATAAACTGCAATAACTATTATTGTTGTCAACTACCATATTCGGCAATCATCATGTCCAAAAATGAAATGACAATCATTGTCAATTGTTAAAATTCAATTAAACAATATAGTTTATCTGTCTATACCACAAATCTGTATTAAATACAGAGAAACACAAATAGAATGATGAATGTGTGGTCCTGACAGAGATGTTGCTGTTGCAAATCAGGGTTTCCAGTTTAAGATCTTGTGGATCTTGTGGGTCTCTTTTTGTGGTAAGTGTCCACTGTCCATATGCTTTTGATGTTTCTACAATCAAAGAAACTGATTTCAGCATAAGATGGTTTACTTGGCTTCAATTGGGGGATGGAAATTGGGCCAGCGCTAAGGGAGGAAGGGGCCGTGGATTAGGAAGCGACGTTCGATGTGTCGGAGGAAGAAGTAGTGTCTGAATTAGAGTTGGTGATATTTGTTGATGCGTCGATTTGAGTCGATGCGTCGGTGGAAATACATCCTTGCACCGGCAATAATAGTTACAGAAAACCGGCTCTGCTTTTTATAAAACTAAGGCAATTTGTCCGAGTGGTTAAGGAGAAAGATTAGAAATCTTTTGGGCTTTGCCCGCGCAGGTTCGAGTCCTGCAGTTGTCGTATTTTTTTTTTTTTTAATCTTGGTTTTTTTTAAAGCTCTGTCACCCTAGAATTAATTAGTAACTGATAATTGAATGACTTATTTTCAGTCTAGTAAACAGATACGAGAATTTGAGACAGGGCATCATCTTTGTCTCGTTTTTTTTTCGAACAATCATATACCAATGGCCAATGACTCAATTGGTCAAACATTGAACGAGACGTCGAGGCAGCAAAAGGGTAACAAATTCTGCATACGATGGACCTAAATGGACGATATATCAAGTCCCGATTCTAACGTAGGTTCTGACAATTTGCCACAATATTTGGTGACTAAGGAATTTAGTGCACAGAAATATACAACATTCATTTCAACGTCCCTACTTGAAATGAAATTTGATGATTTGTTCAACCTAAACAATTCTCAATCCCGGATAGTTATAAACTACAATTTTATATATTATTTAATATTTATTATTTAATATTTATTATTTAATATTTATTATTTAATATTCAATGTTTAGTTATACAGTCTATATAAGCTTTATGAAGAAGAGTCATTATTCTTGGTTCTTTTATCAGTTTTCTTTTTTAAAGTTCTTGAAGAATCAACTTCATCATTCGTGGGACCATAGTAAATCTCTATTTCACCATCATCCATATCATTCTTGAACTGGGTAGTTAATTTCCGTTTATCGGCGTTGGTAGCCTTCGATATCAAAGTTAGTTGAGATTCTGCTGCCGTGCCTATCAATCTGGGCCATTGCTTTGGTTTTTTTTTCCTCGGAGACGGCATTTTGGGTGGAGCTGAAACTAAGTTGCTGTCATTCTCTTGGGTGTCAGAGTCATTTTCGTTGTCGTTGTCGTTGTCGTTGTCGTTGTCGTTGTCGTTGTCGTTGTCGTTGTCGTTACCGTTATCGTTGTCGTTGTCTTTATTAGGAAATGGGAGTGGTTTAGCATAATCTATGTTTCTGTTTTTGTTTGTATTTTGAGATTCCTTTTGGTAATGATTCAAGCTATCATCTGGTAAAGAAACAAGCATGCTGTTCTTGGATTTACAATTATTTTTTGAATTGTCACTCAATTCCTTCTGAGTTTGAAACGTACCATCTGAAACTACTCTTGCATATTGCATAAAATTTTTGGCGGGCTCCGAGTTTCTTGGACCAAATATACACCAACGATAGTCTAAAATATTTGGTAATATACCATCTTCAGTTATTTGCCAAAGGTATGCTAACGAGACTATAGGGATTTCCCATGTCTTAGCTGCATTAATTTTGTTTTTCGTCGATTTTATTGAGTTTACAGGTGATGGTTTGGCATTGAGTATCTCCTTATACTTAGTATCGAATAATTTGGGAGAATTTCTCGGTGTTAAACCAATTGTAGCCAAATTGACTACTAGCATATTACATTCAGCTTGGAAAGTCTCCATGAATATACAACCTAGTGATTCAATCAAGTTAGTGATGTGCAATAACTCAATTCCACAAAAGCCTGAGATACTGATTTTTAAACTTAACTTCAAATTGCAATGAAGTTTTGGTATAGACCAGCTATCGTATTGTACTTCACCGTAATATAAGGATCTTTCAATGAACCACTCATTGACGGTTTTCAAATCATTATCGCTGATCAATTTTTTCAATCTGGTTGGCAAACTTCGGAACGGGATCTTAGATGATATTAACAAGTGAGTGATAAATTTTGCATCCTCTTGTTGAACTATCACTCCTCCATTTCCCTTGATATGCTGGTTTAATCTACCCAGTTGATCCTCATTAAATCCATATGCCAAGAAACTCAATCCTGCTAGAACATCGTGCCTTTCAATATTTTCAACTTCTCTCTCAATTTCATCATGCTTATGATTATGGTTATGGACATGGTTATGGCTATGCTCAGCATTTGAAGCCGGATATAAAGCGATTTCATTGTGTTTATTGTAAATTTCATAGTTGAACTTATAAGGATCGATAACTATTTTTAATTGATCCCAAACAAAACAAGAGTTCTTTCCAACTAAGGCAGGATCAACTTTGCTTATATCATAATATTTATGATCTAAGACTGCACCTCTTGAAACAGAATCTAACACCCATTTAGGATGAAGAACAGGGATTCCCCATTCAATGGCTTTATCGTATCTTTTCCCAAATGTCTCGAGACTAATAACAAATGAGTTAGAAGGCGTTAATGATTCCGTGGGTATTCCACCAAACTCTTTTAATAACGCGGAAATGTAGTTTCTCTGGTAGATTATATTTTTAACATTTGATAATCTGGAAAGACACAAGACAAGTCCATCAAATGGTGGTATTATATATTCATCAAGAATGGCTTTGCCAAATTTTTCACCATTCAACCATCTTTGATGTATTAAACTAATATTATTTGGTTCTATGAAAATAATATCATGTCTTTTCTGGGCACAAAATTTGTATTTAGGGGTATCTGAATCACCGACGATCAGAACGTCCACAGCTGCTATTAAATTGTTGAAAAAGGATCCTCCCATAGCCTGTATCTTTGTAGATAAATCGGACTTCAGTGGAGAAGGAACTGAAGTACTGCAGAAGTTCATTCCATAGAACGGACTTGAATTTGATAGTGGGACATTATTTTGACTCATTTGAACCTCTCTCTGTCTCTATCTTTTTCTCTGTTTTCTGGATCTGAAGACTAACAAGATATTCCTAACAGAAGTATCGGTATCATAGCTAATATTTCAACTCAGAAATCAAAACTAATCAGTTTTTGCACTTCGATTAAGAGTGTGTCACTAGAAAACAGTGCTGTCTTGTTGTTAATAGTTCAGAGATCAATCTATACGTCCTTAACTTTTTGGGAAATAAAGCATATTATTATAAGGTCTTTTGTTTGTCAAAACTTTAATGGTGTAAAGATGTGAAACAATTTTAGTGCCATTATATCGTTGTTGAAACCTCGAATATTCAGAATTCTTTCAGTATCCTTTTAATCCATAATTCTGTCCTTTGAACATTTGGTAAATTATGAGTGTTCAAACCACAAGCTCAAAAGTAGTATCTAGTTACTTGTTTTTTTTTTGTAATATCCAATAGCTATATAGATACTATAATATTTAATTGGTATCCACCACCACATCCAAATTCACTCACGTTTTACAATGTCGCAAGGCCCATCTTCCTCTAGACAGGATTTTATTGCCAAGGTGAGGTATATAAACGATTTACCACCACCACCAGCTCCTCCAAAACTGCTTGACTCATCTTCACTAAATAGTACAAAAGACTTGACTTCTCCTACTTTTTTATCGTCATTTTTCAGAAAGGAACATTTCAAGAATCTGATTACGTTGAACGATGATTTAGGTATGAATATGAATTTGTTAGATGTTCCAGGTGGCTTTGAAACTAACGATATTTCAAGCATATGCTCGTTAAGTGCAGAATATGGCAACGAGTTGAGCTTGCATCCAGATGATAGAATCTTATTGATTGACCCTTCTAGAACTACGTCTTCTTTGAAATCAGACAATGTCAGCTTCTTACGTAGAACTCAATATATTTCGTCTGATAGAGGCGCACCACAAGGGAACGAACCTGCTTCAATAAGACAGAAAATTCAAATAAAGAAAGATGACGAATTAGATCCAAAGGCGCAACTAAGATCTGTTGAAGAAATGTTTGGTAACTCAATAAACGATAATGTTAAAAGACTCAGACACCCAATTAAAAAACATTTAAAGGCTAAAAAAGTTTGGACTTTTTTGCCTGATACGGCAATGATGGACCAAAAGTATTTTGATGTTAAATTCGCTAGCTCAGCATCAATCAAGAGAACTAAAAGTAGTAAAAAAGACGAAATTCAATCAGAAAATGATCCCAGATTATTGACGGCCATGTTTAGAGAAATTGAATTCAACGAGGAAACAAATCTGGTTTCTTTATACACGACAACAGACACCAATGCTCTACAAATCAAAGAACAATTTGATGACCTGACTGAAAACGCTCCAATCACAGAAGAGGAAGCTGCCAATCCAATCGATCCACAAACGTACGTTTACAAAAAGGTCAGAGACTACGATGGTCAGTTGAAACATTATAATGAAAATGACAATTTCCGTCACTTGGCAATCACATTTGATGAAGCATCATCAACTGCTTTATACGTTCCAATTTCAGGTAAAGTTGAGTTAAAGAAACGTAGAATTGATCCGTATTTGGAACCAAAATTGAAGACTTTGATTTATGATCAAATCTATTTATCAATTAGAGAACCAACAAGAGCTGAAATTGATGGCAGAGATATGTTAAGAAGTAATTATGATCCAATGGAGTTTGGTGCTGAAGAAGATGAGGAAGATGAAGAAGAAGCTGGGATAGAGGCTTGAGAATAATCGATTACGTTTGGTTTGTTTGTCCAGGAGTTGAATTGAGACACCGTTTTTTCTGATTTTGTACAATAGTTGGCTTTTTGATTCCTTTTATTTATATACAGAAAGAGCCATTTTCGTCCTCAATGATGTATATTTAGAGCTAAACAAGAGCGGCAAGGACCGACTAACAGAGAACACATAGGAAGGCAGCCTGTTGAATCGCGAAAATGTCTAGGTAATGTTCACTATCGCCTAAAAATTCTCCGAAAGACGTTGAGGCTCAAGGAATTGTAAACAAATATTTTAAAGTTTTAGTAATTTACCGTTAACGAGAAACAAAAATACGTATGTTACTGCCTGATCCATGTCAATCAGTTACTGATCATATTGACTTACCCTATCCACGTGAAACTCAATTGTATCTAAATCTAGACAAGTAATCATGAGTTTGGAAAATATATCGTTGAATTTGATCGATATTTGTGACAAAATTATACGAAGCATTCCAAACCAAAAGCACAATTCCACCAATCGATTCGGCTCACATGGCAGGAAGTTCAAACAAACAGCAGAGGGAACCTTCAAGAGAATCAGAAAAAAATCATTTGATTCACACTGATGACTACAGTAACTTTTCAAAAAATTACTCAATAAATTTCAGTTACCACATTCCAAAACATCAAGGCACAGTATTAGATGACCATAGGAATCTTTGTTTATCCATAATTTTCACAGCAAGGGAAACCGGACTAAGTGAATGGTACGAATCAAATTTTAAAGTATGCTTAGTTCAAGACTCAACATATGATCCATTTTAATGAAATACGAGACTGAGACACAAGAGTATGTTAAGGATGTCACTTCCTCTCAAAGAGTCGACTATATAAAAACTATGCATTGGCTGCAACAAAGATCTGTTTCCTACAATCTGACCATCATGTTTCAAGACCAAATTTGGAAGGACTTGTTTTGCGAAAGATTATATTTGACCTTTGCGAAGGTGAAGAATCATTTAATTCATTTGATGTTTATCGCTTATTGATGACCTTTTCACATTGGTGTTCTGTAAGAGGAGCGATTCATGCCTGGATATTTAAGTCTTGAACATCGATCCAAGTTTGCTTCATGCCCTGGATACTCAAGACTTGAACATTGCTTCGAGTTTGCTTAATGGACTTGAACTTTTCCAAGACAGCCAAATTATATCAAAGAGTTTGTTTTCGGAAAGTACCCTGCAGGAACATCTAAGTGTGAGTGAAAAATATTTGAATGTTATATCTAATTCGAGATATGGTAAACTGCTCTCTCACTCATCAAGAACAGAATCGATCGATTTCTTACAGCTATGCGAGAATATTGAGAAAAATCCACATTAAAACATCTTCAACTGATCTTTCACAATTATTGGCAATTGTATTATCTGATGTTTTCAAATTTTTTTATAGCTTTCTTGAATATATATTCAGTTGTTTATCATGCATCTAATGTTAGAACCAGATCAACTGTCTTTTCATCCACGATTTAAAAACGTAAAAAAGTTAAGGGGAGTCAGTTGTACAATAAAATAAGTAAGTTGAACTCAAAGATAGAGATGATTCATCCTAACGATGTGAGAAACTGTGAGAATGACATCACCGAGGCTCTTGATGGGGAAGTGCAAGACAGTATGAATTTGTCAATGATAAGGAGTAACAATCATTGAAGTGATACCCCCTCTATAGATATGTGATCAGAAGATAAAAGCCAACGCTCCCTCGCAGGATTATTAGATTTGAAAAATTCCACCATTCCACTCAATATTTACAGCGTTGTTTCCCTCTTTTTATACAAATGTTAATGTTATTCTAGTGTAGCAGCTCATTTGTTGTACTGTTCTTAATAACCGCCCAGCTTTTAATACGTAATGGTATTTCCCACCTTCTTTAATATTTTTTGAATTCCGCTTAGATACTAACAAATACTTTGTAACCACTCACGGGTAAAACAGCCCCCACGAAAAGGACTTTCTTTAGATGAAAAGCGACACAGGCTGCTAGAATGGTTTAATGCAGAGCACACCATGTATAATATCAAGGAAATAGAGTCAGTGGCTGCTAAAAAGACAGGCATATCGCCAATGCAAATAAAAGAAATCTTACAAACATTACTTGATGATGATTTGGTGAATTGCGAAAAATGTGGGACTCAAAACTTGTACTGGGTTTTCAAGTATAAGGCTCAATTGAAGTTAGAAACTGACTACAAGAAAATCAGCGACTCAATGGCGAGCCTGATAGTTAAAAAGTCAGCTTTGAACACTGAAATGATTGAAGCGGAGCTTGCAAGAAAGGACGAAGCTGATGGTTACAACAGGCAAGATATGATTGATGAGGTCTCAAGTTTAACACAAAGAATTACAGAATATGAAAAAGAGTTGAAGAACAGCAATATGTCGAATCCGGTTTTCCTTAAACAGCTTGAGTTCAAATTACAGGACATGGTCGACAATTGTGAAATACTATCGGATAATATCGAGACAATTGTTTCTTACATCTGTAATTTGTCTGGCATTAGCTCAACTCAATTTAGAGAAGAGTTCAACATCCCTGAAGAGTTCATATCGTTACAATAATGTACTCGCTGCCAAGTACTCGCAATACTTTTTCTTTTCGATTACAGACTAAGAGTTATATGATTATACTTAAAGCAGAACATTGGTCAATTACACAATAACACATAACCAAGAAAATAAGCCGAAAACCAACACAATAGGATAAACCATCAAAAATATTCTTTTGTCACCAACATTATGATCATCCTGATCAGACTCTTCATCATTGATGCCGTATAGAAAACTTGGGGATCCTTTAGTCTTACAATTGTTAACTATTGCTAATATCAACCACGCACATAAAATCGACCATGCAAACATTATGAGATTGATAATCAATCTAATGAATTTCCATTTGATGAAAATGGAAGTTAAACCACCTAAGACTATTGGAAATAAAGTGTATGATAGAATACTAACACATTGGAAAAACGATAATGCAATAACTCCAGAGGAAATACCACCATTCTCGGTTTGTTGTGCCACTGGTGAAACTAATTGAATATTTATTGACAGAACAGCTAACACTCCCCATATCAAAGTGAATGCAGCACTAAAAATCCCTGATGCTACAGGTGAGTCTGTTTTATCATAGCTCAACGTTCTTATTTGTAAATATGTAATGATCAAACTGAAACTTAGCACAAAAACTAGAGGTCCCCATAGGTCCCAATCTAATATTTTTTTAATGGTGTCTTTAGAATAGTCATCCGTGTTTGATCCATTGAATGCATCCGAACCAATTACATCTTCTTCATCACGATCGAGTGGATTCGCAGCATTACTTGTTGCAGTTCCTGAGAAAGTAGGCACTGAACCTGAAAACCGTTCACTAACGTTCCTCACAACTATTAATCTCTGTCTCAATCTCAAAGGCCATAAAATCGAAAGCAATTTATCTCCAATGCTGGATAAATCCCTGTGTAATGTAGTCAAGACTGATTCATCTAATGTATTACCACCTGTAAACTGTCTTTCTTTCACTTGAATATTGTTGTTTTCTAAGATAGGGTTTAAATATGACTGAGGATTCACGAAATTGGTAAAATTGAGAAACGAGTTCCCCGAAGTAGATGTTTGTGTTTGTGGTTCGTTTATTTGCCCAGTCAAATTCGATGGAGCAGGGGTTGTATTGGCCTTTGGGGTAGTGTTCCTAGGAACATCAGGTTGAATGAAAATGTCGTCTCCGAGGTCATTTTCGTCAATGTTTAGTATATTGTAGGATCCGCTTGACATGATGTAGAGTAATGCCTGTTAATACAATAAATGTTAAGATCCAGCCTGTTGTTGCTTGTTTTCACTTATCGATGCTGTACAATCGACCTAAACAAAGTCTTATTCTTTAACTTACAACCAATTAACCTTAAGCAAGGAAAAGACCACGCAATGCGCATGTGTACACTAGCGGTGTTACCGAGCAGTGAGTGAGCAAGGAGAGTCTTTTGGTGCAAGGATGCAATTATCCTTTCTCTCATTTATTTCCATCCCCTTTTATGTTTTTAGCCCTAACTACTGTAATATATATTGAGGCTGAATTACAACGATAGTTGTATGTCAATGCATTTAAAAGTCCTATTGGCCTAATTAATATCAAATAATAGTAACTACAACTTACTCAAGCACGCTGAGATCTGCACGCTTCGATTTCTTGACTCCATTTTCATCCTGAGTGAAATCACTTATTCTCTTTTTTCTTGATGACTCTTCTGTACCCTTACCAAACCCATTAGCACCAGCAGTTGTGGAAACGTTAGTTCCACAATATTTGAGTAGCTTCCAGTCTGCATCATCCATCGCTTCAATGTCATCGGTGGTGGTCCTACTGGTCGTTGGATCAGTCTCTTTGAGCCCTCCTTTGAACAACCCTGTACCATCGTTGACAACAACTTTATAGGTAAGTTGTTCGTCTTTTGTTTTATCAACAAACAGACTTACTACATCACCATCATAGATCTTAACTTTATGTCCCTTTGTGATTTTGTGCGAGTTGATATAACACCCATTAGTGCTCAAATCAAATAACCAAATATCTTCCAATCCCATAGCTGGGGATTCATATAAGTTTAAAGCTGATGTTGCCAATGATTGGGAGCTTCCATTGTTCGGACTTGCCACACCGGTATTAATGGGATGTCTTTTCTTGAGGATAACACAATGGGTCTTCGATATTCTTTCATCAGCGATGGTGAAATCATGGGATTCTAATCTACCAACAGAGAAATTGGGTTGTCCTTGCTTGATATGGACAGCTGAAATGTTTTTTAATTTCTTTGATTTTGATTTTCTCGGAGTAGATGTGTGTAGTTGATGGTTCTTTAAGATCACTTGTTTTAAGGTCAAAAACGTCCCCGGAGGAGTGACTTCGGTGGACATATTGCTTAAGGAGTTGGTCAAATCTGTCTGTTCTCGCTTTTCTTGTTGCTGCTGTTGTTCGCTTTTGTGTTCAGTTTGCTGTACTGCAGTAGAAATGGAAGCAGCAGTTACCGTTGTAATATTGTGGTCAGCGTCAATCGATGTGGTACCAACAGATTTAGTTTGAACCGCTTGCGTAGGTTTTGGTATTTGCGGGACCTTGAAAACTTTGGATGTTTTCACTTCTTCTAATTTTTGAGAAGGACGTTGGGAGTGAGTATGTTGTGATTGATTGTGAGCGTTTATTTGCTGCGACAATCTTTGCTGATGGGACTGACTTTGAGATAAACTGACCTGTGAGTCTTGATTCAAGGTATCTTGTAACCATGGATGACTTAATGCTTGCTTAGCGTTTAATCTCAAAGTGACATCAACTTCTAATAACCTGCTTAAAAAATCCCTACCTTCCAAAGAAACTGCATTATCTTTTAACAACGTTTCATGATAATTTCCCGCAGTGATGTTTTTGAATAAAGTATCCTGTGTAGAACCACTAAACGGTAAATGAGCCGTCAATATGACAAAAACTAAACATCCGATAGACCACATATCGACCTTGTTGGAATAGGCATCTTCTGAAACCCTACCATTACCTAAATATCTCTTCTTCTGTTGACTTTGCTGGAATTTCAAACCATATTTACCAGTTATGACTTCAGGCGCAAGGTAAGCTAGAGTACCACAAAAAGTTTTCATGATACTCGCTCTATCTTGGCCCTTTGCCAGTCCAAAATCCGTAATCTTGATAGTGACTGGGTCATCTTGAGCAATCAATATATTATCCGGTTTAAGATCTCTATGTGAAATACCTTTTGAATGAACATATCCAATAGCAAGTAGTATCTGTTTACATATTTCCTTTCCTGCAGCTTCACCAACAGATCCATAAGACGCAACAAAATCCATAAGATCTCCACCTGGGACAAACTCCATTACCAGGTAGTAATAATCATCATCTTCATAAAACGCTTTCAGTCTGACAATCCCAGGATGATCCAGTCTTTTCAAAATTTCTAGTTCTCTAGTAACTCCATCCAAACCTCCTGTTAGTGCTTTCTTCTTAGAAATGATTTTAACTGCATATGTTTCTCCAGTTGATCTCTCAATTGCTTTTTTCACAGTGGCAAACGCTCCAGAACCAACAATCTCGTCCCTCACTATAAAGTCCACATTGATTCCCGTCTCCTTTTCATTACCATCATTGTCGTTAATGAAGTTGTTCTTGGATTTCCCATTTACTTGCTCATCATTGCTGGATTTGGGGAAATGAACGACAAATCTCATAACATCGGTAGCCACACCAATACCTATACTTATCTCGTCACCTTGGGTTAATATATAATTTGTTCCTTTTATCAATTTTGAGCCATTGATCCAAGTTCCATTTGTTGAAGTATCTTGTATCATCACATTATTCTGATAATTACTTGTATCGTTAATAAGGTTATTACTTATATGCTTTGTCTTTTGTGTTTTCTGTGTGCCTTTGATACTCATCCATAATTTGAAATGTCTATTGCTGATTCTATTACTTTTGGTCTTCAGCGGATAGTCCACGACTTCTATCCGTCTACCAAAGACCCACTCCAATTTTTCACTATTTGTGGTTGGCCCTTTTAATTTGACATCTATATAACTTGGTCCATTGTCTTTATCTGTGTTTGTGGTACATATCAACCGACATATCACTCCAGACTTAATCAAATCTTGTTCTGGAACGTCAATATTGGGGTCATAAGCACTTGGTTGGGTGGGTTGTGTTGCTTGAGTGGCTTGAGTGTACCTTCTGGGCTGATTTGAATCACCCGGTATGCCACGTTGGTTGGGTGAAATCATTTCGTCAATATATTTTGAGATGGTGAATGACTTGTAAGTAAAAGACTATGCAGTCACAAAAAGTGGTCCTGGTAACGGGATCGAAACTATTTGTGTACTAGCCAAGTCAGTAATCCCTGTACTGAAATTGAGTATTTAAATCACGACTCAAGAAAGTTTTTCAAACACAAGCAATCAATGCCAATAAAAAAAGTAAATCAAGAAGCAAGATCTAGCATCATCGATCCTATTAAGTTTTAACTCTTTCAATTGCAAATGCAAGAGGAACGTCAATAAGAAGAGTTGAATTTGAGAATAAACGGGGGACGCGTTTATGTGGCTTGGGGAGGGAGTGGCGAAAGGCTGCGGCTGGGGATCTCTTGAATTTTTTTTTTTTTTCAATTATTTTTTCTTTTTGTCCAGAACCTGGTCCTGATTTGAGTCGATATAAACGGAGAATGAATGTTTCTGTTGGAACGTAGGGGCTACTGCAAATAAATATAGAAACATAAATTTAGACATATTGATTAATATGTCGGATTCGAGTGAGTTGAAGAGAACCCTGGAAACAGAGGAGGATTTATATTCAGTTAATCAAGAACCCAAAAGAGCCAAGGTTGAAGAACCACAGGAACAAGCACAATCACAAGCACAGAACGATGCGGATGAGCCTGTTGGAACTACAGAGACGGATGTTGGAATTACTGAGTATATATACAATGGTCCTGGGAGAGTATCGGGTATCTTGAAACAGCGTTACACCGATTTCTTGGTTAATGAAATAGGCCTAGATGGAGAAGTGGTCCATCTTACTGATTTAGGTATATATCCAAAAAAGAAAATTGAAGATAAAGAAGAAGAGAACAAAGAAACCGAAAAGACCAGCGAGAATGACAAGAATATTGTTACAGAAACAGCAGAATCCAGTAATCAAGAAAGTAGAATCGCTTCTATAGATAGTCAAACCTCAGCACCAGAACTAGTAAATCAAGAACAAGTTCCCAAGAAAGAGGCATTTATTTTGGGAGAAGAGTACAAGCAGGAGTTATATGGGCTTTTTGGTGAAGCAGATACTGAAAAAATTATAGAATTATTTTCTACTGGAAATAACATGACCACGGAAAAATCATTTAACGATAAAGAAGATCGTACCAAAATTCATAAACTATTGAGGGCTGCATTCAACAATAGAATAGAAGCTGTTACCACACAAAATAATCAATTCCAAATTGGCTTAAATGCCAGAAATGGACCTAATAGAGGCAGAAGAGAAAGAAACAGACCTCCAGTTGTTCAATTGGATCATAATTTGGGACCTCAAAAGAATTTTCTTCACTTAACGATATATAAAGAGAATAAAGAGACAATGGAAGTTGCAGGTTTATTGGCGAAATTTTTGAGCATTCCTATCAAATGGATCAAATATGCTGGTACCAAAGATCGAAGAGGTGTCACTGTTCAAAAAGCATCAATCGAAAAGCTATCTGTAGAAAGAGTTAACAATTTGAATAAGGCATTGAAAGGTATTCAAATTGGTGGATTTTCATACAGTACCGTTCCTTTGAATTTGGGAGATCTACAAGGTAATGAATTCATCATAACCATCAAAGATGTTAAACCTGCTGATCCTTTATTATCGATCGAGGAATCAGTAGCCCCTGTTTTGGAATCATTAGGGACAAATGGATTTATCAACTATTTTGGTATGCAAAGATTTGGAACGTTTTCAATCTCAACTCATGAAGTTGGTAAAGAAATTTTGAAAAGTAACTGGAGAGCAGCAGGTGAATTGATCTTAAGTGAGCAAAAAATTGTTATTCCCGGTTCCATTGAAGCTAGAAAGATTTGGAAAGAGACCAGGGATGCAGGTAAAGCTTTGAAAAGAATGCCTAGAAAATGTAGTGCAGAGTTTTCAATGTTGAGTAGATTAGAAAGAGCTGAGAAAAACGAAGATGGAGAATACTCCGATAACGCTTATTTCAATGCTATTATGGGAATCCCTAGAAATTTAAGAATCATGTATGGTCATGCCTATCAATCTTATGTTTGGAATACAGTTGCTTCTCGTAGATTGCAATTATTTGGCATGAAAGTTGTTGCTGGTGATTTAGTCTTGGTTGATAATGAGAAAGATAAAAGTTTATTAGAAGAAGAAAAAAAAAAGAAAGAGCTGCTCAAACTGCACGATGAAAATGATTTAGAAAGTGATGATTTTGAAGAAGATGTTAAAAAAGATTTGTATATAAGAGCAAGAGCAGTTACTGAAGAAGAAGCTAATTCAAATAAATTTGACATTCATGAAATTGTTTTACCAACACCTGGATTTGACATCATTTATCCAGAGAATGAATCATTAAGACAAGTTTATGCCGATGTTATGGGCAAAGATGATTTAGATCCATTCAAGATGTCTAGAAAAGTGAGGGAATTTTCATTAGCTGGTTCATATAGACACGTTGTTTCTAAAGTTAAGAACTTGTCATATCAATTCAGAAAATATGAAAAAGTTACCGAACCATTGGTGAGAACTGACTTAGAGATTTACAGAATGAAGTACAAGGCTAGTAAATATTTAAATGAAGAAAATCCAGTTGTGGATCGTTTCTTACCTGGTGATGAAAATGGTCCTAATACAGCGTTAATTATAACCATGCAATTGGGTGTTTCAACATATGCCACTATGGCGTTAAGAGAGTTGATTGTTGGAGAAACTTCTCGCTATGGTGATGTTGTTAGTATAAGAACCAACAATAAGTCTAACACCGACTAGACATTGTTGCTTTATTGTGTGTAATATGTGATTCTAGTATATAAAATATAACATGAACGTTGACACTCATTTCTAGTATACTATTATGAAAACATCCAAGTATATATATACAATATACAAACAATCGTTAGATGAAAACACTTACAGTGAAGCAAAAAAAAAAACAACAAACAACAAGAACTAAGCTATATATATACATAAATTAGATATAATATAATGTACATATGGGTGAGAGTTATAACATGATGTATGTAGTAATTAACTAGTTACAACTTACCATTATGTTGTATGCAGTACACATTGTACGAGCATTTATCCTGGTGAGCAAAGGTCCCTTTGATTATTGATAACGATTTCGCGCAATTCGCGCAAATGACTATTTTAGTAAAATCAACTGTCCGAAAACCGTTTAAGTGCCTCGAGCACTCCGAAGTTGGGAAGTAGCGCTGGGGCCCTGGGGGCATTTCCCAAGAATTTATTAAGATGCGCACACCTTATCAGCCGGTACGCGATTAATGACCATAATTTCTAATTAATACCAGTACATATTACAACCTATAAGTATCGACATTTCTCTCTTTATTGAAATAATGTATTTATCAATTATCGAGACTTTAAGAAGGGTTTGAACTTTGCCATTATCAAGTAATAAACAAACATAAAGATATATATTCATAATGTCTAAATACAACGTCTTATTAATCGGTACAGGTGGTGTCGGTACAATTGTTGCTCATGGTATTGACTATGTCGGCAAGTCAAACTTATCAGTTGTGGTCAGAAGAGACTACGAAAGGGTCAAAGAGGCAGGATGGGATATCAATTCAGTTGATTACGGTCAGATCAAAGGCTGGAAACCCCAAAATATCTATTCATCAATTGAGAAAGCAAGTGAAACAGAGTATGATTTTGTTGTAGTTACAACCAAAAATTTACCTGATATTGTCAAAGTGGAAGAACTAATTACTCCTGTTGTTACACCAGAAAAGACAGCAGTGGTTTTGTTTCAAAATGGATTTGATTTAGGAAGACCAATCATTAAGAAGTTCCCAAAGAATGTGTGTATCTCAGGTGTTTCTCATATTGGATCTAATAATAAAAATGGTCTTATTACTCACTCACAAACAGACATGTCTCTTGTCAGTTACTTTGAGAATTCTAACTTATCAAAAGAATTACAGGAAAGTAAAACAAAAGAATTCATCTCTATTTACAGTAACGAGAAGAACAACTGTACATATTTTGCCGATGTTAAAGCTTGCAGATACAGAAAATTAGTTTATAATGCCACCTTAAATACGGTTTGTGCATTGACAGGTATAGATACCGGTAGATTACAATTATCAGGAGCACTTGAAAACATTTCAATTCCAGCTATGAGAGAAGTTGTTGCAGTTGCCAAGGCGGATGGTATTGAACTTCCTGAAGATATCATTAACTCAATGGTCCATTCAGATGACGGAGAGTATTATGAGCCTTCAATGTTGATTGATGTTAAAAAAGGTAATCCTATTGAATTGGAGGTCATCTTAGGTAACTTTTTGACTGTTGCAGAGGAGTTAAAAGTTGCTACTCCTGTTCTTTCAATTGTTTACGAGTTACTTAAAGCCGTTCAGTTTAAATTAAAAGAAGGACAAGGCTTGATTACAGTTCCAGAAGAACGTCCTGCAAATGATAAGACTTACAAATAATCATTTTTAATAGATAGATAGATGATAGATATAAAAGTGGTCCAGACTTCAAAGTCCCGACCCCAACAAAGCCATTCAATGACTACTAAAATAATACTTAAAATAATACATATAGTTTGTTGGAAAAAAATTTATTATATTGAATACTAAATTAGTAAATGGTAGATTACCAAATAGTAAGTACTAAATACTAAATAGTAAATGGCAAATTGGTGATCACTCAAGACAAAAAAATACACTTTTTGATCATTTTCCTTTGTACAGATTAATAACAAGTAGCACTCACTCCACAATCTTCATAAGACGCTTTTTTAAAATAAATTTCAAAATCTGGGTACATACATAAACTTACATCATTCAAGTCAATCCAAAATTCCTCGAGACCTAACACCTTACATATACGTTTTTTCTTATCCTTTTTGAGCAAACGGGTTTCCATTTAATAAACCCGTTTGTTTCAGCCAGGCACCATCGAAAAGGAATACTTTCGCCAATCCCGGTGCCCGTCAGATATGCTTTCCGTGGGCCCAAAGATCCCAGATCCCATGTGGGCAGTGGGCAGTGGGCACCTAATAATTTTGCTGCTGCACACTGCACACGGCACACGGCACATACAGAATCCACGCACTCCGCGAGTCGCCGGCGGTTATTATTGTGCGGAAAATCTAGTTGGGCAAGCTTATATGATATCGCGGGAAAACTTCATTGATATTCCATTCTTTTTCATTATTAACATCAGATTTCAAAATCTGAATTGAGATCAAGAGATAACGATTGATTTTGACGAGTTAACATTTTTGGCAAGACGATTATTTATTGGATCTATGTATGGTATTCGGTGATATTTATGTAATTAGTTTTGTTTAGATTTTTGAAGTATGATATCACTGATGAACGCAAATAATTTCATCAGCAATCAATATGAATATCCACGATAACGTTATACACGACACAAACAATACTGATTAATCAAGTTGATAACAGTATGTCAACTGCAAATTCTTTGAATCGATTTATCGTCGATCATTAATATTTCCTGATACAAATGTTTAATTGAAAGGTATGATCTGCACAAAGAATCCACTATTCCATTATATGCATTAGTATGGTTAGTTTGTTAGCAACATGGAACATGGAAAGAAAACTTGAAGAATGTCGACCAGACTTGTGTTGCCTGTCACTTGAACAAAGTAGAGTACAAGATTGGATTTATCGTTTTGTGATTGCAACAAAATACCAACAGATCCAGACTTAACTATCTTTATCTTTTGATAAGATAAACTGTTATCTAAATTTGCATCAATTGGTCTGGCCCACCGGTTAAATGAAAGTGAGTGGTTTTCTGTTGTTGAATTACGTGGTTTGCTCCCTTTTTTTTGGATTTTTGAAAAACAAAAAAAAAAAAAAAAACAAAAACATATAAAGCTATTCGTCACTTCGTCACTTCATAACTGAAAGTTAAGTTGTTTGATGAACGAAATATTTATAATATCTGGTTGAATAATGATCGATCTAGTTATCTGAGGACGATTGTTTCTAATATGTGTTCATTAAAACAGTAGAATGACGATATGACTGCTATTATAACATAAAAAGGCTCTATTTCTTGCTGATATAATTGCAGTTAATCAATGGTTCCATGCATATCCCTCTCGCAATCAAGCATAAAATCTGATAGGGCAGATTGAACAAAAATATTAATATGAATTGCTCAAAGATGCTTTTATAACTTTTACAAATGAATGGGTTGAATTCAATTGGGGGGCATAAATCAATCAAAATATTTGCATGACATTTCGTTTATTTGTATTGTATTATATCAAATAGTTGGCACCACAACTTGGAAAGAAGCTTCAATGGGATCAATGACGGTAGCAATTTTTTTGGCACTAGCTATTTATTCAAGTATTCAAGTGTCCGTATTGATGGAATTTGAGATATATATATATATATACATGAATTAATTTGGTTTAGGCTATTCACCGATTTTGTCGTTAGATCAAATATTAATGACAACTAATTTTGCTAGATCTCCCTTCCCTTGAATAACGATTTATTGTTTTGTATAAAACAGTCAGCATTCAAAAGTAGGAAATGATTTGCTTTTAATAGAGGTTAAAGAAGATCTTTTATAACCCATAACAGTAGAATGAAGAGTGAAGATGATATCATTCTAGTTACTGATTCAGGACAAATGTGGACAGACTACTTCTATGTTGTTGAAAAGTTACGGCCATCCAAACATCATTGAGCAGTAGAGAACTACAAGAAACTGACGATATGTTCTGCATCAAACATCATATTCAAATGCTCTTTTATTACTTTTCAACTACAACTTTGAAGAATCAATCAATCAATCAATCAATCAATCAATCAATCAATCAAGGAGACAATAACACATAAGCAAGGCGGCCGGCCCATCTAAAGGTAACTTAACTACTCATACTGAAAATTAGATTTGATTAATATTGTACATACAGTTTGAGTTGAGTGAGTTTATATTTGAATGGGGGTATAATATATATTTGCAAATAGTTAATTAATTTACAATTTGGTATAATAATTTCTGTCGTCCCAATAAATGGATGAAAAAAAAAGTATAAAAACTTATTCCCTCATATGATCGATTGTTTTCAATTAAAGATCGATAAAAACCCGGATTCAGTCAACTTTGAATACGTGTTTAGAATATATTTGTGAAATCAAAATAAAAGTTGGGGTAGAATTAATAAAACTTTATAATATAACATTAAAATCCCAACAATTACGAAGTGGGACTGTGGATCAATAGAAGTTTTGCACTGGAGGAGGACCAGTCACCAAATCAAAATCATTGGCTAGCCGCTGGAGATGGGAAGGAGCTTAAAGAGGAGACAAAATGTGTCCGGGCCATTTTGAACTTATTTGTATAACATAACATAATATAACATCAACGTATACTAACTTTGTTCAAAAAAAATTACGACATGAACATTCAATTCAAATATGAATATGATGAGTATATATTGATCATAAACATGAATAGGTCCAATAGGAAACTATAATCCTGTGAGATCCCGTCCAATACCAATAAGCAAAACTGTTTTTGCAGATGCACATCACGCTCTTCACGGGGGGAGCCAGAGTATCCGGAAGAGGAAGTGGGGATGAGGTGTGTCCCTCGAATATGACGTACCGTACAGCAACAGCGTATGTTTGATGTTTGGCTGACCTTTTTCAGAAGGCACACATAGATATACATACATACATACATACATACATAGTATATAATTATATATGTTATGTGAATGGTAATTTGTGCACCCCTGTAGTGTGAAACCAAGCCTCCCCCGTATTTGGTTTTGTGTTTGAATTTTCACCTCTAGTTTCAAGTTACTTTACAAATGAGAATACATACAATATCTAGATTAAATATTAGAACATACATAAGTGTGTATGTATGTATGTATGTATGTATTATTTATATATATCATATATATACATATACGTATACTATATAATATATATACGTATATGACAACAACAACAACAACAACAACAACAACAACAACAACAACAACAAGTCAATGATTAAGGACCGGAGCTGGCCAAGAAAAAATAATTAATGTTCTATCAAAAAAATGATTTATGATACTTCAAGTCATGTAACATTTATTAAATTTCGAACAAATCACGGAACACGGTTAGTTCGGACTTAGCCATCTATTGGGGAAATAAGAAAAGAGTGTACAGTAAAGTAAAGTAAAGTAAGCCTCTTCAAAAGCATAATAAAATTCCCGACAGCCCCATGGGTACAAAATTGATTTTGTGGGGGGTTGTGCGGCGTACGGATACAATTTTTTTTTTGGTGAGGCTTATTACTTTGATATCATTGGATTATAAGTGTATATATATATAAATTCTGATATTCAAATAAACATTATCTTGAACAGAAAAAGATATAATGACTTTGATTTAAATTTATTTACAAATAAAGCTTTTATACTAAACACATTTTATGATTTTGTTCATTTAATGATATAAAAAAATGGTTCCTTTTAGATAAACTTCAATTATTTTTTAGAATTGTAGGAAAATAGGATTTTTGAGGAAAAAAAACAAAAAAAAATTATTAATTTTCACTTCCCCACAAATTAGCTCTGTACACGACTTTCTTTAATTTTTTGCGAACGCTAAGCGATGATGGATGTGATGAAATTTGACATGTCAAGAGATTTTCATCTTTAGTTTCTTTGTGGTTATGATAGGTGTGATTTCAAAATCATTGATAATTACTTATCTACAATTACTGGAGTAAGAAGTACATAGTTTGCAGTTTTGGGTTTGTAGGTAGACTAGTATTGAAAGAATCACCCCCATAGGTGGTTCTAATGAATGAAGAATTCATTCATCTCTATTTATTTATTTATTTATCTATCTATCTATGCTGATAAAAAATTTCCAAACCGTTAATTTTTCAAAAAAAACCAGCTGTCCAATCCATCTGGAATGCTCAATTATATAATACAAGAAAATTGATATGATGCAAATCCGATTAAAGTGAACTATCCATACATAGCAAGTGGAACTAATTTTCTACACGGAACTTTTAATTTATTAAAAGCTACTCTTGCACAGTGCAGCTTGCCTTATGTACTGTCAAATTAGATCAGTCGGATCTAAATTAATGGGCACTATCCGTCCAATGGCTATGGCCCATAATAATAATAATAATAATAAGAATTTCAACCTTTGCTTTATTTCTTTTTGGCGGGGAATTTTTTAAGTTTTAAGGGTGCACTGGGGTCTATAAGAATATTTTCTTGTTTATACCCCTGAATAAATGTGCTTGTAAATTAAAGTATAGTTATGAGTTATTACAACAAACGATTGATTAAGAGTTGAGTTTGATCATTTACATTCCCAGGGTTGGTCAAAAACGAATGAATAATATGATATTGTGTAAGAGGGGGTTTAACGGCTTCTAATTGTTAAATAATTTGTTAATTACATCACTTAACTCTAAATTTTAACAAAGGCAACAACAAGTTTATCAGATCTACATCTAAACACTACACAACAGTTATTATTTCCTAGCTTCTTAAGACTTAATGGGAGCTTCATTTTTTTTTGTCAACACAACACCAATAGGGTTGAAAATCAGTAAAAAAGGTTTATAGGTAATTGCGTATATTTTTCTTTTGTGTGGGGAAGGATTGTTTTGATTTCCATTTCGTGGTTTAAGTGACATGTCTCAGAAACTGTTAAAATCCATGCGTGAATTTTTCCACCCACCACCACCCCCCCCAGGCTGGCAAGACCTACTCCGATAAATCAAATCTTTTTTTTTCTCTCTTTTGAATATCTAGGAGAAATGGAGGAATTGTAGGCCACATTTTTCGCACTCCGTGAGAAAAATCAAACAAGAGGCTTAATTAAAGGTACAAAACTAAAATAAAAAAAATAAAAAAAATACAGGCAAAAAAAGGTGAGTGACACATATCGGTATAATATATTCCTTTCAATTAAATCAACCATAGAAAATCCTTGTAACTTGAATAGATGAGCCGAATATATTCAATTCTGGATCGATCATTACAATTTTTCTTTTACACCGGCCGGACTACACACACACACAAAGGTGGCATCTCTATTTTTATACAATCCAATGGCCCTGTTATAAGGGTATCGTTGGACGGGAGTGTCCATCTTCACGGCCATGGCCAGCCGCCGAAGTATTATAGTCATCGGGAAACACATCACCGAGTGGTACCGGGAACGTTGTTTTTCAACGGAACCTAGCAGCAATCAGTCAATAATATTTAATATTTATACATACATATAGTAATAATTTATTACAATCAAGGTTTTTATTATTATTAATATAATTAATTAATTATCAAACAAACAATAAAATATGTCAAGCGTCATATCTATAATATCCCAACAAATAAAAACAAATTACTCCACGCTAATAATAATAAAACAGATGAAAAATTTCAAAAATACATTCTCAAGGACATAAAAATACCAAATGTGGGTATTAGTGGGGTTCGGCAAGACAGAAAAGGGGGTTTCCTGGCTCTGGGACAGAATCTGATTCGTTGTGACAATGCTTCCCCGAAAATTAACCCCCTCTTGCCACCTTACGACGCAGCTATGGTCGCACCCCATGCCCCCACCTCAGCCAACCAGCTCAGCTCAGCTCCACCAGATTTTGCACCGTAACTTGTTGAAAAGTCATGCACAGTGTGAGTGTGGGAAGGGGGTATTCTCCCACGGAGCTCTTCAAGAGATGAGAGAGAGACCCGGGACCCAGGAGTCCTGAGTCCTCCTCCTCCGCCCCCCAGGACTTGGTGGTACGCACATATATACATGTTACGTTACATGTACTAACAATAGAACTCCAAACTTGGTCAATGCTATCTGCCCCTGGGGATATGCATCTTTCCAACAAACAGCTAAGCAACATGTTTTTTTTCAGTTTCAACCGAGTTTTACTATTGTTCATCCCCACAAAATATCTTTGAAACCCTAAAATTTATGAATAATACCAAGCTACTATTATATATAATATATATAATATATATATATATACCTTGATGTTTCCCCAGATTTGATTTAAGTTTTTCCATCTTAAATTTGAAACCTTTTATTACTTATTTTTTTTTTTTCTGTTTTCCGTTCTTTTGTTTCGGAACTTTTTTGAATCGTATAAATATTTGGTTTGATATTTTATTTATAATTTTATTATCCTATCTCTCTGATCATCATTAAAACATAATAAAGTTAATTTATATCATATTATATTATATTAAATCACATCATGGTTCCATTATCAGTTAAAAAAGAAGAGTCAAGTAGCATTGTTCCAATAGCAAAATCAACTACAACTAAAACTAAAACTGGGAAACGCGGAAGAGTTCCAAAACCAAAAAAGGAAACACCGCCAGCTAAAAGAAGAGTGAGAACAGGATGTTTAACATGCAGAAGAAAACATAAAAAATGTGATGAAACAAGACCAAAATGTGAATTTTGTACAACTAAAGGTTTGGAATGTGTATGGCCAGAAGAAGTTAAAAAAAATGTTTTTGTTAACAATTCTTTTAAAGATTTCTGTTTCCCAATAAAACATTCAAAAGATGGAAGTATACCTATTATGTCTCATGACAAATTTAGCAAAAATAATTCCCCACATATTTCAAGTACAGATAATCTTTCTTCTTTAGAATATCATCTTGGTTCCGATATGAAATTAGGACGTCATTCATTAGATTATTCTGATCTTGGTACTAATCAACAATCTCCTGAATTATCAGCAGATCCTCAATCTCTCAAAAGAAGAAAATCAGCTTTTGTTCCAGAAATGTCAAGTCAATTCTTGAGTGCTTTTGATGGTTATAGCAAAAAAACGGACTATGCTGATAATTCATTTGTTTTAAATTATCCAATTAATGATCGAGCTGATTCTCCTCTATCTGGTTTATTCACTACATTCCAAGATTTACCTAACCCTCAATCCACTTCGTCTTCTACTTCTAACCCTGCTAATACTACGATATCAAATACTAATCGTGACACTCCAATAACTTCGGAACAAGCACAACTTCATACACCAGTTTCAACTCTCGGTTCTACATCTCATGGTGTTGCTGCTGCTGCTTCTTCATTTCAATTAAATAACGTTTTATTACCTAGATCTCCAAGCTTCAATTTAAATTCTTTTGATTATTTGAATTTAGGAAATCATAACTTGGGTGCTACTACAACTTTGTTAAACAATACATCTCTGACTGATTCAAAACATAGCAATTCTTCTGCTTCCTCAATAACGTCGGAATTATCAATGAATAAGAAGGAGGCTGATTTTGAACACCGTTATTCCTTTGCCGATATAAGCAGTGGTTTCAGTAAGAAACATAATGTTAAATCATCATTGAAAGATTCATCCTATACATTCTCCAACAATACTCCACAATATTATGATCTCCCAAACACATTAAATGATTTCATGTGCTTGGTTGTTGCCACCAAAGATACAAAATCTAATAGCAAATTACCAAACAATGAAAATGTGTTTGAATTTTTTGCCGATAAGTCTACTATGGAAATACCAAGAATTGCTGATGATGAAATGATGTTGTTAATGAACAACTACATCGACGAAGTTTCTGTTATATTGAACAAGAATGACGATAACGATATCAATCTATTTATTACCGAGATCCCAACAATGGCAGAGAATTTCCCAGCTTTACACTATGCATTACTTGCGTTGTCCTCTAGACATTTGGAAAAAGTTAATTCATTATTTAATGGTGAAAAAACTCTACAATTCTATAACTACTCTCTTCAACAACTTTCATTGAGTTTGAACACCAACAAAGATATGTTGTCCATCGTGGCAACTTGTGTATTATTGTGCTACTTTGAAATTATCAGTACCGAAGCTGAAACTTGGAGAGATCGTCTAGTGAATTGTGGTGCTATTATTAGAGCATGTGGTATAAATGCTGCTTCAGAGAATAAACTAGAATGCGCCTTATTCTGGAGTTTTGTTTCACTTGATATTGGTTGTTGCTCCGCTGGAGAATCATCAACCATTGTTCCTGTCGATGAATGGTTTGTTACAGAAGAAAAGAAAGAATTACACTGGACTGAAGGATTAAAAATGATCACTTCAGAATTTCATATTATGATGTTCTTGACCGCCAAAGTTGTTGGTTTGATAAGTTCTAATGATTCAGATTTTGATGGTGACTGGAAGTTATTGTGGGAAGATTTGAGTCAATGGGAAATCAATAGATCAAACTTGATGAGAAGTTGCTTCACATACAAAAGAGAAGATTCTTTTCCAGAAAGCTTATACTCTAATCCAACTGCTATATCTGCTAATCAATTATTCCATATGTGTTGTATTTTAATGCTACAAAATAAGCCAAGAATGCTTAAATTGAATAAGCAACAAAATTTAGATTCCGAGAAATCAGTCTTGAGTGAATTGACCACTTCTTCTCTTTTCCAAAGCGCTACCACCACAACCTTATCTTCGGACTCTTCTTCTGTTTCATCTTCATCTGTCTCTGATGCAATGTCCATATCTTCTTCTATCTCATCAAACAGATCACCAAGTAACTCTTCTAATCTTATCTCAAAGTCTCAAATATGGCACGCCAAGCAGATCATTGGTATCAACTTGTGCAACATGAAAAACGAGAATAGACGTAACTTGGGATGTCAAACTGTTTCTTTACAATGCATTTGGATTGCTGGTAAATTGATCAGTTCTGGACATGAACATACTACAATCTTGAAACTACTCAATGATATTGAAAGTTGGAGTGGCTTGAGCATGAGTTGGAGAGGCAAACAATTGGTTGAATTTTGGAAGACCGAATGTTAAGTGTTGTTGTATGATATAGGTGAGATAATAATGTTCTTTAAAGTGTATGTGTATTTAGTTGTGACGGTCTTCAATTGTACTATTATATAAGTTTATCTCATTTATGTATGTCTACCCAAAAAAAAAAATTATATGTTTCGAATTTTAGTTTGTTCAGTCTTTTAACCATTAGTTACAAAATAGTTCAAAAGATCGTATAGTTGATCAGAAAAAAAAGTCCTCTTTTTGGTATGTGGATTGTGGATTTCCCGCCAAACAGTAAGTTTCCCCTTCTTGGACATCACACCTCTACACCACAATATAATAATTAAATTCACTATTAAATTTAAATCATATCAAATTCAATGCACCTAGACTACTGCCGTTTAGGATTATTTATTTTAAAGATTCCGGTCAATCAACAAAAACCACAACGCTAAAGCTCCTTGTGCCGAATCTATGCAACACATAAATCTTACTCACTGCCGTTGTAATAGTACACGAGACCACATTGTATCCGAGCTACTCATTGTTCAACCTTTAGCACTTTCACTCTATTGAGAGTTACAGGATTAGCTTAGATTATAAATAAACATCCATTTTGTTTTTGCTGTAATCATTCCAATTGACATTATATAGCGACATATGTCAACACTGGCTCAAGACATCATATTAGACGGAAATTACACCCTGCTTCACTCAAATTGAGGCCATTGATAGGGACATCACACTTTGTGTCAATTGCACATATTGATTTTTACATTCGGAGTGAATCATGAAAGCGCCTAAAGATTATACCGGGGTCCTATTATTTGATCATAGAGATCCGAAGAAGTTTCCAATAAAGCTAAATACCGATCAAAAGAATTTGCTTAAAGCAGTTACTCAAACGATTTCACATATATATACAAAGAAAAATGCTGCCAAGGACTCTCAAAGGCTGCTTGCATCATTGATACTGCTTCTAGATTTGAACACCAACACTACAACCAACCAAAACAAGTTATACACATTTTTCAGGTATTGGGATTTATCAAAAGAAGGGAAGTTGATAACAAACAAAGGACTTTATAAATATAGATACCCGCATATAAAACCATCAGCACATATTCCATTGATTGGAATGGATAATTGGAGATCCGTTATGTGCTACATGGACTCATTATTAATTGCTCTATTTTACTCATCTTCGTCATTTGATTTCTTGCTAGACTCGTACTCTGATCCAAACTTAGCACCAGAGTTACAGAAAGAAGTCAGTGAATTGAAAACCATTTTGAGATACATAGTTAATCTTGTTAGAGGTGGTGAACATATTTCAACTACAATAATGAAACAGCTTTGTTTAATATTGAGCTCCCTTGGGTGTGAATTGACAATGAGCCGTCACCAACAGGATACCCTACAACTATTTGAATTTCTTGCAGAATGCTTGTCCTTACCATTACTCACAATGAAGTTAGATATCATCCACTCGGGGAAAATGAATGTCAATGATGATTTGAGGTTGATAGAAGAACGAGCATTACTAATATCAGTCCCCAGTCAAACAGCCCAGCAAGTAATCGAAGAGCACGAGGAAACTGTTGGTGAACCTGATGAAAATATAGAGCCACCTATTTCATTGGAAGAGTGCCTCAACTCCTATTTCAACAACAGTATAACAGTAAGAAGACACCTTGAAAGAAGACGAACACTTGAAAGAGGTGAGAGTGGTAAAGAAGCTTACTCCTTACATCTGAATGATATCAATCCTGCCAAGGAGAAAGATATAGCAGAATACGAAAAGATGGGAATAGTCACTTCCGCAAATCAAAGTAATAGTGACACCTTTAGTCAAAATGGCGAGGACACGGTATACCGAGCTATAGATGGAGTGAAGGCAAGTAGTTCACATATTGAACTTGCCGGGAACTTTTCGCCAGAATTGTCGACTGAACTGAGCAATTCCACCCTCAGTGGGAACGAATCTACTAGTGATAAAGGCGCTACAACAGTTGGCTCAATTACAAAAGTTACTACAAGATTAGAAGCTTCAAGAACAAGATCGTCTACAATAGTAAGCGTCTTGAATAATGTTCATCTGCAAAACCCTTCCTCATTAACCAGACGTGCTTCTTCAATTTCAAACAATGAAGTGGCTCTCCCTGCTTGGATGTTCTTACAGTTACTACCGTATTATACCGATCCTCAAATCAAATTGAGACCCGAGAACCATGAAGAACTATACAGAAGAATATCAAGAACTAAAACCGTCGAATCGGTAGATGCTCCTCCTGGGTTTAAAGATTCTTTCGATTACCCTTCAAGATTTGATGTACGTTATGGTGACAAGAGACCTACTATTCCAATTTGTTTAAAAAAATATGTTTGGGATGATCAAGGTCGGTCCCAAAAACTTAATAGAAAAGTTGTGATCCCTGAGATCATCAAATACCCATATTTTATTGCGGAAGATAGATCAAAGTCTGGTGTTGTGGAATTCAAAAGGGGAACGGACAATGTTGCACCTTTTGGATCTTTTATGCTGGTTTTAGAAAGTTGTGTATGCCATCGTGGGAAATCTGTGAATTCTGGCCATTATGTTACTCTGGCTAGAAGGAAACCATTTGATATAAAAGCAACTCCACGCCCAGACGAAAAGCAATGGATATTGTTCAACGACATACTAAACCCAAATGACAAGGCCAAACCAATCTCTTACAATGAAGCAATGGATACTGAAGAACCTTATATACTATTTTATAGGATAGTCGAGTTTGAAGATGATATACGTTCCGATTATACTGGAAGTTATAATTCAAGTGCAGATGAAAAAAGTACCATAAAGCCTCAAAATGGTGCTAAAGAGAAATATTGGGGCTTCGATAGTGATTCAAGTGCTCCAAATAGTACAATGCTAGCAGCAAGAAAAGGTTCTGTTGTTTCTCAAGTCTCTGCAATGTCATTGCGTTCAAACCTTCCTGCTTTACCTCTCCCTTCACAAATCATCCCACATCCAGCATGTACACCAACCCCATCGGCAGGGCAATGTGAGCCATCTGATGCCGACGAACCTCAACAATCACAAACTGCCAATACACCTATATTACAATCCTCCGAACAAGTCGATCCGCTAAGCCACTTATTTGATACTCCATCTGAGAATACTAACAACGGATCTGGATCAATATCGACTGCTCCTGCTTCGAATGCTATTATCAGTAATAGAGCCAATAACCACTTGAGACAGCATTTGAGCAAGAATAACTCTCGGTCTCATTCTAGACATAAAGCTACAACGGGAGGAACAAACATCTTGGCTACCACCGCAACTGCAGCGGAAGATGAGATTTTGCCCGTTGATCCTCAGTACTTGGATATTGATAATATGTTTTATTGGTATGATCTTGATGCTACAGGAAGTTTCCAACAGCCTTCTGATTTTGATATCCCCCCATCTACGACTCCTCCGGTGGATGACTTATCATCTATTGATGGTGGATTTATTGATAGAATCAATTCAAAATTACTGACATTAAAAAGAGGATCAGTGACCACCATAGGAAGCTTTCATCATCATCAACAACAGCAACAGCAACAGCAACAGCAACAGCAACAGCCAAAACAACAACAACAGCAGCACCCTCTACTATCTCAACCACATCCTCCAATATCTCAACCTGTTTCAAGCCTTTCGAAAAATAATTCAACTACATCACTTGTTCAAGAAAAAGGAAATGTTCAAAATGACGAATCCGATGACCGGTCTTCAAATTCTCCAATTGTTGTAACTTCCACATCTCAAGACCAACGAAAGAACCAACCGTTATCGGGTGCTCATTCTATCACTGATGCATCCTCCTCACATGTGGAATCGCCAAAGCTGAAACCCGTACATTTTGCTCTGCCTCCACATCCCCCTGGGTTGGTAGGCTCTTCTCTATCCACATCGATCTCTCCTAATATGAATGTTGCTCATACGATCACTCCTATCTCGGGTCTATCAGCGACACACTCGAATCCTTATCTTACCGGCGAGCAGACAATAAAAAACAAGAGTTCGAAGATTACATTGAATTCAACTCTCTCTACAACTACAGATGGATCTTTGAGTACAATGGGGCAGAGGTCTGGTAGCGCCGGTACGACGGATGGTAGCGGAGATGCTAAAAAGAAACACAAGTTTAAGAAGCTGATAAAGAGATTACTGAACTAAGTAGAATTTAAAAAGTACCATAGTTTTTTCCTTCATAGAATAAATAATCAGAGCCATTTTTGAAAAATGCATTTTGATTTTTTGACTTAATTGTTGTAATTTTCTGCGTAAGACGATATTAGTATTCAAAATCAAATAATCAATCTTTGGTAGCTATCCAGTCTAGGGTTCAGCTGCTATATTATATGCACTAAAATTTCTTAGTGTTCATTTACACTTTACGGTATTCAAGATGAGTTTGTCTGAAACGTTGGCATAAAATAATGACTTACATTAAACATAACAAGCAGAATCCATATATAAAATTTATAAATTGACCCCTGTATAAATAAGCAAAACACATCATTAAGATCATCAAATCTCAGATACTCAAAAATCAAAATTACGAATTATTGCCTTGGCTGACAGGTGCAGAACCAGCTTGACTACCATTACCAGGAAAATTTCCACCCCCTTTGGTAAGCAAATCCAATTCAATCTCCTTGGTGAACTGATCCACAAAATCCAAACCTGGATTATTATTATTATTCATCGAAAACCAATTGAACAACGTCTCTGATGGGTTAGTGGACAGGAAATAGTCATCGAAAATTTGCTGGTTGACGTATGCAAAGTCCTCAGGTCTAACTGATGGTTGATGATGTTTGTCTGATGCTGTACTTGTCGTTTGTTGCTCCTGATGTCCTTGCATTGAAGGTGTGACGTAATCCGATTGTGGTTGCAGCGGTGGTCGTGATTGTAATTCTACTTGGTTGGAGTATAGCGGAGGTTGATATAAGGGTTGGTATTGGGGCGGTCCATAAGTTTCTGATGCTTGCTGCTGTTGATATAGCTGCTGATGCTGCTGCTGTTGTTGTTGTTGCTGTTGATATAGATGCTGCTGCTGTTGTTGTTGCTGCTGTTGCTGTTGTTGCTGCTGCTGTTGTTGTTGTCGTTGTCGGCTTTGTAACGCCCTGTCCTGTATCTCTTCAAGTTGATCCCTTTTCTGAATCTCATTTTCATAATCAACAAAACCTTTACTCTTGACTTTGATTTTTGACTTGAACTGAGAACACAAGTACATTAGAATAGTAGAATACCTAGTACATAGATGTAACTCATCCGGTGTTGCATCTCTTAAACAAATAGCTGTTTTTTGCAAAAGGGTGATTATCTCCTCGACTGGAATAACACTCAATCTGAGAATATCATTGACTGATTGATTTGTAGATTCTTTCACTGATCCAGAGGCCTGATGGCTATCGGTAGTCATTGTTAAGTAACATTTCACGATGAACGCAACAGCTTTGATTACCCTAGTAACCCATCTAACTGGCATGTATTTCAACAATCTCAATTTATTGACTCTTTGCATGACATTCAATACTTCTTTGGCTGCACTATAGCCTAATTCAACATATCTTGAGTATTTCGCAAGTTCATCCATTCTTAAATTTCTTCCTCTTTTGCCGCTTTTATGATTATTATTCGAATTTGTTGTTGTTTCACCACTTAGTGCTAAAGAGTATAGGTATAATTTGACGTAATAATAATCCAGAATCAATGATTCTCTTTCAATTGAGGAATACACATCTTTAAGCCGTTTCGAATAGGAACTATAGTTATCATCAGATATAGCTGCAGTGGCAAGTGAAATAGCAGCAGCACCGTGAGCATTTGAATGCTTCAACAATTTATAATACTTTTTGTACCAATTTTCCAGAATAGGGGAAAGAATATCTAAAATGGCTAAATTTTGATACTTATCCGTTGTTCCAAACCTTGGATTTTGTCCATATAATGACTCATAACATAATGATGTGAATTGTAATAATTCAACAGTGGCACGTTGATAATCGGTAAATGAATATGAAGGCTCGTCGACATCAATTTCATTTAAGGTTTGACTTAGCATAGATCTTTTGTTCAAATTAATAGCAGAGTGAGTTTCGGCAACATGTGTTGCTAATATTGTGAGGGGGTGATCATCTAATAAAAAACTTAATCTGGTAGCCGTACCAATCAACATAAACGACATAATTTCAGATCTTTTCATAGCACTTAATCCAGCATATGATTCATCAGACGAACCAGTCAAGTTTGTTGCAGAAGGACCATTAAATGCATTGGCTTGAGAAGGTGCTGTTGTTTCATCTTCTGGCATATTAGCATAATCTGACCAACGGAAATGAATTGCTCTTGGATTCCATTCGGTGAATAAAAGAAAAGATAATAAAGTACCAATTGATCGACTCGATGATTCACCCCAAACAGTCATACTGATCAATCTTTGAGAATAGATCCATAATTGTTCATGAACCTCAATATGACGAGTAGATGATTTTTCTTGATTTTTCATCTCATTATCCGAAATGCTTGTTTTACCATCATCAAAGGGATGGTATCTCGAAGATATAGTTAATATTGTACATAGTAATAATGGGTAACCAGGTAACACATCAATATCCTGTAATTCTTTAGGAATATATGGAAAAAATGGATGCATTGTTGTGAAGAACAATTTAATAAATTTTCTAGCTTCACTTTCAGTTAAGACGCCCCCTGGACCAATATACTCTATCTCGGATAGTTTCGATGATGGTTTTGGTCTAATTGTTAAAGTTGATTTCACAGCAGGCATAGATAATCGATTTTGACGCATTGATGAAAATAATGATGATTCATGACCGAATTTCTCTTTCAAGTATTCTTCTGGAGTTTCAGGTATGGAATTCGATCTTGTTGAAGCTGCACCACTACTATTATGACGCTTGATATGTGTTTCACTTGTACTCTTTAATAGATTTTTCGTTGCATTGTGTTGTCCGTTCTCATCGCTCTGAACGGTCTCCAGATTATCTGATTCAGCCTCTTCAGCCTCCTCATCATGATCGTCATCAGCATCATCAGCATCATCATTACTAATATTATCATCATTATGCTTAGACTCAGTTTCCTCCATTTGAAGAGTGATGGATGTTGAGCGAGGAATTGTTGAAGAATCATCACCAGATGAAGTGGGACTTGGAGTTAACAATTGTGTCTTTTTCTCCAAACTTTCTATTTTGTCATAAGCATTGATTCGATCTCTATCATCAGCTTTAGCTATATTACCTGCAATATGAGCCAAGAAAATCATTGTTGAATTGCTAGTAAGGTTCCCATCAACTTGATCACGAGTGCCGTTTTTAACAGTAGATACTGAATAAGTTTTAGCTTCAGGGTTCGAACCATCCGTTAATGCTCTTAGGGCACCTATATTTGATTGTTCAGGATTAGGAAGAGTATTATTATTGCTACCACCACCACCACTGCCGCCGCCACTTGAGCTTGGATGTGGTAAAAGCTGATCTGTATTAGTATTAGGTAAGTTGTTGTTCGTCAAGGGAAGTAAAGGAGGAGGAGGAGGTGGAGGATGTGACTGAGGTAAATTTGAGCCAATAGGCGTTACTGAATTGGATAATCGAGGTAATTTATTTGAATGGTGAGAAGTTGTCGGGTTGGTAATATAACTTAATGAAGGTAATTGATGGGATTGTTGAATAATACTATGAGTGGCCATGGTGGTTGTAAACGGAACTGTAGATTGTTGATTTAAGATTGAGTTAGATCTAACATTGAAATATGGGACATTATGTTGATTGATTTGTTCGATCTTACGTTTCTTTCCAACATTAATGTTTTTGGATCCACCTCTTTTACTTTCTGCAAATACACATTCTTTACGTTCCCTTTTACATCTTGCACAAGGTGGTTCATGAGGACTATCAACGTTACCTAGATCACATTTCACTTTCCGTGTTCGGCAATTAAGGCAAGCAAGATAGTTTCTTTTAAATTTTGGTTTGGAATCTCCGATGGATTCACTCTTTTCCATGGATGATGGTGATGATGATGATGAAGAAGAAGATTTGATTGAATTGTTGAGTAATGGATCTGAAGCGACTGATATTAATGACTCCATCTTTTTGTGTTTTTTTTGTATCGACTCAATTGGATTCGGGGTATATGAAGTTGTGTAACTGTAGGTTGTTCCAGTTCGAGTACGTAAGCGTGCGTAAAAACAAATGTAAATGTATGTAATTGATCACCGGGTTGAAACACAAATAATGGTGTTTCTGCCAGTTATGGTCTTGACTCACATATAGATAAGATCATTGTTGTTTGAAAAGAGAAAAAGGTTGAACATTACAATTAAAAATGAATATATTTTGACTCAAAAAGAATTTAATTTTTTGAAAGGTTCTCACGTGACTCCAATGCCGCGTCCACCCGAGAGTTGAAACAATTTATTGTTGCGTGCGCCCTTAAGGGACTTGCAGGCAATCAATATTATAGAGGCGGGCGCTGGGTTGGGTTGGGGGCAAAAAGAAGGGACGTAATCGTAATTGTAACCGAGGAAGAGGAAGAGGAGTGTCACTCCTCAGTGAAGGATGACATATATATATATGTAACTAACTAAGCTGATAAATCAACAACTAATTCTACTGATTAGAGATTAAGAAAGAGGGAAAATTTCCATATTTATCAATCAATATGTTGAATTGAAGGAATAATTGATAGAATGAACATATCGTTATTCATCTATATTATTTTATATGTGATGATTTACGTTAAAAATTAGAGTCATATCATAATCCATGGAGATAAAAAAAAAATGTCCAACTTGAGAGTGGTTTTTTTTTTTTCCCTTTCCCCCAATATATTTCATCAAAACTGATGTGTTGTTTATTTGTTTGTTTGTTAGAAAGTGGAATGATAGATATGATGATTCGATTAAGTAAGTCTTCATTTGAATCAATCTTAATGAAGATGAAGATATTGTTTTTTTTTCATTTCTTTTTTAACGTAATTTAAACTGATTGTAGTGATTTTGATCGATGATCATTCTAAATTGTAGATTGTAGACTTGAATTTATATGTTCAAATTTTTATCTTTTTCGAGATTTATGATTCTTCAACATGGAATGCAAAAAGAAGATAGTTAATTTCCATTCTTAGGTCCGTACCGTAGGTCCGTAGGAACAAAAGAATAGATACAATTTGCTACATGATTTAGAAGTTTGAAGAGGAATAATTACAAGGACACATTTTAATCTATCGGTATAAATTCGAAGAATGATGAGAGAGAAGTAAAGTAATAAAAATATTGTAAGAATCAAAAAAACACAACTTAAGAATGATAATGATAGTGGTTATTAGTGATATGTTATTGAATTTCTAATCATGCTAAAACAAGAGTTAAATAAAAGAAACAAAAAGTAAATTACAAACACACACACACACACACAAACAAACACACACAAACACACAGATACATACCTTTATGAAACCACACATATAACCATTACATTACCCTTTCAATCTTTCATAAAAATATTATTATAATAAACTTTCGATATATCTAAAATTAAACGGCAAATTTTTTGGTCCACTCTTTAGCAGTAACTTCATATTTAGCACGATCAGTCTTATAAATGTGAGCAATTTCGGGAACCAATGGATCATCTGGATTTGCATCTGTTAATAAAGAACAAATCGATAATAACACTTTTGATATAGTTAATGCGGGAGACCATTGATCTTTTAAAATATCTAAACAGATATTACCATTTGAATTAATATTAGGATGATAGATTTTAGTTTGGAAAGAGATCTTAGGTGGTTTGAAAGGATAATCTGTTGGGAAATGGATTGATAAGAAAAACACACCACCGGCATATGGAGAATCTGGAGGACCCATGATTGAAGCTTGCCAATGATATAAATCATCACCAACTGGACCTGCTGAACAAGAGGAAGGTGGATCTCTTCCTAAATCACTTAATTCTTTGTTAATTCTTTTTAAAGACATATTGAAATGTAATTTTTATTTATTAATGTTTATGTATATATTAGATTAGATGAAACTAATTAGTTTTAAAAATGAAAAAATAAATAAATTATAAGATATAAGAAATAAATGTAAAAAGATGATGATGAAATAGAAGAAAAAAAAAGGTATCTAACGAGCAAAAGTGTTAAGTTCTCTCATGGGCTACTAGAGCTGCTGCGCTGTTGGTGTTGGCCTCCTCAGTGGTGAGTGGTGAGTACCGGTTCAAAATTTATGGAACTTTAAAATTCGCGAGTCCTTAATGAATCTTCTCTATGTGAGCTATAGTTTAGTAAGTTAGTAAGTAATTGTAATTATTCAACTCTGTCATGATTGAATAACGGGTGAACAAAGCGGATGATGTAATTATTATTAAATATCTTAATAATATTAAAAGATATATATATACTGGGTATGTTTTATATTTCTTTGTCTTAAGTGTGTCTGTGTTTGTCAACAATTGAATTAAAGTGAATATATATATATGATAATATAGTATGTAGTGTATATATAGTTATCTAATTAATTAAAAATTAATATCAAATATATGATCAATTACAAGTTATATATCTCCAATTGCTTATCTAATATATATAAGACAAAAGCCCACTTTGTTAATCAATCAAATTTTTTGTCAGATCTTTCTAGAATGATGAATGATAAAATGACATAATCAAATATTTTAAGTGGCAAATTTTCAAAAAGTTGCATGAGTTGTTCATAAAAAGAGAAATATTATACACTTCTTTACACCGTTATACATGATGGTGTACTCATGCTAATTTATATATATATATAATAGGGTAAAAGATGAATTTTTGATAAAAACTTATTAAATATGATTGATTATTGATAAAACTGTATTTATCTAACAGCTGGTACAAGAGTATTTTGATATTTCATAATAGTATATAAAAAGTCTAGTATTAATTAATAGTATTATTCTACAATTATTTATTTTGCGCCAGAGACCAATCAGATAGAATATAGAATATATTATATATTTCATTCTCTCTAAGCGTATTGAAAAAAGTTTATAACTTTATATTATGAATGCATGATTTAGGCGAAAAAAAAATAAAAAATAATTTTCTTTGACATTAGATCAGATCAGATGAGAGATCTTGATTAATATTTATTATGCTAGTCAATCATTTTCCTATTTAATATAGAACTTAGCGAATAAGAAAAGAAAGAATACTTTAATAAAACCTTCTCTTCCTAGTTCCTAGTTCCTAGTTCCTAGTCCCACCACCAATATATACATCATTGCAGTGTCATTCGATAATAATTAAAGTCGATCTACTACTGCTCTAATTTAGGCAAGCTGTAATGAACTTATTATTGTTATCTTCGATCAAAAAAATGACACGTTATAAGTTAAGCCCTTAATAAATTAAATATCAAAGGGTTTATTTAATATATTAGAAAGCCTTATCTGAATCAATTGCCGATCGATCTAGATAATTCACATGATAAATAATTATATATTATATATGGGTAACCCCCCGGGGAGGTAAGTGGGAACGGAACTATCAGAAGAAGGAAATTCAATTATTAATACTTCAAGTTGCATGCATGACTTATTTATTCCCTTTGATTTGTTACCACTTCTTTGGGAATTAGTACACGTTTTTAATCTAATGAAACGATGTAATTGTGTATCTATCTATGTGTAACTTGTGGTTTTTGTTCAATTCACTTTACTTCACAGTTTGATTATATTATACATTTAATATAGCAATTTTGAATTAACGCGATAGAGCCCGCGCGCGCGCGCAAAAACTTATTATATATAATATAATTTATTATTATCGGCATATATAATATATATCACACAATAAACTTCACAAGCAAGTGAAAATGCCCGTGATATATAATACTAAACTAAATACGCGAGAGAGCGGCGAACACATATGCCACGACATTCATTGTACAAGATCAGCCACACACACCGTACGTACGTATGTAAGTACATACGTACATACGTCGTACAAGTTGACAGCTTGGCCAGGGAGAGCTCTCTGCTAACTGACTCTAAGTTGATTGACTCCGTGGGGGGGGGGGGGGCTGGGCCGGAAGGAAAAGGGCACCCTGCCATCTTTACGGGAAAGCTTCCACGGCCCACGACTTCCACGGCTTACAGCTTACAGCTAGTCCATTAGTCGAACGCTCGAAACTGCACAGTAATATATGGTAATACCGGGGAATCGTTAAAAACAAACGAGATAATTTGCATTTTGCAGTGCGCGCAATTCAATTCACGGTTCACAATTCTGTTGCCGACAAACACTTTTTTTTGTGGGAAATTTTCGGCTACTAAACAACAATTATCTAAAGTCTAGTAGTTTTGCAGTATCATGTTAAGATTTAAGGCTTAATCCTAAATTTTCTCAGGCAAAATTTACTTAACGAATTTATTATACCAATATATATAATATATGTAAAAAGAAGTTATAAGTAATTTGGAAAAACGTTAATTTAATTACATTATAGTAGAGTGTCAATTTTAAAAGATCGAATGTGTTTCTTTTACAATATATAGTACTATATACTTACTATACCATTTTACAACTATTGTACACATATTAGCTAGTTATATTAACAATATAATCTGAATGCACCTTTCCCCTACCTCCCCATTTGAGCTAGGAATGCAACATTTGATCCAAGGATAAACAACTACCTTTTATCTATACATTCGAAAACTATATTCTATTTGTTCACTTATCATATTCTAACACTTTAATAAAAGAAAAGAAAAAACTTAATCATACAACATACAACATCATTATGGATTTTGGTTATTCTTTCGAGGATGCAGATACATTTTTATTCTCTCTTAATAATCAGGGAATGAATAACGTTCAAACTATCATCAATCCATCAATGCCAACAATCGATACAAATCTAGATATTCAACCATCTGCAAATATTAATAATCGTGATTATATATCTTCTTCTTCATCATCATCAGCTGCTCCTACTACTGCTCCTTTTCTTCCAAATGAAAATTTTAATGGATATATCAATGATGATACAGAAGATGCACAACAATTTTATGAAGTGGATGGCTGGCTTCAAAATAATGATGTAGATGCAGATGCAGAGGCAGAGGCAGAGGCGGAGGCAGATGCAGAGGCAGATTTAGGTGATGATGAAGACGATATCGATTTTTCACAGAATCGTATTGACCAGTCTATACCAGAGGATCCTTATCAATTTTCATATTTATACAATACTCCAAATCAATCTCAGGTTCAACAACCAATTCCCGTTCAAGAAGGACATGAATATCAACAACAACAACAACAACAACAAAATGGCGAATCAACAATAGTCAAACAAGAAGATTTTCAAGAATTGATACCTAAAGGACCAGAATCCGGTTCTGGTAACTTGAACATCAAAGAAGAAAGTAGTGAAGAATTACCAACGCCCACAGACTCTTATGATTCCAATTCTAATTTCAACACTCCAAATTCTGACTCCACATCTCCTCATAAAACCAAAAATAAACAGACTTCAAATAATGGTATAGCTTCAAAGGTTTCTAAACCAGGGAAAAAGGATAGATCTTCTCATAATATCATTGAGAAAAAATATCGTACTAATATCAATACACGAATTCTTGAACTAAGAGATGTAGTTCCTTCTCTTAGAGCAGCAACTGAAAGTAGAGAAGTATCTACTTCTGAATTAGAAGGTTTGACACCTGCTGTTAAACTTAATAAAGCTAGTATTCTGTCAAAGGCTACAGAATATATTAGACATTTGGAATTCAAAAATGCAGCATTACTTAATGAAGTTATGATGCTCAAGTCCATTTCAGGAAACCAGATAATGCCTTCAATGCGTCAACATATGCCAATACCCAATCATCATCAACAACAACAACAACAATTCATGGGAGGGCCAATCAGACAACAACAACAACAACAACAACAACAACCTATTCCTCCTCCTTCGCGTCAAAACCAGAGCCAACCTCAACATTATCAACAAGAAAAATACCAAAATTTCCAGTTCCAACAACAACAACAACAACAAGCAGACCCATCAATGTTCAATAGCCCCGTGGCTGGTTCTCTTGGTATGCGTCACCAAAATCCTTCTTTGGGTATGCATATGAATCAACCGCCGCTTGTATCTAATACGGTATCTATGCAACATCATAATCAACACCAACTTCATCAACATCTTGATCAACATCCACCAGGACCACAAGACCGGTATTTGCACCAACAACAACAACAACAACAACATCATCAACAACCGCCAATGAATTTAGGAAATAAGATTTTACTGGGTGGAATGACTGCATTGGTTGGATCTCAACTATTTGCTGATGGACCATCAAATGGTGAATTCAAAGGGTTGGCCTTTATCCCATTGGACAAATTATTCCCAGTTTTATTTACAGAGCAAGCTGCAACTCTCTTACATATTTTCAAATTCACTCTTTTCATTGCTAGTTTTTATATCGTTTTCAAGAACCAAATTGATTTTATTTTGAATAAATTCGATCCTGAATCAAATAATAGCAAACAACAAACAACAACAATTACACATCAAAAAGTTGAAGAAGATCTGGAAGCTGTATCCATAATTTCATTGATTTTTGAGTTTGTAAAGTTAGTTGGAACAAAACTTGGAATTCGTTCACTTGATTTGAATGATAAAATAGCAGAACTTGAAGCATTGAATAAGTCATGCGCAAGTTGGAATTTGATGTGTTTTAGAGATAAGAAGTTCAGAGATAATGATACTAGATCTAGATCATGGAGACCCATATTCAAGAATTACATTCAATCTTTATCTGTTGATGATCGACTTGTTGAAACATTCAAATCGGAATCCAGTATTAAATTTCAATTCAATAGAGTCATTCTTACTAAATTGATAATATTCAAGCTTGGAGATAGAGTTAGCGGTTTACTAGGATTACCACGTTTAATTGATAGTTTCATGTTACATATGGTTAGAAACTTTAATGATATTAAGGATAATCAGAAATTTGATTCTGAAACCAAACAAATTCAACAATTTGTTAAACATGATCTTGAATTTGTTGAATCATCTGATCTTTTTGACAAACTACTTGAGATCTTAAGATTAGATTCTTCTTACTCGCAAGAAGAGCGAACTTTGGATGTTGGATCAGATTATAGTTCTGTTAATGAATTTATTGAAAATTCAATTGATGAAGATTTAAACCTGATCAATGTACTCTGTGTCATTCGAGCAGTTCAACTACTAAAATACTATATGATTAGATACCTTTCCATTCTTGCCGATTCCAACCCAAGTGATGTGGCAAGAGAAGATGAAGAAAGCGACGAGTTACAACCTTTGAACGAAGAAGAAACTGAACAGGAACACGATTTACGTTATCTGGATACTGAAACTAGGGAATTGTTGAATAATGTTTCATCTGATCAAATAATAATTCCAACATGTTGTAATAAATTATTGAAATGTCGTACCATTTTCAAGAATTTATTGAATCCAAATGATCCAAAGAGCTTAAATGAGATGTTTGATTTGATTTTGAATAATGTGACTAGAGTTATTGATTTCAGTAATGCCATGACTACAAATATATCATCAGATTTAGAGAATGAATCAGAGTCAGGAAATGATGACGAAGCAAATAATCAGCCAAAAGAATCAGAAGAAAAAAAGAAGCAGCAAGATGACTCAAAAGGGGCTGTTAAATCGGCTATAGATAAGATTTACAAATATTCTCAATCCGCTCATCCATATCATCAGCTTCACCTGGTTTCAAACGAAAATAGAATCTCTTTAACATGTGCTTTAATTTTACACTATTATGCCGATCTTGAGTTAACTAAAGGTCGCAAACTGATAAAATATCTGAAAATCATGTCAGATGATTCTGACATTTATTCCAACAATTCATTGGATATGAGTAACTCAAATATCTCATCAACTTCCTCATTTGCAATCCAACCAGCTATTTACAATTGTCTCACTTTACTTTCATTTATCGCAACATTCAAAACTATAATTGTTATACTTGAAAAAGACTGTGATTACTTAGTGAGCAATGAGTATACTACAAATGGTAGTGTTGAAGAAGAAGAAGAAGAAGAAGAAGAAGAAGAAGTGGAAAAAGACGAAAAAAAGTCATCTGCATCTAATGAGGGAAACAGAATAATTTTGGAATCAATTATTGCATTCTTACGTTTATATATAGGGTCAGTTTCGAATAACATAAGAGCGGCAAGCGAAGCTCAAGCTATTGGTAGGGCTGCTAAATTGTCTCAACAGTCGACCCTTAGATATAACACGGGGGTCCCACTGTCTAGTGGAATTTCGGAACAGGATCTAGATGAAGACCCAGCATTTGAAGTGATTTGTTTAGATTATCAGTTGAAAAATGATATTAGTGATAAGTTGGTCAAACTGGCCATGGATTTAACTGGGTATGCTAGTGCATAAGTAATGAGCCTTTACACTAAAGGTAATATTGGTTCTTATTTCGGGGAAAACCAGAAATAATGTTACAATTTTAATTTTTTCACATTGCAATTTTTTATATTTTCTATTTAAATGGATTTTGTTCGCCTCGATATTTACATTGTATACTATTTTGGACATTTAAGTTATATTTTCACTAGTTGTCGTTCTATTGTAAAGTAGTGCAGAGTAGTGTAGTGTGATTACAACTATACCTTTACCTTCTTATATTAGTTTCTAAGAAAAAGTCAAAGACTCTCCTTAAAAACAACAATAACCCGCCACATAATTCCGGTGGCTGGGTAATAAAATACTGGACGGTGGCGGTGAAGAGCGATTTATCGACGATGGTCAGTTTCATTTCAAAATATTCGACTCACGCACGCACGCAGGGCCTCTGTTTATCTTCAAAAAAATATATAGAAAGCAGCTGAAGCTGGCTTCACCTTGTGAAGACAGACGGACATGATATCATAGTTTTTCGGTAATTAATAGTCTAGATTGATGGAGTTAATCAAAACACCTAAAAAACAAAAAAAATATATATATATATATACTAAGAGAAATACTTTACAACTATACTACTGGTCGTGAAGTACACATTTAGACTTCATCGAATAAGCCGGGGATTTTTTTGTGACTTCAGTCTGGTGTTACACTTCAAAAAAACATTGAATAAACAACAATTCATTCATTCACTCATTCATTAGCAATCAGTGGAAATAACAAATATTTCTCACCTGATAAATAGAAGATAAGCAGAACAGTTATAACTCAAAATAGACAATTGAGATTTTTTTTAGGAATCGAAGATAGTATCCTAGTACATATTACTCACTTACGCAAAACAGCAGAGCCGAACACTACCACTGTGGCAGTTTTTAAACTTATAAAAGATAAGGCATATATTTTTTCAAAAACTGAATCAAATTGAACAAGTCGTAGAGCATAAAAAAGAGGGTGACATTTCCAAAAAAGATACCAATCAGAAACCACTTTTTTTGATACTTGAAAGCATCAAGAATAATATTATGTCCAAGAGACCAAACCAACTAGTGCTGAATATATCATCCGAAGTTAAATCTAAAGCTTTTGGAAACGATTCGGATAAGCCTATAACTAGTATCAAATCACGCACAAAAAATAAAAGCAATTCTTCAGTTCCTGACTTACAACACTGGAAAGAACTAGGAAGTTTCTTGGAAGGTTTACAAACAAACTCTAATATTAAAGATCTTAATAATCAACAAATTTCATCTAAGAATCCTTTAAGTCGACCATTATCTTACAGAATCTGTAATCATTGTGATAAACCTATATTGGAATCTCATCTGGGTGATCACATTAAAAACTGTATCGAAATGAAAAAACAAATCAAATCTACATTAGCGAATAAATTAGCACACGATATATCTAATGGATCTTTGTCAACAACAAATAAAAAATTGAACAAGAAGAGAAAGTTGGATGACACGAAAGAGAATACCCCATTTTCACCAAATACACCACTCCAGGGAACTCCAGGTGGAACTCCAGATCCTGAAGAGTTGAACAAACCTTTCACGAAGAAGCAAAAAACAACTATCAAGACGACATCTGCAACACCTACATCTACTACTGGAACCCCAGCGAAAGAAAAGAAAACCAAGAAAGAGACCAAACCGAAAACTATTTCAAGAGCACCAAAGGGTCCAGTTGATGTTGAAAAACAATGTGGTGTTCCCTTACCGAATGGAGGCTATTGTGCTAGATCATTAACATGTAAGACACATTCAATGGGTGCTAAAAGAGCAGTCCCAGGTCGTTCTGCACCTTATGATCAACTTCTCTCTGCTTATCAACGTAAGAACCAAGCTAAGATTGGTGCAGCGGCTGCTGCTGCCCAACAAGCACAGGATGATTTGATGCATGGTTCTGCTATTCCTTTAGATGACGAAGAAGAGACCCATCAAGTGTTAGATGGTGTTAATAGATCCACCCCATGGCCTTTAGAAAGAAAGGTCATCATGCCAACCAAATTACGAAACTCATTTTTGAGAATGAGAGAAATGTTTGCAGGTGCTATACTTCCGAGAATGCAGAATAATCCTTTAGGACCGTTACAAGGAAGAACTGCCGTCGTGGACATCAATAAAACAACAGAATACGTGTTTCCTATTCGTTCCCAGCATCAACGAGCTAGCCCATCTCAAAGTATCAATCCTTCACAGCAAGCACATGCTAATTTGCAACCTGGCCAATCGATACCCGCTCAAAGAAGTTCAATAAGTTCGACCAATTCTACAAATACAGCTCCTTCCCAAGTTCAAATGTCCACTATACCACAATCCAACGATTCACAGGTAAAGAGTGCAAGCGCTCTTTTATTACAACAACAGCAAAGAGCAGCTGCTGAAATTGCCCAAGCCAAAAATGCTTCAGGCCACCAACTCACACCTCAACAACAACAATTATTGCTTCAGCGTCATCAACAACAGTTGCAACAACAGCAATTACTTCAACAGCAACAACAGAGAAAACAACAGGCACAACAACAAGCGGGTACATTAACACCGCAACAGCAACAGCAACAACAACAGGCGCAACAACAGCAGCAGCAGATGCGTGCTAAACATGCAGCTGCCATGCTACTCAATGCCCAAGCTCTGGAAAGACAACATGCTCAGAGACAAGCTGCTGCTGCTGCTGCTGCTGCTGCTGCTCAACTACAGGCGAATGGTGGTGTTCAGGGAAATCGTGATCAACCTGGTCGTTGATCGCTTATTTGACGATAAGTTCTAACTTCGAGCAGAATGAATTACTAATTCAAAAGGTGTTCAATTTGCTCTAATGATCTTTCTCTTCAATTGATATATGTACTGTATATGTGGTTTTCATACTACAAAAAGAAGCTGGGAATTTGTTTTCTTCATAGTTTATGTATCATCTTCAATAAATCTGTATTTAACATTCAGTAAATATAATAGAGGGAAATTCCATCAGGATAAGAAATTATCTGACATCAAAGCAAAATTTTATAATCACTGAAAATGCAAACGTATCATCCAGATTTGCCCAATTCAACTATCCCTCACTTTTGTGGAGTCCGTCTTGTTGGCCTCCAATGACTTCATTTGATCTTCCCGTTTCTTCTCTATTCTAGCCTTCACTTCTGGTCTCAATTCCAACTCCTTCATCTGATTCGTATGTTTCACAATAAACGGTGATTTATGCTTCCAGTTTCCGTTCTCATCAAAGTTCTCTGGATTAGGGGGCTCATGCTTGACCAATTGGAAATCCTTGTTCACCCAGAATAAACCAATGGTAAAACCTATAAGTAACCCTGCAGTTAAGACATTTATTCTTGCGTTGAACGTTTTCACTCTTTGTGCTTTTATTTCATCAAGCATTTTATGGTCTTCAGTCTATGTGATTGTAATTGTGAGCGCAATGCGTATAGGAGATGTCTATTATGGATGGCTATCATTAAATCATGTATTGGTTACTGAGCTTGCAGTATAAAATCTGGATCAGATGACTTCCCCTCAGTGTTCACCTCTCCGATTTTTTTGAGCCCCCAGATTTCAGAGTCTCAGTCTCCAAACTCCAAACTCCAGACATCCGGGTCAGCAGGACTCAGGATTCAGGACTCAGATTGCGCGGTACGTGCAATTAACCGACTGAGGCAAAGTGGATATATCAGCATTACATATCTATCAGTATAACAGTTCTGGTGTATTTTAACGGTTTTGTCTTAATATACATATAACAGTATTTTACTTGATAGCAACCACACCCAAAACAAAATATAGAGTCATGTCACAACTGCCAAAGAGAATTATCAGAGTATGTACAAATCAATGTCACACTAGCTCTTCTTTGTTTTAATCACACTTTAATTGCAAACATTTACTAACATCTTGTGCCCACTTGATGGAAAAATTAATCTAGGAGACAGAAAGATTGATATCCGATCCTGTTCCAGGAATAATTGCCGTCCCACATGAAGACAACCTTAGGTATTTTGACGTGACAATCGATGGACCTTCTTCTTCACCATACGAGAATGGAAAGTTCAAACTAGAATTATTCTTGCCTGACGATTACCCTATGATAGCACCAAAAGTGAGATTTTTGACCAAGATTTATCATCCAAATATTGACAGACTAGGTAGAATTTGTCTTGATGTTTTGAAATCAAACTGGTCACCTGCGTTACAAATTAGAACTATTCTTTTGTCTGTTCAGGCTTTATTAAGTTCCCCAAATCCGGATGATCCGTTAGCAAATGAAGTTGCAGAAGAGTGGAAGACGAATGAAGCAAATGCCATTAAGAATGCCAAAGAGTGGACAGAGAGATACGCCAAATAGTTTTTTGTCGTTCCATGTGCTTTTACCGCTTGATGTCTCGTGGGTCTACGATATGTAATACACTGACATCTGTTATCGAGCTTGACCAAAAAATACTGGGCATTCATAGCGGGTGATCAATACATATGACGTTGCTTTGTTTGATATTAACTATTCATTACTTTGCTAGAAAGTGTGATTATTTTGACTTTACAAATGCATCAAGTAATGATTATGGAGGATAAGGATAAGGATAAGTTCAGATCAGAATCGAGTACTTTAGAGAGATTCGGGATTATCTTGACCACTTGTTTCATCATTTATTTATTTCGAGTTTGATTCATCATTTTTGTTTCTATATTATGTATACTGTTTATTTTTTGTTATTTTAATAGTCAACAATATCCGTTTTGATAAACGAAATGTAAAAAAGGCAAGAACATATCTCCCCTATTGATTTGAAAAAACAAACAAATAAACAAACAAACAATGAAAATATCACAGTCATGGAAACCGAAAACATAGAGAAAAAGAAAGCTATTATAAAGATCGAATAAAATATACACAAATATCTGAATTAGTACACCGTCCCCCAACGAGTAACTACAACATAATCATAAATGACTTCTTTCTTTGCCAAGAAGATTCAACTCTTTTCCTTCAATAATAACTTCATTACCCCAGACAGTTTTCAAAACATCTGAAAAGTCATTAACATAAACAATTTCCATTCCCAGCTTCTCTTTAACCCATCTCTCTGGCTCATCGTCAAAAACAAAAGAATGCCCACCTTTCAATAATTGTTCTTCTTGTTGAATTAGTTTACCCAGTGAATCATTAGCTATCTTACGATCGTCAATATTATTAATATAATCTTCAATTATATCTTTTCTATTCAAACGTGGCAACAGAACTCTCTTGATTTTACCTGTCAAATGAGCACCTAGTAATTTCTCTTTAACTCCCCCAATAGGTAAAACTTTACCAGTTAATGTGATCTCACCAGTCATCGCTAAGTCATGTGAAACAGGCTTTTGCAAAATCAATGAAATTAGACATAATGTCATTGTGATACCTGCTGATGGTCCATCTTTTGATATAGCACCCTCTGGAACATGTAAATGAACTAATAAATTATTGTAACGTTCTAATAGTTTATCATTTTGCATCTTTGTACCTGATAGTAATCCTTGATTCAAAATAAATCCAACCAATGTATTAGCGATTTGTGAACTTTCTAACAAAACTTCACCTAATCTACCAGTACATATAAGATTTTGAGTCCCTGGTAACCCAACCATCTCAAACTTAAGTAAAGAACCCGAGCCATCTGAGTTGTAGGACAATCCATTAACCAGACCATAAGCATTCTGAAGTTTTGTATCCTGGCTAGGGAATGCTTCAGAATCAGACAAATGAGGTGGAATACCAAGATATAATGGTAGGTCTGAAGTAGTAACTTTTGGATTATAAGTACTTGGAAGTTCGTTCAATGATTTACCATCCTTGATTAAGTTGGAATATTCGATTGCCTTACTTCTACAGATTGAACCAATAAGACGTTCCAAATTTCTTATACCTGACTCCCTTGTATAATTCAGAGCAATTTTCAAAATTGTATCATCGCCTATCACCAGTGAACCTACTGGTAAGCCATTTCTAGTGACCTGTCTTGGAATCAAATATTTCTTACAAATTTCAACTTTTTCGAAATAATTATAACCGCTCAACTCAATAACCTCCATTCTATCTCTTAATGGCTCACTCAATTGCCACAGGTCATTTGATGTACAAATAAATAAAACTTGAGATAGATCAATAGGAAAACCAATGTAGTGATCGTTGAAACTTGTATTCTGCTCAGGATCCAACACTTCCAATAATGCAGCTTCAGGATCACCCTTTCTTGAATTTGAACCGATCTTATCAATTTCATCTAATAAGATCACAGGATTCATTGATTGCGATTTACGTAAAGCTTGAATAATTAATCCTGGAATAGCACCAACGTAAGTTCTTCTATGACCTTTTAAATCGGCAAAATCATTTAAACCACCCACAGAGATACGTTGAAACTTACGTCCTAATGTCCTAGCAACCGATTTAGCTAATGAGGTCTTACCAACACCTGGAGGACCAGTTAATAACATTATAGGGGCCTTTGCCACACTGTGGACTTGATCAGGAACCGAAACTGGGTTGGTTATTGTTGTTGGAGCAGTTGATTTGATCTTGGTACGAGTATCCAACGAATCAGAGACAACAAATGGTGCGTTCTGCTCTTTTTCTTCTGCTCGTATAGCAGACTCTCTATCAACTACAGATTGTTGTTGTTTATTGATTCTGTCATGCAATTTCAAGACCGCCAAGTATTCTAGTATTCTTTCTTTGGCATTTTCCATACCATAATGATCCTCATCTAACAGATTTTTGGCGACACTTAATTCAACATCAATAGAGTGAATCTGATAAAGTTCTGATTTCTTTACCCAAGGTAAATCCATGATAACTTCTATATATGATCTCAAAACTTGGAAATCAGATGAACTTGGTTGCATTTGTGACATCCTTTGGAAGTCTTTGGTGATTAATCTTTTACCATCTTCTGAAATTGAATACTCTTCGAGGGAGCCTATAAATTCTGCAACCTCTTTCAATTCATCGTCTTCTTCTTCATTTGAACCGGTAGTTCTATCAGATGAGGAAAAAGCACTTCCGGATCGACCTGACCTATTACTCCTTGGTGCTCTTGGTGATGGATTACCAATTTCTTCAACCAAAGATCTCAAGCTCCTCAAATGAGAGGAGACAAATTGTGATCTTAACAAGTCTCCATTATTTGGACCATTCTTGTTGTCCAAGTTCTTCCAGGATTCTAATAAATAATCGACATTCAAATGCTCTTCAAATATTTTATTAGCAAAATCAATGATTATTTCTAAACTTAATAGCCGTTCGAATAAATCAGAAGCAGATAAGAATTTCACTTTATGGTATATTGAAAATGGGAAAAGTGCGACCAACACGTCGGAATACTTGAAATAGTCTTCCAACTCGGCTGATGAATTATCCTTTTTGAATCTTGAAAACAATCTTGCCAATCTTGCCAATCCATTCGATGTCTCATTGGAAGAGAGTTGAGAAAATAGAAGATTAGATAATGGTGATAACTTAAGTAAAACATATTTCAATTTTTCATTTCTATCTTCATTTGTAGGTTGACTCTTATCTTCGATATTTGTAATTGATGAATCATCAGAATAACGTTCTATGAACGTATCAATATTATTGAAAAGTCTTGTGATTTTTGGAAGTATGGCATATGATTTATTAGCAACATTAGTATTCACACCAGCTAGTAAACCTGAATCAACTTGAAACACGGCTTCACTTGTATCGATAGCTTTTGAGTCATCGATAACTAATCCTCTTGTAATTGCTTTGAAACTTAATACTAACTGGTCATTAACTTCATGTATTTCTGTAATTTTACTAATAGTGGCAACTTTCTGAGTATCTGTATTTGAGAAATCAAATCCCGGTAAACAACCTAAAACCAAGTTATTCCCATCATCCAATTTGAAATGCGTATTTAGTACTTTGATTCCTTCTCTTGCTTCATCTGATAGTACATGCTTCGATGATGTTATGCTCTTTCTATTATTTTCCGACGCCTCTTTGAATATCTTCAAGTTTGCAATTTGTCTTGACTGCAGTAGTGATTCAAACTTGAGCAAGATGTCTAATGAATCCTCTTTAGTGAAAATCGTACGATATGTGATGCCTGGTAAATATATCAATCTCTGACTTAATTGAAAAACAGGTAGAGTGAGACTCAACTCTGATGATTTACCAACAACCATCGTTATCTTGAAACTTCAATCTCTTTATGGTCTACCTTTGAATTGACACGTTTCGTTTAAGAAAAAAGTTGACACTACTTCAATCTTAAATAATCAAAGAAGAACAAGAAGAAGATGAGATTCAACAGACATGTAGACAAAAGCCAACAAGGTATGGGGAAGACAGATAGTCGGATAATCTTTCCGCATCGGGGAGTCGCTGTGAAGCGCCTGTTGTATTTATCAGCTTTTTTTTAGTCTATCTGGGGTGTGTCGAGATATTTATTATATAATATATGGCGTTTGCTGTGTTTTGTGTATCCAATCTTTTTCTAAGTCTAGGGTTTGCCCGTACTATATTATATATATATACTATGACAATTGGGACCAGACCACTTTTTTTCAGAACACAACTAGTAGTAATAAATATCTTAAAAACCAAGACTACAAAACAAGATGTGTAATAAATAATAAATACCTTGTAAACATACCTATAAAAATTATTTATTTATAATTTATGTAACAAAAATACCATGACAAAATCCTCTACTTTCAAGATTAAGGGCCAAAGGATTCGAAGCAAGTAAACACTTTTTTTGCAATTAAATAGCATGCCATGTAATTCGACACTAGCGGGAAAAAGAGTGTGGGATGAAATACAACAATTTTTAATAACAAAGCCAAAAAAAACACACACAGAATAATAGAATAGACATATAATAGAATAAATACAAAATTAAATACCGAAAGAAAAAAAAGAAGGAAGCATAACCAAAACGAAGTAAATGGGAACTTAGTTTGTTTTTTTATTTGAAAAAAAAAAAAAAAAAGAAGAAGATACTTATATGATATAAATCAGACAAATGGGTAGTAGAAACAGAAAAACCGGGAATCTGAAATCATTACATCTGATAGTTTGAATTTGAACAGCAATAGACTTTTAATTTTAGAGCAGCAATTGGATTTGATTTCAAATAAGGCAACACACACAAATAGCATAAAAATTGAAATTCCAAAGCAGTGAAGGTGGAAACTATCTTAAATAAACACATAAAAAATGGATAATGACAAAGTTGAAAGAACAAAGAAAAATAAAATACCAAGGACAATTCAATTATTTAATTAATTCTAAAATTTGTTGCGTTAAATTTGAAATTTCGTCACCTCCATTGAAATCTTCACCTGTTAAATTGTTTAAATTCATCTTACCATTATTGATTTCTGATTTGATCTTTGATTTGATTTCAGAATTATTTGATTCAAGTAATTGTAACATTGTCCATAATGCAATATGTTCAAACGTTGAATTACCACTATTCAAGAAATTTGAAATGAAATTTGAAATACCATCATATTGTTTCAATATTATTGAATAGTTATTTATTCTTGAACATAGATTTGCTAATGCTGCTGCAGAATTACCACAAACTTCTGGATTAGTAGATTTAGTTAATGGAATTAAAACATCAATTATACCCAGTTCCAATAATTTTCCTTTTAAATCATCAGCTAATGCTAATATTGCAAAACATGCTGAAATTTCACTTTGAACACTTTCTTGTGCAGTCAACACTAAATCTTTACATTTTTTCACAGCTCCAGCTTCTAATAATTCCATTCTATTTCTTTCACTACTAGCAGCTAAATTTCTTAATGTTGAAACTGCATGACATTGTATTTCAATTGAATCTGGATAATCAACTAAAGCGACCAATGGTTTTAAAAATCCAGCTTCAATGATTAAAGCTTCATTCATTGGATGTATGGATATATTGCGGATGCATGCAACTGCTGCTAAGACTAATGGTTCATGTTGTGATTTCAATAAGGAAACTAAGTTTGGTAATCCTCCTGCTCTAACAATCTCTAATTGATATAAAGCATCTGAAGCAAGATTTCTCAAAGCTAAAGTTGCTTGACATTGAACTCTTGGACTTGAAGAGTCCATTAATTGAACTAATTGACTTACTAGTTTTGGTTCTGTTGTAGCTAATTTTTTTCTATTATTTTCATCAACAGCTATATTTGAAAGAGCGGTGGTACAATAATATTGAACATCTGGATCTGGACTAGAAAGTAATTGAACTAAAACAGGAACCGATCCAGCTTCAACCAATTCTTTTCTATTTTCTAATGAATGTGTCATATTTAATAAAGCACCAGTTGCATTTCTTTGAACTCTTAAATCTGGAGATTTTGCTAATTTGGTTAATGGAATTAAAGCACCTGAAGTGGCAATTTTTGTTTTATTTTTATCTTGTGTAGCTAAATTGGTGATACAACCAACTGCATTACATTGAACCTCAATATTTGAACTCATCATTTGTCTAATTAAAGGAACCAAACCCCCCATTTCCACAATTAGTACTTTATTTTCATCATTGACAGCCAAATTTCCTAATGCAGCACATGCAGCTCTTTGAACGTCTTGATCAGCACTTTGTAGTAAGATTAAAATAGGTTCTAAAACATCTCTTGAAACAGCTCGTATATCTTTTTCTGTAATCTCAGCAAAGGCCAAAGCAGCACTTCTTTGCAAGTCTATATTATCGGAATAGACAAGAGTGCTTAACGCCTTCAAAGGGCCATCGGAAAAGAAATTAACCTCGCCTCTATTCTCTAAGAATTGTAATAAAGCTGAAATTGCATCTCTTTCATTATCAGCTAATAACTGGGGATACATGTTGTCTTGTTCGCCTCTTGAAAGACAACTACAACAACCACCCATCACGTAAGATTATTTATTGTTTTCCTATCTGTATTATTGATTGAAAGAATGATGTCGTTGTCTTTTCTTTTGTGAAGATTTGGGATTGAAAATTGGAATTAATGAGTGAGAATTGATGTTATTGAAGAAAACCCAATATATAAATATAAATGTTTTTATAAGTGACTGAGAATGCTTGGTTGTTTCAAAACTTCACCAGAGAACTAAGAGAGAAACACAAACACAAACACAAACGCAAAAACAAAAAGAATGATTAGAAGTATGAAAACCTATCTGGCAAATAATTGATAAAGATATTTAATAATAATAATAAGAAAAAATTATAGAGCACTGGTATAATAATAAGATTACCTTTGTATGGAATAGATTAGAAACATATATAATATATGAATAAGTAACAGTACAGTGATTGTAAAAAGAGAAGACACTTAGTTTATATTGAGATAATCGTTGACATCTGTAATATGTCACTTATCAATAAAATTTAATACAACCGTACACCAACCAACTAAGAAAGTTATTACTATTTTTTTTTTTTCAAACCCCAAAATTGCCATATTTGAGCATGCATATAATTATTATAAGGGGGGAAATTTTGGTTGTAGTTGTCCAGTGTTCTTAGTTTAATTATTGTGAATATATTGCAACGTATAGATAGATAAATAGATAGATAGATAGATATATCTATTAACATCTTCCTTAGTATATAATATATATTTCACTATTCAAAACAACTGTACAGAAGAGGGGATAATAATATACGTACCTTTTACTTTTACAAGTACTTTTACCCTTATTATCTTACATAATCACTTCCCAGCCTCCAGCCTCCCAACCTCCAGCCTCCAGCTGAGATAAAGCAAAATTTATTATTTAACAATTTAAACTTTAAAGTTTTTTCTCTACTTCTCCTAGATTAAGTGGCTGATTAACAAAATAACAAGAGTGGAGAAATTAGTCAGCAATTACATAAGTAAATAATGTGTGGTCTTGTGATACGTACGTAATATATTACGCTATACATCGGACTTAATTGATTAGATAAGCTATTATATAATATTATGTCTAGAATTTTTTAGCTGTTACCGCCTCGGCAGGCCTGGCCGGGGCTGGCCTGGGCCCACCTCGACGCCACGGGGCCGATCAAGACCTCCCCCAATTGTATCATAAAGTTAAATCTTTCCCGAGACCTGTACAGTCTGCCTGCCATGTGCCATGGAACTTTGAAATTGAACCCTAAGTGATGGTTCGATGAGGCTGCTTGGTACGTACTCGGCTTATAGTACTATAAGCAATAAGATACATACATACATACATATAAACATACATACATATATATATACATCAATAAGTCCATTAGACTTAATTTTACATCGAGTTAGTTAGTTAGACATAGGATGTGAGAATTGCTATTTGGTGCAAAAACTACTTAAACGTACTAGTACGTACTAGTACGTACGGTATATACAGCTGTGTGATCGAACTGATCGGAGACTCAGTGGGTGGTACTAGGTATAATTTGGTAAGCCGTCTTTCAGCCTTCTAGACTTGTTTTAGAAAAATCTAACAATATTATTTATTGATTATTACTAGATTATGATGATAATATAAACAAACTATGGAATTTTGAATCTGTTTGATATTATTCAAAATAATTCTTTTTCATTTTTGAATTTTATTTAACAAATTTCAAATATGTTACAAATAGTAACAACAGTCAGTTGTAATGAAAACTTTATATTAAAATAATATTCAAACAAAAACACAAAAATATTAGATTAACTCATAAACAAAGAACTATTATTATGCAATCATAGTTAAAGAAGAGTTTATTTTTAATAAGTTTCCACTGATAGATTTTGAAATGGCTTTCAAAACATTCTTGACAAAAATATAGGATAAAATTAATAATTAAAAAAATTAAGTATTCCACAATATCAAATTTCAAACGTTCATGGGAATTTAATAAATGATAAATTACCAAATTGTGTAAATCTATCACTATCACAAAGGTACTCTAAAGTGACTAGAACAATTTGATACTATACATTTAACATCGTGGAAACTTATCTGCTAACTTTTAGCTGTAATGAACTAGAGAGAAATCACAAATTTGATAGTTACCTTTAAGATTATTCATTTCAAATGAATGTTAATGTCTTTGTCAGTGTATTGTTGCCTCTTGAAAAGAAATTCATCCATTTGAACTTATAATAGTTTTGTCAAAATGATTGCATAAGGGTAAAGAAACAATTATGTGGAAGCATAACTAATATGAAGTAATCAATACAACACAAAAAGCTTGTAGTATTCAACTCAACTCGCATGCATCATAACCTGTTGATCTATGATACAACATCAAATTATAACAGAACCAAAATACGTATACTGGCATCCAAAAGTGAATTCATATTAACCAGTTGAATTTTTTCAGATATTTGTTCTTGAATATTGCAAACAATCGATATAGATAAAATTTAAAACACAAAAAATTCCAATCGACACGCTTAAATACACCTTTTCTCCACAATTATTCTTATATTATTGTCCTTGTCCTTGTCCTTGTCTTGTCTTGTCTTCAACATGCACTTTACAATGCCCACTGACCGGGGATTCATTCATAGGGCTTTATAGACCAAACACCTTTCAACACTATGGTCATATCGTTTTCGTTGCTGGACACCAGCGTACATGGGAACCAGTGAATTGGAACTCAACTTTCTTGAATGCCTCCTCCACTTTAATTTGTTGCCCCAAACTTGACATTGGTCGTATGTTAAAAGCAGCAAAATGCATATTTGATGATCACATATATAGTATCAGTAAAGCTTTCAAATAAGGCAAAAGAAAACAAAATCACGATCCATATTTTTTTCAAAAGAGGGAATAAAGTAATGGTATAAAACAAAAAAACTCGGAGCATTTGGCCTTTTTTGTAATGAAGTTGAGTTGACATTGAAAAATAGTTTGATTATCAACTATACACCTATCAAATAAGGCCATTTGAAAAGACTAACCAAAAAGTCCCTAAGTTCCATTTATAGACTTTATACTAACCACTAGTTCGTCACACGTTCGTCACACGAGAATCAAACATAGGCTGTATAAAACATTGCCAAACTACCCCAACTAATCAAGAGCTCTTCTACAATGACCCATATGTGGAAAACACACAGATGCAACAAACATTGGCATTGCTAGGTATCCCATTGGCGAACACTAGGCTGTTTTTTTTTCTTTTTTTTGTGTAAATTTCAATTCTTATTACATTATGAATCCATACCGGTAAAGTGAAGGTATTGAATCAGTATTGAGAAAGATATCATGGAGGTAAACATATGGTTGCAAGGCAACCTTGAGTCAAGGTTTATTGGGAACCAATCAATCCACAACCACATCCTCCGCTAAATTTCATTCCATTCGTTTTTTCTTGTGTAATTTCAATTCTTATTACATTATGAATCCATACAGGTAAAGTGAATCTATTGAATCAGTATTGAGAAAGATATCTTGGAGGTAAACATACGGTTGCAAGGCAACCTTGAGTCAAGGTTTATTGGGAACCAATCAATCCACAACCACATCCTCCGCTGAATTTCATTCCATTCGTTTTTTTTTTGTGTAATTTCAATTCTTATTACATTATGAATCCATACAGGTAAAGTGAAGCTATTGGATCAGTATTGAGAAAGATATCTTGGAGGTGAACATATGGTTGCAAGGCAAGTTTTATTGGGAACGAATCAATCCGCAACCACATGGACTGAAGTATGTTTTCGACTCATTTCACTCAAAATTACAGTTCATGAACCATCTAATGCTAGTGGCCTTTTGATTTCGATTCAATGTTTCAATTGTCTTCCATTATGGGCATGATGTGGAACCTTGCAAAGTAGTTTGCGTGAATTCAAGATCAGATGATGCCAGCTACCGTGAAAGACAACCATCTTGTTGACCAAATGCTTGGATTTGCTGATAGCTGATGTGGTTGCCTGGATTTAGTTAAATTAACATCGTGATGGAAAGTTTGTACATCTTTTTCAAATGTTTCAATTTAAGAGTATTCCATTTTCTTCAAGTCCAGATCAATTTCAATAAAACAAGGTCAAAACAATTTCATATTCTAAGATTTTTGTTATTTCAGATATTGATTAGGTCATTTTAGACTGATAAGCTATTCCTTTACTTTGTTGATCCAACAAACGTGATACTGACATGGCTTTACCTGGCACTGAAAGGTCTTTTAATTCATTTATGACTATACAGTGGGATGAAGGAACAACACTATAAAGGCCATGGCTACCACAATTGCATGCACGCTCTTAACTTGTATTTGTTTAAACCCGAGGGTATAATTACTGATGTATTAAGTCTAGGGATCATCGTATACAACAGAGAGTGATAATGGAAGTGATTTGAACCGTTGGTGGAGTGTTTTATCGGATTGCCTAAAAGTTAATCATTGATACGTCATACTACTAAAATTCCTTCTTCAAACACTTTTTCAATCTATTTAACCAGACATGGATGTTTTGATTGAATCCATGTCTCTAGATTTATGAACAGTGATAAAGAGATCATTTTCTTTGTTTTGCCTGCTTTTTCTGTTTTGCTCTTTGGTGTTTTTGTTTTGTCCTTTCTTGTTGATACGATTGAAACCTTTCTCTATTTATGTTATCAACATTTCTCACTTTAATTTGGTATACCATATAAAACAATTTTCTTGCTTCCAAACAAGCGAGCTAACAAACACAGGAAAATATCCAGCTACCAACAAAGAGGGAATGGCTTGGACGTTCAAAAAGTCAAAAAGTTAATGGATATCCCATTGCAGTTGGGAATTTTATATTGCGAAGTTTGTGATTGTACACCGGTTTAAGGTTTACTGAGGCTTTCAACACCAGGTAGTTATTTACTGGTAGCAATTTATATATAATGTATAATGTATAATATATATTTTCAGTATGTTGCTCTTTCTTAATCAATGGGAATAGCGCAAAAGGTTCCCCACTGATTACTTGTTGATTTGAAAGTTTCATTTAAGGTTCATAAAGTCTATAATATTTTGGAATAATATGATTATTATAAGTGGTATGTCACCATGCACATATCAATGTTTGTGCCGATATTAATAATTGATCAACATTTCGGCCTGTTTGTGGTCCAAAACTTAGTAGGTAGGTAAAACTGTGTGATAAAAACAAATTAAAGTGGTGAGTAAATGTTAGAAACACTAGAGTATTTATTGTGTTTGATGCAGTGTTTTAGTGGTCCAGTCACAAACTTGTACCGACTCCAGTCTTTGAATTACTGGAGCTTGCGTATTATGCACATAATTGACTACAGATGAAAGTATTATCATTCAATAATGGTTGATTGATTAAAATGATCCATATAGCTATAGATTGTTTTGAAGTGCCGAAAAGCAAAGGAGTCATTCAATATTTTCCAGCTACCACTGGATCTTTGTGAAGTTTAGAAAACATTTAAAAAACATTTTCTTCTTGGAAATCCAGCATCCTAAGAAAACCAAGTTCAATTAAATAAACATTTTCGTACTTCGAATACATCTATGACAGCAATTCAAGATACTTGTTTAAAGCCCCAAATTTCAAGGTATCAATCAATATCAATTACCAACTACAGTTATACTATGAAATATACAAGCTCGCAACTAATACTGAAATTGCGGTTCTCCCAAAACTTCCTCCATTTGTCCCTCAGCCCTCCTGGTGCCTTGCAGCTGGCCTTCATACTCATACTCATGACTGGGTGCTAAAATTCTTATAAAATTTATAGCGTTGGGTGATCTTTGGCAACTTGGAAAAAGAGCTAGAGCACCAGCAAAAAAAAAACACACCATTTACCGAAAACTTGTTATCAATACAACTTTACACCACTTATGGAATTAGATCCTGTATTTAGCTTTTCCGGTGTGTGTTGTTCAGTGTCCACCGCGTTGTGCCATGCTGTGTCTATGTTCCGAGTCCGAGGTACCAGGAGTTTTTATCAATTCACATTTCACACCTGTGTAGGCGAGCCCAATCAGTGCCAGCCTCCATGGCAGCAGTGAACAGGCGGCCCTACCGCACGGCAGTGAGCAATGAGCATTGAGCAATGACGACTCCTGACAAGACGAGATTTTTGCAGGGCCCCTTTTGGCTTTGAGTATTGCACGTCTCAACACGCACCAGCTTGGTGCATGACGCTATAGAACATGCCCTCGCCTTAGATGCATTGTTTCTTATTTAAGAAAGGCGCAACATGCCTAGATATACTTCAATCTCAAAACATTAACGGCTTTATTCGATGATTTATATTTTTACAATAATTATTACCTTCGGTTTAAAATCGAAATTGATGGTTAAATTTTTTTTTCTCATGATGAAGAAGTATAAGAATATTATTAAGATGTGATTTAGCTTTCGTCCTTGTGTATACAATTATCAGACGATCTGATAGGGGGGGAATCAAAAAGGTAACAACATATCCTTTGATTGCCGAAAGTGCAACTTGCTACAGCCCTAAGCTTGATTGATATGAAATTCAGCATCTACTGTGCATCTGAAATTGAATATTGCATAACATCACAGGTTAGAGTATTTGAACACTACAAAGAGTGCAATTACTACTATTTTAGGTAAGACGTCAGTCTTCGATGCTATGTATATTAAGAGCTTAAGAGTGATTTTATTATTTACTATCAACATAACATTCAAGAGCCGAAACTGAAATCTATTCAGAATCAACCGATATTACATGGGTTAAGTTCTCTTGAATGTTTTTTTGAAGAGGACTACAGCTTTCGACCAATTTTCTTATTCAGAATTATTGTTTAACTTGCATCATACCATATATAATCAATAGAATGTTCAATCTACTGAAATATCTTTCCTTAAAACCCATCAATCAGGGTAAAATGCTACCCAGACCAAATTGACGCGCAAAACCAAAACCTAAACACGTCACACACACAACTCACTTATTTCAAATTTGGATGAGGCAACATGATCAGAGGAAATTCCGCACTGTATACCAAGATCTGGCTCACATGCTAATATTAGCATCAAAATTTGAGACGTTTCATGAGATATATTCTGCATACTCAAATCGCTCGAGGCAAGTCACGCACATTATATGGTAAGACATGAAATTCGGATCGAATGTACTTAAATGTTTATAAAAGCATTAGCATGAATAGACACCTCTTCGATTTATGCACATCCAATATATTATGCCTCATTTGGAGTACATAGTCGCGAAGATCCGAATACTAATTCCGATCAAGTTCAAAATTTATCTTGATCATACATTTTGAAAAGATCGCCTCGATGAAACTTTTTGTTTGCCAGAAAAGGAAACAAAGTTTGAATTTTTATACAGCTTATACCAACAAAGAAGTTTAATATTATTGGCATGAAATTAAAAGCTATTAAAAAAAGCATATTAATATATTTAATATTTATTATATAAAGAGTGGGTGGAAATGAATTTGTTCAAAATTTTTATACACTTCTTGAAGGGAAAAATGGGTTGTAAGATTCAATACTTCGATAATTAAATGAAAATTAAATTTACTTTTTTCAATCACAAGTAGCTTAGAACTCAGTACAACTATTGAATACTAAAGAACAATTATTAATTCAAGTACTACGAAAATCGTGTTGGCTCTTGAAATCTACCACCATTAAAAAATAATTATTTAATAATTTTTTTTTTTTTGAAACTTTAAGCAGCCACCCCACCAAAACAATCTGATTCTAGATTTGGAATCAAAAATATCAAGAGTTGGTGCTGCTTCTAACACTTAATTGTACGTATGCTGGAATTTCTTTCCAAACTCATCTATCGACATATTTCAGATGAATACCATAGTATACCACAGAAAGAAATCAACGGAGAAGTTCAACATTTGTTATGCATTTCTTCCTAAAAAAACCTGAGGCAGTAGGAGAGTCTAACAATAAGGTTGTTTTGGAGTACTCTTGGGACTCAAGGTAGTTCTGCTAATTTCACTCAGCGTTATTGTGGTAATTTTGGTTCATGTTTCTGTCCCGAAAAAATTCATAATTCTTTTCTTTTCATATTTTTGTTGGATAACATAATAAATAATTAATAAAAAATAATGCAGTCAGAGTCTTTTATTTCTCTTAGTGGGCGTTGTTGAACACAAGCACCTAGCATTAAAAATGCAAGCCGCAAGGTAAACTTTGTCTGCACTGTACCGTGTGCAATATGCAATGTGCAGTTAATAAATAAAATTAAATTATTATAATAGAGCTAATGAAAAAAACCATCTTTTTTAATTTGTGCAGCAACACCACCTGCATGAATCCTCTCACTTGTCTTGTCTTTTTTGATTTTTTTTTTTTTTTACCTTCACTATCTCTCTGCTGATTCTGGGTATTGGAACACGATCTACTATTACTCGAACAAGCAAACACACTCACTCAACTATCCTTCGCCCCCACAATAAGACAGAATTATAGTATTTGGTAGGAGCCATAAGGCGAACCTCGTTTATTTTGCGTTACTTCAATTTGTCATCAATTGAGCTTAAAATAACTGCATGTACATGCTACATTTGGAACCGGAGAGAACCGCTGGACGGACAAAATATGGTGAGAAGTTTGTTCAAAAGTCTATTTTGTTGGGGGGGAATTGTTCGGGCGTTCTCTTATTCTATTTTAACACAAAATAAATAAATTAATTAATTAATTATTTACTAGTAACTAAACGCGGTAATCTAGATGTTTTTCAATTAATTCAAAAGATCGACAGTTATTGATAATTTAAAATCTACATTTTTATATGGCGTTTTGAAACCAAGTAAGTATCTTTTAGAATGAAATCTTTTCACACAATAAATATACTACGCCCAAATTTACATAAATAGATGCAACTTGTAGTTGAAGTTGAGATTTGTTGTTGCAATTTTAGAATTTGAAGGGAATATGGACAAAAATACTGTTTTTAACACGTTGCATTACATTTATTTATTACTCTGAAGTATATACCATATAGATAGCAATGTATATTATTGGGACTCAAGAAAAGCGGGAATCAGTTAATTCAAGATTGCATTTTTTACACTGCGAAGCTTCAACAAATACAACCAGGATTAACTTCATGCAGAGTACAAGAATATGCAGCTCGTAGCCAAATACATACAGCCAGTGGACTTATGTGGGTAGACGGTTAATAATTTTCTCTTCAAGTGGAGTGAGAAGGTCCATAGAGCTGTCATGCCTCTGCAGACAAAACATGGAATTAGAGCAGTATGAATATTTGAGATACAGTATTTACTATGTAGAGTATTAAGTTAATTTACTTGAATTTGATGTGTATACTTACTTTCAATAAAAATATTAATTCCGAAAATTGAATATGCTCAGTTCACAAAAAAAAAAAAGTCACCAAAGCGATGAAGTTTAGGGGCATATAATATCAAGTTAGTGTATTTCTTAGTGCGCTTCCATCCCCTAGATTGATTGTTATTGTAAAAAAAAAAAAACACACACACACTTAATTTAAATTACTTATGTTCTTAAAACAATAATAAAGTTTATGTCGAATGAAAACACCGCCTAAAAGAACAATAGCGGCGAGAGAAAACTGTATGCGCGAGTTGATTTCAACTTCTTCCAACCTTGGATGCTGTTGTTGTTAACCAGGTACGGTAGTACGTACTACGTAGTAGTTAGCTAGGCCACATACACACAGAGTTCCAATAAGAATTGAAATTTTATTTAGGTCACTCTATCTATCTACGCACAAAAGGAATCAAAGAAATTTGAATAAAACTCTAAAAAACACTAATTAAATGACCCTTTTTATTAGTTTAAATTCAAAAGTTAATTGATTAACCATTTTGACCTGTCCCACCAAATGTACCACACTAATAATCATTCCAAAACCCCCTTACCCCAAACAAACCCGCCAAAGAGGGCAAAAAAAAAAAAAAAAAAAAAAAAAACAAAAAAAAAAGAAAAAAAAAACACACACACACCTCAATCATCAGACGCAAGGTCAAAAAGAAAAGCAGCACATTGTTGTCTCAAGAGATTGATTTCTATTGTGAAATGACTGTATTTATGCAGTGACACACATGTGTATGTCTGCTTGTTGGCTCCACCGCCATCTACTAAAAGATATCACAGAATACTTTCAAACACATCTGCAAGTACCATACACACACGGTTCAGTGTCGCCTCACTTGGTTCGGGAGTTTTTAGTTATAAACCCTCTCTCTTGCTGTCTTGTGCGGATGTGATATCTGCATTTACTGCAAAACCTTGTGACCAGCTGAGGCCTATTGATGTATTATTACTTATTTAGAATGTGCCAGGAAATAATAATACACACACCAGCAATCAATAGACTTGAGTTTTTTTTGTTTTTTTTTTAATCACTGCTTAATACAGGCTAATATGGTTAGAAACTATTTACGGACTTATGTACATATTACATTCGAATATGCATAGTTCCCCAAGTAGTTGTAAAGTATGCTTCTAGTTTCATACGTGGATGTATTATTAACACATCTTTGGATATACTAGTAGTATATATATATAACTACAAACTTCTCAGTTTTCCTTGTTGTCTTTCAGGGGTCTCACCTGTCTCTGTGAGTCTCGAGGTAAATCAATCATACAAATAAGCTTATTTTTTTATAGATAGCTAGGTATCAATCCTCAAGTATTCTTTAATTGAATTTAAAATCTTCACATCCATTCACAATATACATACACGTTCTTCACTTCAAATCTCTCATACATATCCCAGGCATATTTACATTCAATCAATTACTCATATACCTTGCCTCACCACATTTTATAATAGTGCTTCCTTCATCCAGGTACAGTTTTCAGTTGTAAGTTCCTTCGCCTCCTACATTCCTTCCATTTTCCCAGGCTCTTTCTGCAACAGCCGTGTTATAAATAAAAGCATTCATATAAAACGATGCAACGTAAAGATGAAGGGTTTCCTAATACTCTTTCACGTGCACACCCTGAAGAAAACCCTCCACAACAACTGTTACAACAACCTTTAGAACACATCATTACCCCATCACAGCAGCATACTCCATATCAACAGCACCGTTATATTGTAAATCCACAAGGAAAGCCACAATCGTCTAATCAATTTCAAGAATATTCGAATATTCAACAACTACCTTTTCAACAGCCAGATCAAAGACAGTATTCTCATGGCCGTTATGATCAAAATAACTCCTCCTCTTATTTTCAACAACACTATCAACAACCGCCTGAGATCCACTACCAAGTTCCAGATAGGCCTCAATTCTTAGAAGGAGTAGATTATTTTGCTCAGCGATTACCAGCACCTCCACCTCAAAACTATAGCAGTCAAGGTGTTCCTTTCCATCATGGCAGTTTGCCTATCGCATCTCGTCCTTCGCCTCCTCCTGCACAACCAATTCACTCCCACACTTATCCTCCTCCATTTAAAAGACCACTTCCACAGTACATTGGTTCTACAGTGAGACCATCACAATCACCATCAGATATTTCACAGGCTGCTTTTCCACAGCAAATGGTGGATACAACAACGTCTTATCGACCGACTCCAAATGCGGATGATTCAATACCTTCACCAAAAGATTATGATCCTCCTGCAACACATTTAATTGGTGTTCATACATTAAATCAACCACTTCCTCCATATGATGACCAGTCATACAGATTTAATCACGATCATCACCGTCAACTGCAACAACAACAACAACTACAACAACAACAACAACATCACCATCAACAACACCAACAACAACAACAACAACAACTACAACATCTTCATCACCATCCACAACAACAACTGCAACATCCACACAATGTACATTCTAAAATTCGCCTTGAACCACTCCAAGAAGTTAATTATCCAGCTGCTTATCGTACACAACATTCAATTAATGGCCCAGCTTCATATGGCCAATTACGTCCAGCAAGTCCTGGATTCAATTCAAGGTATGCTCAAGGCTATCCACCTTATAGAACGATTTACAATCAGGAATTTCCCCATGTTGAAAGTCCAAATTATTCCCTTCCTATCCATTCACAGGAACCACCAATGCGGGAGCTCCCAATCGAGCCTATATCAAAGTCACATAATCTAATGAGAGCCATTTCGGATTCTGTCATTGGAAAAAGATTCAGTCCAGACCCCATACATTCAAAAGCTTCCATTGCAGGCGCTGTTTACGATTCAGGTGCAGTTTACAAGAGATTGAAAATTTCTGATGGAAACCCAGGTTTTATTCAAACTAACAGTAACTCAAGACCGCAAGGGAGACCATTTTCATCATCTTTTGAAGGTAGATTTCTGTTTCATGATGACCTGTTTTCGTTACTCCACTATCTGGATAAGAAGGAGACCAAAAAACTGCTTGTGTACGATTTTTCTGCACTTGAATCCAATTCCAATAAAGAGGACAAAATCCATTCTTCTGGTCCATTATCTTTAACAGATCGTACTAATCCAAATTCAGGAAATTTGAATTTTATTGACTCAAAAGCGTTTGGCGAAGAAAATTCGGCTTTTAAGTTGGAGTCCTTTTTCCATTCTCGTCAGGGAAAATCTGTGCTGCTAGATAATTCGTATGGTTACAATGATCCAATTCAAAGAGTAATATTTCATGGTCCAAAGACAAAAGATCCAAGTGCTACTCTGGCTGAAAAGAAAACACTTGATGTGATTGGTGAAACAATAGAAATGACCGCAAATCCACACCGAGACGCAACGAAAATGCAGAATAATGAGGTAGCACCTGAACGGTCATTTTTAGAATTTTTACTTAATAGTAGTGACAGTGATCATGGTGATACCTCTGCAGCACCTAATACTGAAGGTAAAAAAGTACCCCCTAATACTATCAAAGATAAGTTTACCATAACAACATCCTCAAGTAAGCCAGAGGAATCATCTAGTTCCGCTGATGGCGCGTCAACTTCTACAGAAGTACCTACTAGTTCTTCTAAGGCCACATCAAATATCTCTTCCAAGGCCACAACAAAGCTCTCTTTTAAGACCACATCAATGTCATCCTCCTCTCAGGCCGAATCTGAACCAAAAGTAGAGCTGGAAAAGAAGTTTGAAGCTCCTAAACCAGACAGTTATGCCAATATTCACTTACAAATTGCAAAAGCATTCAATATTAAGCAATATAAGTTCGTTAAAATTATCAGAGATAACAACGGAAGAGTCTTGAAGTTAGAAACAATCAACCCTCCTTCCATTTCAAACATAGTAAATTCAGATTCATCTGTATCGGAAAATGATGCCAGCGTAGCTAAGAATGATGACAAGGAATGCGAAGGGGGCAAGAAAGATTCTAAAGTTGAAAATGAAAAGAATACTCGCTATTTCTATACTAGCGAGTGGATAAAGAAGACTGTTTGCTATCCGAGATATAAATGTAAGATGAAGATTCATCTAGTACGTTCGAATGAGAATTTTATACTTTACAACCATTTGAACATGATGCTGTGGGATATAAGCGAAGAGTACAAAAATTTGGGTTTAACTCTGGATGATGATTTGGAAAGGAGAGGGACTGGTGGTAGTGACCTTCACCAGGCTCAAAAAGTTGATGATAATGGTAGTAGAGGTACTGTCATTAATCACCAAGTTGAAACCAATTTATTCAAGTCCAAAATGGTTTACATTAAGTTAGTTGCTTAAATACTAAAATAAATAAATTTACGATTGCTATTTATTTGTAAACAGAGTCGGATGATATAATCAACTGTTCTTTAAGTATAATATGACTTACACTATGGTCTTCGAAACTTTATACTTTATTAATCTCATGACGTGGCTTAAGTGCCAATTAATGATGGACAATTTGTTGGGTCTCCGTTTTAGGTTTAACATTCTTATTCCTATTGAAAATTAATCACCTAAAAGTTAATGTATTACTATCATTTTAAGTATTCGAAAATGCTTGTGAAACACGCTAGATTAGTAAAAGTGGGACGTTTTATTTGATACATTTTACAATCTGTATTTTCTCAAAAAGCTGAAAAACCACTAATCGGAAATAAATTGTTTCAATGACAGGAGTGATAGATACTGTTAACATATACATTATATCGTCTGCTTTTTCATCTTTTTCCTTTAATCTTGCGAAGCTGTTGAAGTCTCCTCTATGCTAATCTTTTCATCATCCGCTTTTCTCTTGATTTCTTTCTTGATAAAAGGATCAATCTTTTCGTCATAAGAAGGCAAATCAGTGAGGACCTTTTTGGACTCATCCACTTGCTTCCTTATGTAATCTCTACTAGGTGAAACACTTCTGTTTCGTCTTCGACTACTTAGCACACTATCTTGCTTCTTGTTTCTGTAATAGTCCCTTGTATTATTCCAGTCTCGTTGCCTGGTCAGTTTCTCTTTGAAGTTCGCCACAAGCTGGTCTATTTTATCGTCATCAAGGTCTTCATTCTCTTCAAGTTCCTCCCGATATTCCATCAACTTCACTTCTAATTTCCTTTTATAGTCATGAGTCTGTATGTCTTGATCTACTGTATTCTTTCTGCTAAGTCTTCTTTCTTGTGTTTCAGTGTACTTCTGTCTTGAAAGAAAATGCTTACCATGAGTTTCGTCTTTCCTTGCTGTTTTATGGACGTTCGATAGGTTTCTTTGAACGTAACCGTTTGTACTCGAACCCTTTGCACTATTCAATCCAATACCATTGTAAGACATAACTAGATCTACTCATCTACGTTATTGCACTTAAATATATGTATACGTAGCTTGACTTGTATTAATGTAAATTAATTCAAAACTCAGAAACATAGCTTTTTAACCCCCAGAACTAAAATAATTATCTGATCTTCTTGGCAAGTTGGACATTTAAGCCTCTTGCACCAGCCACGAAATTTTACAAGGTGGCAAAGGCAGACACGAAACTTGAATCGAAGATCCTATTTAAGCGGATCCTAGATCATGGATATTTGAAAAAACGTGGAAAAGATCAAGTCAATAACGTTATCAGGACACTTAAAATGGTAATTTTCAAGAGAGAATGTCACAACAAAGTATAAGCCGATTTTTTAGGCCAAAATCCTCCGATAATAATCAATCGGAACGTCCCTCTTCATCCTCATATACAACTACAGAACGTTCATCTCCATCCCCATTCACAGCTACAGGATCTCACTTTGAGTCCACTCCAAATTTCAACTTAAATGACTCAGTGGAAAAAATTTCGGCATTTTCTTCCGATGAATTAACATCAACTAAGCTGCCTATCGATTCGTTCAAGTTCGATGGTACTAGACACAGATCACACGATCCCACACCAAGCTTAGCGTCCAGTGTGAAGCATACCTTGTTTACTGATAAGATCAAAAAGATATCCAAGAGAACGTTGCAAGATGATGGCAACTCCAATGGGAGCGACGAAGGTAGCAATGACGACAGTCCCGTTCTCCGTTCGAACAAGAGATCCAAACCTCAGAAGAGCAATAAATTAACCGCTTTGGATCAACAATTTCTTGACTTAAAAATTTCTAACCGAGACAAGCTACTGGCGATTCAAGTGGGATATAAATATAAGTTTTTTGGTGAAGATGCCCAAGTTGCATCTAGTATACTCAATATTATGTTGATTCCAGGGAAAATGTCGCTTGATTTGGACAACTGTCCGGAAGAAGACAAGTTGTATGATAAATTTGCCTATTGCTCGATACCTGAACCAAGATTACATATTCATTTGAAGCGATTACTAGTGAATGGCCATAAAGTTGGAATTGTGGATCAAAAAGAAACAGCGGCAATCAAGGCAAATACATCTAACAAGAGTAAATTATTTGAAAGAACAATTTCCAAAGTCTATACGTCATCTACTTATATCGACGAGACTTTAGTGAAGAATGGCAATTATATGATTTGTCTGAGAGAAGATTCCTCAAATAAAAACAAACTTTCAATGGTAGCGGTCAATGTTTATTCATCTGACATAGTTTATGATGAATTTTATGATGACTTTGCTAGAAACGAACTTCAGACACGATTCTTGCATCTTGATCCAGTTGAATTTATTTTAATTGGGGAAATATCAAAGGACACAAACAAGTGTATCGATTCTTTCCAATTATCTACCAAAAACAACAACACCAAACTACGCGTGAATGTAAAAAACAGTCAAACAGCAACAGAATCCTTAAATACCTTAGATCAGCATTTAAAAAACAAGAATGCATTTGCATTCATTACTCAGCTATCTTTAAATATTCAAAATTGTTTTTCAGAACTGGCAGACTATCTTAACGAGTTTGATTTAAGCAACGTTTTGGATTTGTCAGACAATTACCGACATTTTACACAAGTAGACAAAGCAATGATTTTAGATTCCAATACTATAAGGAACTTGGAAATATTTCAGAATAATACTAATGGATCTGAGTATGGATCTCTATACTTCTTATTAGATCATACCAACTCCAACTTTGGAAGTAGGATGCTTAGAAATTGGCTAGGTAGACCGTTGACCGACAGAGAAGAGATTCTTAATAGAGTGAATTCTGTAGAAGCAATAATCAAGAATTACGGAGGCTCAGCAATTGAACAGACATTGAAGTTTCTAAAACATTGTCCCGATTTAGAGATAGCTCTAAGTCGGATTCATTATGGCCGATTGAATAGAAAAGATGTTTACATTTTTTTAAAAAAGATGGATGAGGCATTGAAAATATTTGGAAACTTGTCAGATGATTTGATTGGATTTGATGCTCATTATTTGGCTGATGTTTACGGAAAAATTAAAGATATTTGTAATGATGAATTGAAATATTTTGATAATTTAATCAAAATGATCCATTCACCGGCAGCAATGGACAAGCTTACGGATTATAATGATGATCATATCGTTAAATACTTCAACAAGAATTTTTATGATTACCATTTGATTCAGGCTCATTTAGACTCAATATCCGACATTGATCTACAATTGGAACTAGAGTTATCAAACATCAAGAAATTTTTGAGGAGACCGAATTTGAAATACATCACGAATAACAAAGAACCATACTTAATTGAAGTCAGAAATGATATGGCATCCATGATTCCTAAAAATTGGAAAAAGATCAATTCAGTGAAATCTGTATCGAGATACAGGACGCCCAAAGCTAGCGAATTGTACAATCTCTTGCAATACAATCGAGATCTACTTCATCAAGAATGTAACAATTGTTTCAAACAATTTATTTCCAAAATTGATGAATTTAATCCACAATTGAATAAACTGATCAAAATTTTTTCCACTTTAGATTGTCTCATCTCAATGAGTGCAGCTTCTTCATTGCATGATAATTATAGCAAGCCGATTTTTACAGACTCACAAGTAATCAAATTGATTTCATCACGGAATCCAATAGCTGAGAATCTTCAATTGAAATCAACACCTACGACATACATATCGAATGATTTCCAAATGCTTCCTGAAGATGGACGAATAGCAATAATCACTGGTCCGAATATGGGAGGTAAATCCTCGTTTATAAGACAAGTAGCCTTGACTGTGATAATGGCTCAAATTGGCTGCTTCATTCCTGCGTCTCAAGGTAGTACCTTAGGTATCTTTGATTCAATATATACTAGAATGGGAGCTCAGGATGATATTATGAAAGGGCAGTCCACTTTTCAGGTTGAATTAAACGAATGTAGTGCAATTATACGGAATTGTACTTCTAAATCATTAGTCTTATTGGATGAGATAGGAAGAGGGACAAGTACCGTGGATGGTTACGCTATAGCTTACTCAATTTTAAAGTATCTTATATCAGATATTAAGCCATTTGTTTTATTCATTACACATTTTCAAAACTTGAAATTTTTCGAAAAGCATGACGATGTCAGAAACTATCATTTGGGATTTAAGAAATTCGAAGATGATTTAATTTTTACATATGAGTTAGAAAATCAAGCGTGTGATAGATCATACGGAATCAATTGTGCTAGATTAGCAGGGTTGAGCTCGGGAATCATAGATAATGCCTTTCTTGTATCAAGTGAATTCGAAAAAACTTGCAAAGTCAATGAAGCTTATAACTTTTCATTGAATTACATTAAGAATACAAGAGAGAAACAGTTTGATAAGTTATGGGATATGATAGATGAGTTGCATTAAAATGTTGATATTTGTTTTTACAAGTTTTATGTATTTTATATATCTTTCCTTTTCTATTTTCTTTTCTTCTCTTTAAATGTATGCATGTATGTATGTCATTCAGTCAATCAATGTACAGATTCACATTTTCAGAAACTTTTTACTTGAGACAACTTCAGGATTAGTTAAAGTATACGAAACGTCACCTAATTCATTTCCTTCAAACGTCATGACCTCACTATCATCATTATGATGTATAGTGATAGAGTTGAAATTCTCAAAGGGATCAGGAAGTCCAGTTGCACCTGTTTTGATGGTCGATATTGATGCTTTCCTTTTTGATTTTAATGTCCCTATTGATGATTGTGTTGTCTTACTAGCTGCAGATCCTGAACCAGATTGATGATCTTTATCTTTTCTATTTTTCTTTTGAATAAAGATTGGAATCATAGGAGGTTTTTGATTTCTAAGTAAAGCCCATTGAACGTTTTTGAAAAATGAATGATTTTTGATTTCTGATGCTCCACTTTTAGAACCAAATCTTTTCAATTCGTCTTTGATTAATAGCTTCTTGATTAAAGTTTTACAATTATTTGAAATTGAATTATAATCAGGAAATTGAACTTCAGTTTTCAAAATGTTTGAAAATGTTTGATTTCTTGTTGTTCCTTTGAAGGGGGTTATACCGAAGATCATTTCATATATGAAAATACCCAATGTCCACCAATCAACAGCTGACGTGTGACCTTTACCCCAAATCACCTCAGGAGCTATATACTCTTCAGTACCAACAAATGAATTTGTTCTAAAACCATTAATACAGGCATTTGTATCTAATTGAGGCATAGTTGTAGATGATTTATGGGAAGAAATCAGTTCTGGTCTTTTAATATGATCTGTTTGTTTTGAAAGATCAAAATCACTCAACATGATGTGACCAGATTGATGTAATAAGATATTTTCTGGTTTCAAATCTCTATAAATAAATCCCATCAAATGTAAGTACTCCAGTGCTGCAACCACTTCAGACGCGTAAAAACGAGCATCTGTTTCTGAAATACATTTCATTCTACGGGTTTGCAATGCCCTAAAAAATTCACCACCCATACAATATTCCATACATAGATAAAGATGATCTTCGGATTGGAATGAATGATATAATGTGACTATGAATGGATGACTTGCTGTGGCTAATATTTCTTGTTCTGCCAACACTCTTTTGATCTTATTCCGTTCAACCATTTCTTGTTTATTTAATATTTTCATTGCATATAGTTTCTTGGTAACTTTTTCTCTAACTAAGTAAACTTTCCCAACATCACCTTTTCCTAAAAGTTTCAATTTTTCAAATGACTGTGGTGCAACTTCAACTCTAGAAACTTTGGATGAATTACTTGAATATGTCCTTGTATAGCCAGGACTAGAATTACCGTATGCTCTACTGACGGTGATTTCACCAATATGCCTAGCTAGATCATCAATGGCAGGGAGAGTAGAATGATCAATGGTGTAATTGGATGAATGAAGTTGAGCAGATCCATGCCCGTTAGCTTTTTTAATGGTCGAGGGCGTTGAAGTGGATCCATTCAAGGAAGAAGTTGTGTCTGCCCCCATATGAATCAAACCTAATGGAGCAGAAGCAACTCTCTTTATTTTTTGATGTGCGCTTTTCCTGAATGATAAAGAAGTTTTCGTTTCTTCAGGCTGTTGTTTCACCTGTTGTTGCAGTGTAGAAGGTTGCGATCGTTGCTCTACTTCCGCTTCAGTCTCATTCACTATATTTTCAGTTTCATGAGGAGCATGACTAATGTTAAGTAATGTAGCTGTTGAATTGTTGACACTATAATCGTGTTTCAATTTGACCTGAAAGTCATCTATAGGATTGATAAATATTTGTTCTGAAATATCATATTCTTCTGTTATGAGACTTTCTGGTAGCTGGGTTGATTTGGTAATTGTAGAAGGACTTTCTGGTTGTACAGGACTAGACTGTTGTTTATTATTTTTAGTTGAAGGTGATAACCCTGGACTTGAAGGCGATCTCATTTTTCTGAACTTCTTCATTAATAAATGACCAGTTGATTGATTATCTTCTTCTTCGGGCAGTGATAACTGCTTATTGTCCATTGTGGTGGATTGAATATCAGCTACTGGAAGTGAACCATTGTGTATGGGAGTAGGAGTTGGGGATGATGAATCAACTAGATCTAATTCAGCATTGGATGAGAATTTGAATAAGTTTTTAATCTTTGTGAATTTTTTACTTTTTGTAACTTCATCTATATTATCATCATCTAAATTGCCATTATGAGATTCATTTTCATTTTCATTTTCATTTTCATTTTCTTTGGTGGAATAACTTTCTGATGTTACATTAAAATAATCTTGAGGTTGTTGAGTTTCTATGATAGGTGGAGATTGTAAATGTTGTTGGATTTCTAATGGCGTACCTTCTTCGATTCTTGGAGTTCCTATAGATTCATGATGCTGATGAGTCTTACCAACAGACGGTAATAATCCACTTGAATTATTTGAATCATCTGATCCAAAAGTGAACAATCTACCTATAGATAATTTTCTTGAATTCGATCTTGATCGGGAAGAGCCAGCTTTTGCCACCGATGAATGAATATTGTTTGTTGAATTGGGGAGATGATCATAAGAAGAAGGAAAAGAAATTTGAGTTGGCGATTGAGGAGGAGAGTTTGGAGCTATACTGGATGAACCATTTTGCATTGTATTAGTAATTGAAGGAGTGGAATTATTTCGTTTTGTTGTTGAAGTAGATATAGAGTTCATATCAAAACAGGATATATGGGTATGACAGTATTGTTAAGTACCAATGATTGAGCACGGATATGACACACACACACACACACTGGGATGGATATATATATATATTTGAACAATGATCGGAATGCAAGAGATCAAGGAGGTAGAGGATTGTCCTGTGGAAAAATAGTCGAACTATTGGAGTACGTAGTGGTGATTGTAGTAGCAGTAGTAGCAATAATTGGGGAAAATTAAAAAAGTATAACTTATTATTGTTGATGATGATGACGATGTTGATGAAGAAGAAGATGATGATGATGATCTGTAACAGAAAAGATGGATATTGAATAATTTGTCCGAAAACCAGGCGGAGCGTTTTTTTCAGTTAAGACAGAACAAATAGATAGCCAAGTGATGAATGAAGGCAAATTAATGGTGGTGTATAAGAGTTAGTTTGTTGTAGAGTATAAGACAATGAATACAAATGCTGTTTGTTATAATAATTATATAGTTTTGTCTTGAAAAAGCCTAACCACAATTGACCCCCTGGGCCCTAACATACATATGAATTCTCAATAAAACAAAAACAAATGGAAATGGAAATCAGGGCATGGACAAGGGGCACGTGATCAAATCACGTAAGCTAGCTAGCTGTACGTAGTTTTGATTGTAAGATTAGAACTGATATTTAATCTTGAAAGGTTCTTCTATCTACGATTAAAGTCTATATTTTTATATATATATATATATCTATATAATACATATGAAAGGAAATAAAAAACACATACTAATTCTTCATAAACACAATGAGAAGAATGGGTTCGTTGATGTGATTTCTTCTTCTGTTTCTTTTTCTTTTGGCATTCATTGAGTGGGTGTAGCTCTGGGAAACTTGTTGAAAGATACATGATTTTCAAACAGTCTTCCCAATCTTTTTTTTTTTTTTGGCCTTTCTAATGATAAGTGTTTCAGGGTTATATTATACACGATATTGGAACAGGCGCATAGACACAGGCACATGCAGGAACAGATAATGATACATCCTTGATCAACTTGTTTTTTTTTTAATTGGCTAAATGAGGAGGCAACAAGAAGTTAGCTATAGAATCCTTGATATGATAAACATGTTGACAATTCCGACAAATCATTTTTCCTTCTGTGATTTGAGTCTCTAACAACAAACTATGCAAATCTTTCAATAACTTTTCATCATCATCACCTCCTTCTTCTTCATCTAAAACAACTGGTTTTTCTTTCGGCAAGCTTGTATTGCCTAAATCTGCAGCAACTTGTAGGATAGCATCCCAATGGAGACGTTCAAGCATTGATTTTATGAACAAACCATTATATTCTTGTTCTTGTAATTCTAGTTTACAATCTTGATAAGTTAATGGAAATGAAGAATCGGAGGTTGCGCATGATTTTATTGCGCACTTGACGAAATTAGTCGTTAAGAATTTCATTTTGTAAGATTCTGTTGTCTTGTGTTATATGATAAATGGGAAATAAAGTAAATAGTATAATGATTTTCATGTATAAAAAAAATGAATACAATATAATTAAAATTAAATATCAAATATTAAATATAATAAATAAATATTTACAAACAGAAAAAGATCAAAAAAAAAAAAATCAAAAATTTTTGGTGGGCGGTGTTTGTAGGAATGGGAATGCACGTGATTAATATACAGTGATTTATTTATCTATCTACTAGATCTAGCATCTATTTGTCTATATAATTGGACAATTTTAGTTGTTCATCTCTTCGACTACTCAAGAACTCATTTTCTGTCTTCCCACTAACTTTCAGTATCTCTTTCAACACCAGCTTAACAATGTCACTATTCTTCCCATCAGCCTTGATCAGCGTATCATAAATTACAATCAAATCATCTATTGAATTACTATTAGTCGATAGTTTCAAATTGATTAAGCTATCAGTGAATGATGTTGATGATAATGATGATGATTTCAAAGAGAATACCAACAACTTTATGTAAGTTGTAATGTTAGGAAGGATATAGTTTATCCAGCTTGATAACTTCAATGTTTTTATGTTGTATATATCATTAGTTAGCTTACTTTTCTGATTATGTTCATTTATTTCCAATCGTGTCTCTTTTTTGTATTTGTTTTTTTTAGTTGTGGCTGATTTTAATGTTTGATGGGCTTGGAATTTCTTAACTATTGACTGTCTCAAGTCATGAACATGATCCAACAATTTATCATGTTTACTAACTTCTTTCACGACTTTAACAGATGCAAGGCTTTCAACCAATGTTGTTTGTAAATTATACAATTCTAAAGTATCAAGTTGTTCATAAATAATTGTGAAGAGTTTATTTCTTGATTCTGTACCTGATTCAAGAAATTGTTCTATAATCTGACACATACTTAAAACGTATTCGTTTAACGATTTTTTATTATTTCTTAAGTTCTCATAATTGTTTATCAACTCTTTTTCAAAATCGATATCATTAGTTTGTATCTGATTATTTGATAATCCATATGGGGCGGATTGATATTCTTTAATGAAGAATTTCTCACCAGGTGAGGATGATTCACATTGACTCATAGATATTATTTCATTCATTGAGCTAACTAATTTCTTTGAATCATCAGATAATTGCGATAAATAAGAATTAAAATTAGCGGACTTGACTCTAGTTTGATTAGTTAAAGCCGATTTCAAAATACAATCTGTAACATGCATTTTAAGTAACTTTCCGGGAAGTTTGAATAATTTTGTGGACTTTAATTTGATATCATCTGAATTAACCAAAGTTCTTATTTTATGTTGATATATTGGAGCACTTCCTAAACAACCTGTAAGATCATTTGGTGACATAGGTAATGATGGATCTATCTCTGAATGAAGTACTTCTTTACTTTTCAGAAGTTGTTTGTCTATATGAAGAGGGATGGGTGTAGGAACAGATATGGGATGTGACTGTTTTTGTCTCCGTTTTATTAAATCTTTGAATGAAGAAGAGAATCTTTTTTTCAAGTTTTCATTCATTTGATTTTGAGTAATGAAATTTTCAAGATTTAACAATCTATTAATATTAGAAGAATCCATGGCAAATTCATCACTATTTAACGATAAGACTTGAGAATTCATTGAAGAATGATTGGTATGTAATTCATCATGACTATTGGTTAAGTATTCAGCTAATGAATCATCTCTAACCACTTCAATCTTAGTTGAAAATTGTCGTAATAATGGTGGTAAAAACATGAAAAAGACAAAATGAGAACCAAATGAAATCAACTTCAAACTTTCCATAACTCCCCAATTATTTTGATGATTACGAGATGTGGAATACGTCTTCAATCTAGGTAAGTTTGGTCTTCTATTGAATGATAAAGAATGGAAAAGTCTTGATTTTTGAAAGGGTGACTTTATAAATATATTTGATGTTATTCTTGTTGTTGGAGATGGATTTGATAGAATTGAAGAATTGTAGAAAAAAGGTACGGATCTTTTTAATTTCCACCATGATGACACAAGTTTCAAACTCATGATGGTGTGTGGGTCTCCAAAAACAAAAAAAAAATGAGTGAATATATAATAAAATAATAAATAATTATACAAAAGAATAAACAATAACTGATAAGAAGTTGTTGATGTATAGATAGATAAATAGATAATCTTGTAAATAAAGAAAGAAAGCCAATAGAAAGCGAACAATTTGTGGGAAACAGCTGATTTTGTAAGAGGTTTGAGGTGTGAATGAATTTTAGAATAAATTTCATTTTTAATTAGGGAAATTGAATTGAATTGAATTGAATTGATGTTTATAAAGAGAGAGGGAAAAAGGAATATATCAATAGTTAATATTAATAATTTCATCATCATCATGGTGGCTCATCTTTTTCTATCTGCACAACTCACAAACGTCACTAACCTCGTTCCAAAGGACTCTCCGGATCATCCATTCGAATATACATTTAAAATACAATGTACTTCATGTCGAGAAATCCATTCCAAAGAAATATCAATCAATCTTTATGAAAAACATGAAATTCAAGGAAGTAGAGGAGAAGCTAATTTTATTTTCAAATGCTCATTTTGTAGCAAACATTCCAATGTCGAAATAACAAAACCTAAGAAATTCAGTAGTTATTCAATAGATGATTCTTCTGAAAATCGTAAAGTTGCTATCTTAGATATTGAATCAAGAGGACTAGACTTAATTGAATTTGTTCCATTGGGGGTGTTTCAATGTACTGGATGTTCTGAAGATGGTCAAGTCTTGTCTGGCAAATTCGACGATGTTGACTTAAGTGATGGAGAATGGTATGACTATGATGATGATAAAGGGATGGAGGTCAGTATTACAGATGTTGTTTGGGAAGTTCAAAAGAAGTAATGATAATGGATGTGTGGATGTATTATGTGTGTGTATTGTTTTATATGATTTATTAGTGTATATAGTGTATAGATGGAAAGTGAAAGTGATTTCCAATTGGGTGAATAGATAAAAGTGTTTTAAGACAATAAGTTTGAATTTTTTAGTATTAATCTACATAAGTAGTCCACCAGTTTTTTCTAGTTTATTGTACATTTGCCATTTTACTACTGTCAATTCCATGATCATCATCATCATCATCATCATCATCATCATCATCATCATCATCTCTCAAACTAACTAATAAACATCATTCATTCGTAACCATTCAAAAGCCAACTAAAACAAAACTAACAAATGTTCCTCGTGCGGCGGTCTTTTTTAGCACCTGTCTTCTCTCAATTAATTTTCTTAAATGATTTACAATCATTATCTACAAAACTTCATTTGATCTATGGACAACTGAAATATATTCTTAAGTCGTTATCTATTTTGATCTTCAATTGCTAAAATAAGTAGAAAATATCCTTTATTGTCCTGCCAATAATGCTTGTTGATAAATTAGGAAACTCCATCGAACAAGAAATTGTCAATGTGAGGACAACAACAACTTCAATTCAAACTGATCATCATGATAAAACAATGGGAGTTTTGCCATTAGAATTATTGATCATAATATTCAGTTATTTAGATCCTTATTCATTGAAAATCATCACTTTAGTTTGTAAATCATGGTATAATCTATCAAAAGATAATTCAATGTGGATGCAAATTTTTAAGCAGAGATTCCCAGAATTCAAAAAGCAATCTCAACAATTTTCATCGGTTTCTAGATCTAGTTTATGGCGTAAAGAAATGATAACAAGGGAAACTTTAGTTAAGAATTGGAGAAAGGGGAAAGGTTCTCATAACAGTTATAATATAACCAATTCATTTTATATTAGTGATTTACAATGTGATTTCAAAAATAATAGATTAATCACGTTTAATAAAAATACAGGAAACTTAATATCTTGTGATTTATACAATGGCTCAAATCAAGATTTATATCCTTCTTCATTTCCAGGTGGAACAACTTCATATACAGTAACTAAAAATTGTGTCATGTTTGGTAGATGGGATGGTAAAATATTCGGGTCTTTATTGAATTATAAAAATATATTAATATCTGGAATAAAAGAATTCAAAGATACTCAACATATAGGAATGGTTACTAAAATACATATAAATAAATCAAGTTTAGCAAAAGATGGGAAAATTGGTGCCTTTTCAGGTGATGGAAATGGGAATTTAATGGGATGGGACATTAAAAATGGTCAGTTGAAATTGAGTTTGAAAATAACTAATCATCCATTAATTAAAATAGAATCAAATTATAAAGATTCAGTAATTGTTCTAAGTAATATGGGAGAATTATATTTAATTGATAATATCTTTGGAACATTTGATAATTCTCCTAAAGTTACAAAAATCATTCATTTTAAGGATTCTGTTGTCAATGATGAATTACCTCAAACTGATCAATTAATTACAACTAAAATGTATGTTGATTATGGGGAACAGAACGTTATTCTAATTACTGATACAAAAGTGGAAATAGCTTCTTATAAACAAGAAACATTTGGAACATCTAAAATACTTGAATTTTCCCAAAGAACAGAAGACGGAGAAGGAGAATCCGATGAGTTTGAAGATGATGACGAATCTGAAGTAATTTATAAATCATCCCTTGAACAAAACAAAACTCGATACTTGAAACGAGATGAAACAATAGCAGGACATGATCCATTATTTTTAGGACTTTTACTCAAATCAGGAAAAGTTGTAATAATCAATACAAGATCAAAAGAATTTCAAGTAACCCCAACTTTAGCATTTTATCCAAATTTAAGAACTGGTGATGATGACTATCGACGTGTATTAATCTCTCAACGGAATATAGATCTCCCACCACTTTCAGCAATTGCTATAAATGCGTTAGTTATCTGTGTTGGATCATATAATGGGAAAGTAGATATATATGATATAACAACGGGTAATTTATATAGAAAGATTTCAGATAAGATAAGTAAGAAATTGATGCAACAGTTAGGCCATCAATTGTTACCTATATCGAATATCAAAATAGATCAACGATTATCAATGGGAATAATTACATTTGGTCCAATGGTTCAATTTTTTCAATTTGGTGATTTTTATAAAGATTTAGAAACTAACAAAAGACTGAAAAAATTGAATACCAATGGGTTATTATCATCATCAGGTAATAATAATAATAATAATAAAGATTCTAAAACCAATCATTTACATGTTAAAACATCATTATTAGATTATCAAATAGAGAAGGCAGAAAAAGAGAAGAAAATTAAATTGATTAGTAAATATAATGGTGAACAATTACAAGATTCTGAAGAAGAATTGGAAGTTGCTTTGGCATTAAGTGTTTCCTTGAATAATAGCCAACGTGCTTCAACCAGTGAGGTCAATAATGAAAACAGAATAGGATCAGATGATGAAATTGACGAGCAATTAGCAAAAGTGTTGGAACTTTCTAGAACAGAAGCTGCAAAACAAACAATTCACCCTTTTACTCTTCCTTCAGACTTCTATTACAACATAAATCATCAATTTGAGTCCCCAAGTGAATCTCCACTGGATGATGACGAGTTAGAGGTGAACAAGGAGGAATTGGAACAGATTTTAGAACTATCAAGACTAGAAGCGAACCGGAATGCAAAAAAACCACTTGATGACTATTCAAATGACGGTTGCGGTTATGACCACGATGACGATGATGAGGAAGAAGACAGTGATTTGAAGGCTGTTTTAGAGTTGTCTAAATTAGAACAGAGCTCTAGGTTGTTACCGGGCGATGGGGGTGTTCAAGGGACATCTTCTATGCTCCATAGACCTTGACAGTAATATATAATATATATTATATATATAATGATCAAACGAAAATCACTCGACGACTATGAAGATATGAAAAAATGCACAAGAATTAACAATAGATCAATAAGTCTTTAATTAAGTTGTTAGATACCATCGACTTTTGCTGTTGAAGGTGTGAACATATTTTTAAAAAATTAAAGTTTTCAAGTACTCAATATATGAAAAGATAGTTACATATTGAATGAAAGACTACTTTACTTACTTATTGAAAGGTTTATAATAAATAAAAGAGAACTACTTTGAGTTAATGTACCTGTCATTTAACCACAATCAAATGACATCATGTATTTTATATTGTGATGAGTAAACGGAAAATTGGAACTAATGTATTTGAAGAGGAAATGGAAATAGTAAATAATTGTGAAAGAAAAAGAAATACCCACACACAAAAGTTGAAAAATAGTACACACCACACATACAAGAGAGAGAGTAAAATAAATCACCAATCATCGTCATCATCTTCATCTTCATCATCACTATCTCTTCTTGCCTTTTGTCTAATGGCCTCAGCTAATCCACCAGCTAAACTTGTTTCTTCTTGTTTCTTTTGTAGTAATGCTGTTGCTAATCCATTAGCTAGTCCGTTCCCTGTTGATCCATTACCATTTGTTGTTGTGGCAGCGGTTGCAGTTTTAGTTGCAGGGGCGGAATTATAAGCTGGAGCAGCTGGAACATTGTTAAATAATGAGGCAGGTGGATCACATGGTGTGATATAAGCAGTTGGGACCCATCCTTCTTTGCTCTCATCTAAGGATTTAGCTAATGACCAACCAGCACCTTGATCTTGAAGGATATAAATGATTGTATCTTTAGTGACAGGAAACTCTGATGGAGAACCAGAACCAGGGAAATCGTAAGCTGCTTTGAAAGTTGGCCATTTCGGTTCTTGTTTTTGTTTGACTTGCGTAGGAGGAGGAGGTGGTGGAATTGGAATTGATGACGGTTGTTGTTTCACGACGGTGTTAGTTGCAGTCGTTGTTGATTGACGAGATACAGGAATAACTGGTTTTGGTTTTGGTTTGGCTGGTTGTTGTTGCTGTTGATGTTGATGTTGTTGCTGTTGTTGTTGTTGCGGATGTTGTGGTTGTGGAACTGGCTTTCTGTTGATTGGTTTTCTATTTACAGGCGGTTTTGCTTGATTAGGATGATAAGCAACAGAAGCAGCAGCAACTGCTGCATCATTAGATGATGGTTGTGGCGCAACGGGAACTGGTTTTCTTGTTGTAGTTGGTGTTCTAACAGGAACCGCAACAGATGCAGTTCTTTGAACTGGTTTTCTAACAACTGGTGCACCGGAACCAGTATTAGTACTTGCAATGGTTCTCTTGTAACCTTCAATAGTATGAACAGAAGTTAAAATACTTTTACCCTTTGGTTTTTGTTTGGATTTGGAAGATGCAGGATATCCAGTTGCCACTGTAACAACACCAGATTTATAAATATCTGAATTTGGAGGAACAGATTCATTTATTTGATATTTGATAACATGTGATTTTCCTGGTTTCTTATTATATGAGACAGAAGGACCAATTGTGATTGATAAGTTTCTATTCAAATTTTTCAAATGAGTGACCAGTTCTGTTTTGAATGGAGTGTTTATAAAAATGTCAGGTTGTGTTGTTGATGATAAATTGATTGCAATCCAATCATCTTGTAAATTCGATAATGATACCTTTTTGATGGAATCAACCGGGATGGAATGCTCAATAACATATGATACTTTTCTATTGATGACTTGTTCTGCAACAATTATGAATTTAGATTTTGTTAATAGATAAATTCTACCAACCCTAGTTGAAGATCTACCAAACTTTGCATGCAATAAATCACCCCTTGATGAAAAGATAATAAACTCTTTGATTCCAATTGAATTGATTAAGAATTTTCCAAATCCTCCTGTTTTATCATTACAATTCAAATAATCACCCATATATGCTCTTGATCCTAATACACTTAATCTTCTTCTTTGCTTTTGATTGAAAACTAACGAAGTACCATAATCTCTTAACTTTTCAAATTTATTGCCACCAACTCTTTCTCTCCATAATTTTTGAACTATTTTTGCCGCATTTTCACGTCTTTTCAAATATCTTCTACAAGCTCTTTGAATAACTTTCGCTTTATTACCCCAATAATTCTCTCTCATTTCTTCCAATGAAAATAAAGTTTCTGGTTTCTTAATAAAAATTTTACTGACACCTAACTGCCATTCACTTTCAACAATTCCTGTATCTTTTAATATAATTGAAGTGGCAGTCTTATGATCACCTTCCCAAATATATTCACCTGCATATGATGTCTTTGTAGATAGTAAATAAAATCTTTCAACAAATTTTTCAAATGTTTGTCTGTAAGCAAAACCTGCTCTTCTAATTCTAACATTTTCCTGTAAACCTAGATATTTAACTTGATGCAGAACTGCCTTAGTATCGTATTCGGAAGGTGATTTATTTTGATTTGGTTTTATTGTTCTAATATACGAAGGTTGTGCTCTTGATAATGTTTCAACTAACAAGTTGGCACTTGTCTTAATCTTATCACCAGCAGTTGGTGGTCTCTTTTTCGAAGACTCATCAACTTTATCAGGGAATATAGTACCTATAAATGGACTTTGAGAAGTAGAAATCATTTCTAATAAATCTTTCAACATTTGATCTTTATTCTTATCGGTCATTGTGTTGACTTCGTAAGTAACATCACCAGCATAGTGTTTAACGATAAATTTGGTTGATCTTAATTCAAAATGTTGATTTGAAACCATGTTTAATCTTTGACCAAATGATTGATCTGCTGCAGTAGAATCGGCATGAGCTGTGGCACATGCATCATTCAAAGCTGCAAAAATCCCTGGTGGTCTCTTGGATTCAATCAAATCACAAACAATCTTATTGTTGAAATATTTGATGGGAGTCCATTGAATTTGTTCCCTGACATATTCATCTTGTTCTGATTTCAAAGTCAATTGAATGAAAATTTGTTGTAATTTTTCATTAACATAATTAATACATAACTGTTCAAATGAATTATGGTCAAAAATTTCAAAACCATAAATGTCTAGAATACCAATGGATTTCAATTGTTCATTTTGGAAATTTTGTTGGAATGACTGATTTACTCTAGCAACAATCCAATCAAATAAATTATTATAAAGACCTTTAGCTAAACCATCTTTAACAGCTGTTGCTTGAGTACGATTCAACGGAACATGATATATTGAACCTCTTTTCAAACCATGTGAGGTTTCCACTGTTCTTTCTGTTAATGCCTTACATAGTATTTCGGCATTCACTTGTAATAAATAAGCAACAAAGTCAGTGACCCCAGTATCAGCTATTTGAGCGTTGCCTTCTGCATCTTCAGCAAAGCTAACGTTACCTATCCATAAGATAGCAGCCAAGATTCTGAAAACGTCATCTTGTTCTGGTTGCGTTAACCCAATAGTTTTCATTGCGTTCAAAGTATCTTTATATTCGCTTATATCATCGACTGAATCAACGGTGGTACATCCAGAGGCACTAGTGTAAACATACTGTTCAGGCTTTTGCACACCAAATACTTGTCTATAGTTATCACTGGCACCTTTAGTAAATTGATAAAAAATATGGAAGTTTCTTTCATTTTTGATTTGACCAACAACTCTTTGTTTTTCTAAAAGATAATTTGTGATATTTGCAGAGACAGGTTCAAATGATTTATTAAATTGAATTTCAAGATATTTACCGTGTCTAGAAGAATTATTATTTCTTAAAGTTTTCGCACAACCAAATGATTCCAATAGTGGATTAGTTGCTAAAACCATATCTTTAATTCTTTGAATATGAGAAGATGATGAATAAGCACCAGAGACAGCTGCAATATATTGCATAATTCTCTTTGCAGCTTCGGTCTTACCAGCACCAGATTCACCAGAGATGATAACACATTGACTTTCATTATAAGCTCTCATATTATAATACATTGATTCGGCAATGGCAAAAACATGAGGAGGAACTTCTAACCTATTTTTATTCTTGTATGACTTCAAGACATCATCGGTATAGATACCTAAATCTCTGAAAGGATTAACTGATATCAAAACATGACCAATATAGGTATAAATCGTACCATTATGAAATCTTTTTTCAAGATTCTCATTAATTGCAACATCACTGATAGTTGATAATAAAGTCAAATCACTAACACCAACTTCTTTCTTCTTATGAGCTTCGAATTGAGCTTTCTTAACTGGTGCAGCGGATTTCTTTGTAGGAGGAGCATTGCCATTGGCAGTCTTATTTCTACCTAATCTTCTTGTGGTAACCATTACAAAAGATGATGGTGGGGAATTGGTGTAAAAATATTTGGAGAAGAGGTCTGATGTAGTTGTGCAACCAAAAACCAGATGGAAGGTAAAAGATGAACAAAACCTTTTACTTGTTATAATCTCATTATTACAAATCCTAGATACCGGATCTGAAGAACAGAACTAAGGAATATTTAACAGATATTAAATATAGCAGCGAGTCAGGCATGAAGATCAGGACACCGGGGCGCATTAAGTAATAAGTAAGGACCTTGATACGGTCAGGAGTCAGTAGTACAGTACTAGCTACGTACGGCAGCAGTCGGCACTGGGCAGTGGCCACTGGCAGGCTTTAGTTAGGGGGAGGGGGGCTGAGATTGTTTAATATGTCTCATCATCAGCCTGAACTGATTAATATAAGGGGGCAAGGGGGTGGGAATTATATATGTGGCGGTGCGCAGTGTAGTGGCACAGTAAGGAGGAAGAGGAAGAATTGAATGGCATCGTAATATATTAGGTAATACTCATCATCTTCACCCATTTGGATTCCGGTTTTCTTTGAATCCTTTTCAAGGCAATTAAATTCTTTTTAAAAGTTTTGTATTTTTGACATCAGTTTACGATTAATTTCCTATTTGATCTTCTTTGGACAATACCATTTCACTTCTAGAGAACATACACAACATTTTCCACGTTAAATCAATAGAAGAGGTTTTCAGTTGGTAATCATGTGGGAAGATTACTTTTCAGTCCAGATATTTTTCATCATCTTGAGGGAGACCCTTGAAAGTGCCATCATCGTGTCGGTCTTGCTTTCGTTTGTTAAACAAAATTTTACAGCTATAGATTCCTCAACTGGTCAGACCTACATCACTGTTGATAAAGCCACATATCGTGCTTTAAATTTACAAGTTTGGGTCGGTGCTGTGGCAGGATTAACCCTTTGTTTAGGATTAGGTGCTGTGTTTATTGCAGTTTTCTATTTCATTGGAAATGACCTTTGGTCGGTTGCAGAAAGAATATGGGAAGGATTATTCAGTATTTTAAGTGCAATGATTATTGCGTTAATGGGTTTAGCTTTGTTGCGTATCAATTTATTACAACATAAATGGAAATGGAAGCTAAGTAATTCATTGAATGAAAATGAAGATATTATATTGAATGATATCAGTCATGATCCAATGAGCACTGAAGTTTCTAAATACGTTAAATGGAAGTTGAAGTTGAACAGATTCACTAAAAAATACGCATTAGGTATCTTACCCTTCATAACCACTTTAAGAGAAGGACTTGAAGCTGTTGTGTTTGTCGGTGGTATCGGGGTCAATCAACCACCTTCATCTTTCCCTCTTGCTATCATTGTTGGTATGCTATTTGGCTTTGGAATTGGTGTCTCGTTGTACAAAGGTGGTAACAAGATGTCTTTGCAATACTTTTTAATCTTTTCAACCTGTTTCTTATACCTGGTTGCTGCAGGTTTATTTTCAAGAGGTGTTTGGTTCTTAGAACTTGAACAATTTGTTCGGAAATGTGGACAAGATACATCTGAAACAGGTTCGGGTCCTGGGTCATATGATATATCCAAGTCTGTGTGGCATGTTAATTGTTGTAATGGGTTGACTGATGGTGGTTGGATGTTGCTTAATGCATTATTAGGATGGACAAATTCGGCTACTTATGGTTCAGTTCTATCTTATATTGCATTCTGGTGTTTTGTTATTGCAACACTTAAGGTTAGAACACTAACAGAAAAGAATGGCTATCTCCCATATTTACCTATCAGATATCAATTGAAGCGCGTTAAAAAGAGAATAGCAATTGATAGAATCTTACTGGAAGATTTGATTAATGATTATAATGAAATTAATAGTAATAGATCCATCAATTTTGGTGATAGCGAAACATCCGATAATGCTATTGGATCTGCTAGTTATACAGAGTCTTCTAATTTATTGAGTTCTGGGAGTTAGGGCACGTTTGAGTAAAATTTAGCTGTCCCATTTTCATATCTGTTTGTGTATATCTCAAGCTCATAATTTTCGCATTGCATATTTCATAACTTTAAAAGGAAATCTATTGTTTTTTTGTAGAAGAAATAAATCATTGGCTTCTAAATTCTTTGTAAGTTTTTATAAAGTATATAAAGCAACAAAAAATAATAATAATTACATCTACTTAAATTTGAAAAAACAAAAAACAAAAAACAAAAAACAAAAGTGAAATAAAAGGAGTGGCACTAAACAAAGAAAAAAAAAACGAGCAAATTTCCGTTTAATAATAAGAAAAACAATCAATGTGAATAAATTACCTGAGAATGTCATCAAAAAAAAAAACAAGAAATTGGCAATGATGCAATACGAACAAAACAATAGCAAAATGACAAGTTTCGCAACTTAAACAACAACAATACAACCAACTAGTGACGCGAACAAAACCAATAAAAGTACAACCATTTCAGTTGAAAAGTAATAAAAAAACACAATTCAATTTAATTTTAACGTTGAAATTGAATAGAAGTAAAGAAAATAAAACAATGTTCAGTACTAACAACAATTTTTTAGTAATGATAGAAAAAGACTTCATCTAGAAATCAAAGTCAATGGTCGAAAAATCCCAATAAGGTATCTATAAAATACCATCCAGGAAACTATATGCTGGGAATTCAACAACACCCGTCAAACAAGAAATTAATTCATCATCTTTAGTATAGGCCCTAGCAGTAACACTATATTTTCCTGGTGGAACTTCATTAGGTATCTCAACTATTTTAGTCAATTGGTAATACCCTTTAGTAACTGGACATTCCATATCAATTTGAGGTAACTCTTCACAGATATCATAAGTTTGATGTAATAATTTGATGTATCCATAAGTGACATCAACATCAACATATGAACCATCTTCGATATCTTTAAGTAAAGTACCAATAGCGGAGATAGTCAAGTTAGTACCACGAACAGGTGGATTTGGAGATAAGCTAACATGAGTCAAGTGAAGTAATTGTGAACTTTGGACATCACATTGTTGTAATGGAGATTCTCCTGGTATTGGTTTAGTATCAGCACCTGGTAAATTTGATAATTTGAATGGATTTTGTATAGATAAAGTGAAAGCTGGGGTTGCAGTTAACAAGATAAGTGAAAGCTTAGTTAGTGAAACCATTTTATCTTTATGTGTTTAATGTTGTGTTTTTTTTTATTAATTTTTTTTTTATTAATGAATTTGTAGGTTGTTCTAATGATGTCTGATTATGATTTTGAATTCATAAAAAATATGAATCTTGTATTTGATTATCAAATGAAAATGAGTATATAAGATGTAATATTAAAATAAAAAAATACTCCTTAACAAACTGAGCAATCGGTTGCTCTCTCTATATTAGTTATTACATATATATACAACTACAAAATCCAGATTAAGAAGTCATTTTGAGCCCGCTTGGGCGTGCGCTTAACTTTAATTTAATTTGTATGCACACTTTTGTAAAATGACAGTTGTAATTCGTTTCTCATTAATAAATTAATAATAAATAAATTTTGAATTAAATAAATATTAAAATTAAGTAAATAAATCTTCCGTATTTGGCAAGTTGCCCTTTATAAAGAAATTCGAATTAGCAATAAAAATAATGGAGCTGTGCAAGGATGTTATAAACGTCTAAAAGTTTAAATTGATAAGCCGCTTTCAATTGATTGAAATTTGAACTAATCAGCAAGGTACTTTTGGAAATTGACAAAATGAAAACGATTACGAATCATACTAATGTATGATTCCAGAGATTATATAGTATATCACATAGTTAATGGGGAAATTCTAGCTCATATACAAGACGTAAAAGGACGAACAGGAATAGTTGCTTATTCAGACAAACAGTACAGAGTTACGTAACCTAGTAGCTTTCAAAAAGCCGGTGTAAGGTGTTTCCCATGTTCCATGATCGAAGGATTAATCTTCTCCGGGCGACTCATTTCTCCATCTTATGTCACGTCTTATGATTCACATATAGAAACAATAAAAAAATTTAAAAAAAGAGAGGGAGGAAATTGTAATGTGCATCAGATTTAGGAGGCCTAGATAATTTGACTGCACTATTATATGTTTAAGGTTAAATACGATGTTTATTTGAAACGAATAAACTCAATTGAAAGGAATAATGTTCAATGTATTATAAATTTCAAAATTATTGACATAAATAAATGAAACAAACAAGTATTATGGAACAACACGAGAATGTAGATAATTCGAATCACATCATCAATGTTAAAACTCAACTCCGATCTTCCGGGTTGCAAAAATCCTCCTCCCCTGATTTATCGAATCTCGTGGTGCGTTTTATATATAGCATTAAAACTGTGGACAGGTTTTTACTTTAATACTTAATTGAAATTCAATGTAATTAGCTGACTATATATTAATTTAATTAAGGTTAATTTTTTTAAACAAAAACTGATATTGAATAATCGGATCACTGTCATGTTTAAAACTGTATATTTAAATGTCAACGGTCAGTAATTTCGCTTAAGAGACTTTAAAAGTCGGAGAACACTTAGACTCAAAAGATCAAGGTATTGCACAGCTTGAATTTTGCTTTGTAGTTTTGTGTGTGTGTATTATATTATTTAATTTTTTTAAATGGCATGAGCTGTTGGCTGTTTGGCTGTTTGGCTGTTGAATCTTGATTAAGTGTTCTTTTCCTGCCTTTGTAGTTATTATTATAAATACTTTTCACTTTCCACTTGTAAACTTATATGCAGTTATTTGTCTGTTTATTCCCCTCTCTTCTTCTTCTTCTTTTCCTTTCTTTTCCTTCAAGTAGGCAAATTTATTATTCAATTACTGTTTATTAAATTTTTTCAAATATATCTATACATATATATACATATATATACATATCATACAAACATACATACACACAATCAAAACATAATGTCAACTGTTACTAAATTATTTGCAAGATACGTTTACGATTCAAGAGGTAACCCAACTGTTGAAGTTGATTTAACCACTGCAACAGGTTTATACAGAGCCATTGTCCCATCTGGAGCTTCCACTGGTATCCATGAAGCTTTAGAATTGAGAGATGGTGATAAATCTAAATGGTTAGGTAAAGGTGTCTTAAAAGCCGTTGCTAACGTTAACAATGTCATTGCCCCAGCTTTAATTAAATCAGGTTTATCCGTTGTTGATCAAGAAAAATTCGATGAATTTTTGAATTCATTGGATGGTACTCCAAACAAGGGTGTCTTAGGTGCTAACGCTATTTTAGGTGTCTCATTAGCTGCTGCTAAAGCTGCTGCTGGTTACAAAGGTATCCCATTATACCAACACATTTCTGACTTGGCTGGTACCAAGAAGCCATTTGTCTTACCAGTTCCTTTCCAAAACGTCTTAAATGGTGGTTCTCACGCCGGTGGTGCTTTAGCTTTCCAAGAATTCATGATTGTTCCACATAACGCTCCAACTTTCTCTGAAGGTTTAAGAATTGGTACTGAAGTTTACCACAACTTGAAATCTTTAGCTAAGAAGAGATACGGTCAATCAGCTGGTAATGTCGGTGATGAAGGTGGTGTTGCTCCAGATATTTCAACTCCAAAGGAAGCTTTAGATTTGATTGTTGATGCTATTGCAGCTGCTGGTTACACCGGTCAAATCGGTATTGCTTTAGATGTCGCTTCATCTGAATTCTACCACGACGGTAAGTACGATTTGGATTTCAAAAACCCAGACTCTGACCCAACTAAATGGTTAACTGGTCAAGAATTGGCTGCTTTATACGGTCAACTGATCAAGGATTACCCAATTGTCTCAATTGAAGATCCATTTGCTGAAGATGATTGGGAAGCTTGGTCCCACTTTTTCACCACCACTGATGTTCAAATCGTTGGTGATGATTTAACTGTTACCAACCCAATAAGAATCAAGACTGCCATTGAAAAGAAGGCTGCTGATGCTTTATTATTAAAGGTTAATCAAATCGGTACCTTATCCGAATCAATCAAGGCTGCACAAGATTCTTATGCTGCAGGTTGGGGTGTTATGGTTTCTCACAGATCTGGTGAAACTGAAGATACTACTATTGCTGATATTGCTGTTGGTTTAAGAGCAGGTCAAATCAAGACTGGTGCTCCAGCTAGATCTGAAAGATTAGCTAAATTGAATCAAATTTTAAGAATTGAAGAAGAATTAGGTGACAAGGCTATTTACGCTGGTAAGGATTTCCACAAGTCTGTCAATATCTAAATGTTTATAGTTTAGTTTAGATCCAACCAATTTATCTGTTTTTTTAATTATTATAATCTTAGCTTATAAATAAATCATTTTGGTAAAAATTATCGATAACCATTATCTTTAATTTATGTATGTTTGTCTCTGTGTTTTTTTGGAATTTTTCCAGAACCCTTAAAGAATTCCAATTCAATGACTTTATATATAGGTTCTAGATGCATTCAAATTAATATTTAACATCATTTTTATTTAATTGTACGACTATATATATATATAATATATATTATATATATATGCATACAACAGTTTATTTGGTTATAACTTGGTGTATGATTTCACCGCTTTTATTCGAATCCCTAAACGCCTTTACCCCGTTTCCCATTCCCCGTGTTTTTGCCGGGCTATTGACGGATGGATAAGGAGATGCTTCGATGTTTAGGATTAAATTTTTAAATCCGAATTGAATCTACTCTTCTCATAAGATCTGATCCGAAACAGAAGAGTGGTATAATCCTATAAATCATGATAATATAATCTTTAATGTTCTCTAACTACATTTAATAATGAGCCAGTACCAAGCTTGCCTAGCATTTGATTCTATTAATTTACTAGGCGCTTTCTATATATATAAAAGTATTGAATGAAATTTCATGGAGCTATTCAATAATAGCAATTATTAGAAATATTTCACAGTTGTTATTACTGAAGTATGATTTGAGTTTGTAAATATAAATTTAGGAACTTCATCTAGGATGATAGTAATTCTTTACTTAAATTCAGAATCATTGATTTTACACCAACCTGTTACGGTGCATATCAAGATTTTTATTTTTAATTTATTTGGTATCCCAAAAGTTTACCCAATCTTGTCATTTAACTAGGTGCTATATATTTCTAAATATATGGCAGTCCAAAAAACGTTTGAAGATTAATCGACAAATTTTTCAGTGAATATGTTGAAATGCAGTCAAGTGAATGTGTAACAACAAGTGTTACTTAAATAGTGTAGCTGTATATAGCATATGTGAATGGGGGGGATTGATCATTGAGAAACGCGCGATTCAGCAGTACGCTTGGAGCGGGTAGGTACTAGGTACTAGGTAGTAGGTACTAGGGCTAGGGGGGTCGGTGTGGTCCATCCATGTGGCTGCTATATAGTATATAAGTACTTAGTAGATAGATGCTGGGGGGCCCCTGGTGGTGCGTGCGACTGATAGATAGATAGCAACGGGTCACAGATCCCTAGATGAAGATCCCAGGGTCTCTCCCCATCTTTTCTTCGCAATATTGCATGTGATTGTGGTATGCCCATTGGCAACTTTTAACTATAAAGTTCAAAGTTCAATCAATAGTCAGATTCTATTGTTCTAAGGGGCAAACTGACTCAGATGGGGACTCACAGCCCTGATTCCTGAGTCACAAGCGGCGGCTGCTGCTGCTGCTGCTGAATATGCTGCTGCTAAAAGCTGAAATAAGGAAGACTTTATTTATTCCAATTTTCAACCTTTAAAATCCAATTTACGAGAAACTTGAACTTTGAAGTGTAAATGACGATTGAGAACCCTTCAAAAAGACAAAAAACAAAAATTGGCAACTTCAAATCCCGTTGATGCTGTGATTATGCGAATCGAAATAGTTCTCTCTTTGACTCAACGGGGAAGGTCCCCCCGGCATATACATGTGTATATATATATATTATATAATTACAGTTTCATGTTTTAACAAACCTTAAATGGTAACATCACATAGTAAAATACACAACAATTCTGCTTCGGGAAAGTCGTTACTTGTAACTGTTGTACAGTGTACGTGTAATTGATAAATTCAACATTAAACAGCTCTCTATATAGATAGATAGATATACTCACTCACTTACCGCCGCAGCCAATCCAAAAAATGCTTATCCCCGTATTAAACAAAGGGAATTGCAGTTTCGGTCGATACTATAATATCTGACTAACTAACTAACTAACTAAATAGCGCTGGGATTCATCATCATTTTTCAGATGCACGTTACAAAATTTAAAGGGAAGAGTAGTGCAAAAGGCTAAATCAATGCAGCAGCAGGCACCTTTCCAGCCAAGCACTGATGATGATCCTTTTTGGAATGCCATATATTATACGAGTGGGCAAATGTAATGTGAATGACAATAATATGTTTCGTGCTGATTGGGTCTTTTCAAATTCCCTATTAATTGTTGTTGGTTGTTGTTGTTTAAACAATTTGTTGAGGAGGAGGAGGAGGTTAAACAAATAACTTTTTTACAAAAAGTAAAAATCATACAGAACTTAATACATTCTCTTTTTATCACTATATTATCAATTGAAATTGTTTTGCTCAGTTTCAACATACAAAGGCGACCAAATTCTACAATTTATTTGAAAAAAAGTATAGGCCGTACGTACGTACTACAGCTCAACAGGTGCACTGCCATACTACTTTTTTTCACTTCTTCTTTATTTCCTCACTTAACAATATCGATTCAAAAGAATATAGTTGCTCAAGCTGACTTATTAATATTGTATAATTAATATATGAGGGATTGGGTCACTGTACAAGACATACATATTTTCGGATTATAAACCAAACTTAGTGGACTCACTATTTACTTCCAGTAGAACTCCCCTCCATCAACAAGACAAGATAGTCTCTCTCGACTCCTCATTATGTCCAATATAGATAGTACATCCCTTGTACAAAGCTCAAACCTGTTGAATAATAATCTTTCGGGAATGCTGTTACCACTTAACAATTCCGTCTCCACCGACAACTCATATTCCAATTACTCTGATGAAGTTGGACCAACACTCAAAGATCAAGAACAATATAATAACGATATTCATGCAGCTCAAAATCAAGACAAAAGAGCAGTAGCAAAAAGAGCATGTTTGGCATGTAGAGAAAAAAAAGTCAAGTGTGATGGTGAGATACAGGCTCACAGTTCCACAGTACCTTCGAAATCCCTTTCAGTAACCGATTACAAGAAATGTTCCAACTGTCTTTCCGCTGGACTCGAATGTATTTTTGTTCCGAGTAAAAGAGGAGGAAGACGAAGAAGATTGACAACTGGTATCACAAAACCATCCGGTATGCCTATAATATATAGTCGAAAGATGAGAGTCTCCCCTGGAAATTCAAATGAACCTGGATTATCAAGACATCAGTCTGATAACCAACCATATAATGAACTTTACCCTGTACCATTCAATACCAGTAACCATACCAAAGATGAATTTCCTCAACATACGCTACATCAATTTCCAAACGTTGGAGAGAATAGAGGATACCCTCCTTCAAATTATTTGCCGCCCCCCTTTGTGAAATCTTCGACTATAGGTACTGATCCACTGAGTCGAATATCAAATCTAACTTCCAAATCCGGTGTGAATGACGAAAGTGATCATTCTGAAAATTCATCTGCTATAAGTCAAAGCAGAGGACGAGATTTGCATAATCCTACTCAGCCGCAACAACCACTTCATCAACTTCCGATTCCACCACCACGTCAACTGGATTATCACTCTGGTTTGCATCCTTCGTATCATCATCATCAACAACAACAGCAACAACAGCAACAACAGCCTCAGCATCCGCACCTGCAGCAGCAACAGCCACAACAATACTACGTGTATCATTCACCGATAGGTACTGAAGGACCCATTGTACCACACGGTGGCTCTTTACCATTCAATAGCAATCGGTACCCTGTCCCAGGATACTCTGCTGCTTCGAAATTATCACCTTCTGATCATTTCTCGGGCACTCCAGCTTTTGATACCACCTTTAAGGGAAGTGCTCCTTCTTCCTTCATATCTTCTTCTGCTTTCCATGTCAACCCATTATTACGCCAAAGTTGTAGTATTGCTCCTAGTGACTCTGTGACTTCAATTCAACCTGCAAGAGGTAAGATCGAAAAAGATGAAAAGTCAACGTTTAGTGAGACTACCGAAGATTGGGTCAAAAGACAAAGAGAATATGATAACATCTCACAATATGAAAAACCTTTTGATGATAGACTTAAAGAAACTACAGCAGATGGTGATTATCACGCTAATCTCGCCAAGAGTAAAAGTAACGGTACTCATTCCGATCTCTCACAAAAACAAATGAGCATGAATCATATAACACATGATTTGCCTCCTTCAATTCCAAGAAACAAAGCAATTTTAATAAGTGAAATCAACAGTTCTTCTGAAAATGGTCTTATCCCACCTAGAGTTACTGAGGAGGATCTTGCAAAATTTGGATTACCAGATTGGAAAACTTCTCATACATTAATAAAGCTTTTTTACAAATATGTTCATATTTCGCATGTGGTTTTACCAAATAAAAATCTTTTTGTGAACAAGCTTTCAATTAACGAAGAGTCTGCTGCTGTTTTATGCTGTATGTTTCGTATGGCCGTCAAGTACATCTCTTCGAATGAAGTGTCAGAATCTCGATTTCTCGATGACAAATACTGGATTGGACTAGGGGAGCAATATAGACAAGATCTAACATTTCATAATGAAATGTGTGTTTTAACACTATCTTGTTACATGGGTGATGATGATCAATTAATAGACTGTTACAAATCGATATCTGCGCTAAACTTACTGGATGTTCTCAGAACCAAGACAGCAGCTGAGTATGAAACTCTATTAGATTGCACTACTGAAAGACAGATGGTTGACAGAGAAGTTAGTATTAGATTGGTTTGGAACACATTCAAATTTCAAATATTTAGAAGAGTCAGTCATGGATTCCCATATAAGATTACCAACGTTTTCAAGTTTCCTTCAAACCTGGAATTACCTATGAATGATCTGGATTTTTATACTCATACCCAGACACCGACTACGTTCAAATCTACATATAAAAAGACTTTAAGCTTAGATCAGATCAACCTGAATGACATCTCTTCATCTCCATTATATGACTCTGTTTTGATTATTATTTCGTGTTATTTGGCGGAACAAATTATGGATTCTATTGCCAGTGACACTGTAAATCCCCAGAATGTATTTAAGTATGATACTCAAATATACTCTTTATTGAAATCAGATGACTCGATTCCATATATTATTGACAGATCAAAAAAGTTGATATTGATAAATGGGAATGTACTATTATCAAATTTCACCAATAACTTATCTTTGGTGATGCTTCATTCTTCATTGTGTTTTGATCTTTTGTTATTTCATCCTAAACAGGCTAAAGCCAACCAATCTAACGTCAATCTAATGAACGACCTTCAATACCCTCTTCCAATAATTGATGACCTTCCCATTGTCAAAGAGCCGGACACATGGAAGTCTTTAATCAAGTGTCTTCATGCATCTCTTGAAGTGATTGCATTATTGGAATTGGGTGAAGGAATTACTCCGGAAACGCAATCAATGAACCACATCTTTCAGACTACTGTCGGACCATGCTCTATCAGTGAAAATGAAACATGGTATTCCACTGATACAAGACTAGCAAAAGTGAACGGGATTAATTCAGTTAATGAAACCTGGATGCAGTACCCTTTATTCTCTTTGGCAGTCGTCTGTCATATATTTCCAGTGATTTGCTCATTTGCAATAATTCTAAATTTGTACGAGTTTGAACTCGTAGATCCCGATGATGGTGTAGGCGAAGATGGGCAGTTGAAACGATGTATCATTAAAAGAGATGGTGAAGTGTTTTGTCAGGTTGAAGGCCTAAATGAATCGTTTGACCAAATAATAAGGGAGCAGATGAAAAAGAATGTCTTGATTGAAAAACTTAAAATTGCCACTAGGTATTTGAATTCAGTCAGTCAATATTTTGGTGGTATTAAAGTTGCTTGTATCCAGGCTGAAAAACTGTTGACTCATGCGCAGGGTCCATAGCGATTTGTCATGAGGCATGAACATTTTTATATATGTATATATGGCTAGCTATCTAGCTTTTAACTATAATTATACGTATTTTCACGATTTTTTTTGACCTCTTTTACAAGTGATGAATTGGGAATTATTTTAAAAGAGATTTAGTAACTGACTATAACAATCAACCAATTCTGGTATACGGTGTTGGGTACTAAAACCAGCAGAAGAAAGCTCTTTATCGTGGCTGTATCCAATCTAATGGAGATGACTTGATTGGAGGTTATTTGTGACTCATTATTCAAATAAAGTCTTTAAGCGAGCTGCCATCTGAAAAAGTGAAAAAGAGGTACAATTTAATCTTATGTTCGAAAAACACACCAGATCTCATATAGCGCCGCACAAGGGTGTATGCATGAAATTATTTAGGAGTTTCGCTGGCCTAAGAATACAATTTGAGATAAGCTTATCTCTAGTTATTGATAATTGATAATTATTTCTCTTTATCGAAAAACGCGCTGAGGCTCATCAAAGATCTCAACACTCAATGAAAAATTGTGAGTCAGTCGGTAACCATCTACAATTTCTGTAACCGTTTACATTTATTATAATACCAAATATATATATTATATTGAATATCGAATGCTGAATAAATATTGTTCATTTTTCCAACAACAAAGTGGCTGGTACTAGATAGTAAGAGTATTACAAAGGTTATCAGTTATCAATCATTATCGAAAGCACTTGAATAGATATTGCAAAAATATCGACATAACAAAAAATGTCAGCACAATTATTCTCACTCGAAGGCAAAGTTGCCTTGATTACTGGAGCAACTAACGGTATTGGACAATCCATGGCTGTTGGTCTATTTGAAGCAGGAGCAACTGTTATTTTCACCTATAGACCATCTACCGACCCAACCATTACGAGAGACTTAATCCTAGCCTCCAACCCATCCTCAACTGCAAAGGTTTTGTACATTGAGGCCGATTTAGTTGAAATCAAACTCAAGGATTTGATAAGCAAGATTGTGACCCCAGCAATTGAGTTGTCACCAACCGGATTGATCGACATATTGGTCAACAATGCCGGAATCAGTTATAGATCTAAACTTGAAGAATTCCCTGAGGAGGAATCAGAAAAGATTTTCCATGTTAATCTACATGTTCCAATGGCGTTGACTAAAGCCATTGGTAAGCATATGATTGACAATAAAATTAAAGGGAAGATTGTTTCAACTGGTTCACTGACCTCGTTCCATGGGTTGCCAAATATTTCCACTTATGCTACAACAAAAGGTGGCATCTTGTTGTTCACCAAATCTGCTGCAGTTGAGTGGTCAAAACTCGGTATTAGTGTTAACTGTATTGCTCCAGGGTACATTGCTACAAACATGACTAAAAAATTGTTTGAAGATCCTGTTAGATCTCAACAGCTCATGGATAGAATTCCTATTGGACGGTTCGGTAAGCCTGATGATTTCAAAGGGCCTTGTGTGTTCTTGTGTTCGGCTGCTTCTGACTATGTTACTGGTGAATGTTTAATGGTTGACGGTGGTTGGATGGCATGTTAAGAGCCACCGTTTTGGGAAATTATTTATGTGGATTTTGATTAATGCCATTGACACATAGATAACGATTTATAACTCAAAGATAGAACGCAATTAAAAAAAGTAACCAAATAAATATCTAAATAAATAAAAGAAGACAAAACTGTAAATTGTTTATGAGAAAACTGAAAGAATAGAAGAAAGATTCAACTGGAAAAAAGAAAGAAAAACCTGAAGTAAAAGCATGTACATAGCGTAACGTGACTTAGCCCTGGACCTTATTGAGAATCTTCACCACGAGAAGATGAAACCAAGAAAAAAAAAAATGAACTGAAAAACAAACGTAAAAACGCAAAAACACCATACCCTACATTTTACCTAATTTGCGATAAGAAACAAACAAGACGATACGAAGACAAAAAAAACACAAGAAAACACAACAGCATGCTAGAATCACCCGATCTTTTCCCAGCACTATCTATTGTCTGTTATCCTACTATTGTGGAATTTATTTGTAATTTGTGATCATAACCGGACATTCATTTTTGGCGATATGTGTGTCTAACCATTCATTATTGTTATTGAATTCTTTGAAGCATCCTGCACATCTACCAGACGTCTCGCTCCTTCCTCTAGACTTTGTTCCGATCGGGTAGACAAAATGCAAAGCTTTCAAATGAATTTTGAAGGTGTCTCTACGGGAAAATCCACCAGTTGGGTGGCATTGAGTGCCCGTTGTGGTTTTGTTAGAATCTGCCACCCCATTAGAAGAATGGAATGGACAAATGAATGCTTTCTCTGTTTCATGTTTTTTTAGGTGTCTGGTCAGATATGATTTGACTTTGAAAGATGCGGAACATGAAGGGCAGTTGAATTTGGAATTAGTTGATGTTTGCAATGAATTTAATGGGCTGTTTTCTTCGATTGCTGTGTCTGGGAAGATTGTAGATGGTGTGGAGATGGATGAAGAGGAGTATGAGCTGGTGGTACTTCTTCTCTTGATTGGAGGAGTGGATGGAACTGAGGAGGAGTCAGTGATTGAATCCAGGTGAGCTGAATCAGTGCCAGATGATGGGAATAAATCGTGGTTTGGAATAATGATGGATTCTGATTCATTGATTGGTAGTTTTCTTTTTGATGATGTGGTGTAGAAAGAGGGATGATTGTCATGCTGATCGTTTTCTTTAATTCTAGCAAATGACATAGCGAATTCTTCATCCAGTGCGTATTCATTACCGTAACGAGCGTCGTCCTCGTCATCTTCGGAGGTCAGATACTCATCTTCTAACAGTTCAGATTTGGATAACGAAGATGATGTTCCAAGTTTATCCAAACGGGATTTGTTAAGGTCGATTTGATGATGGAAAGGTTGAGAACTTATTGTTCTTTCGGTATTTTGTTGTTTGGATTTAAGTTTTGAGGAAGTAGAATTATCAGGATGGTTGAATTCATATACTGATTGATCCAAGTCCCAATTGAATGGATTCGAGTCAGTGAAGTCAAAATCAAAGTCATTCACCGCACAAGGTTTACAGAAAGAGCCTGTTGGGACAATGTTAGCATTTAGTGAGAAGCGTTTGGAAGGGAAGAATGAATCAGATGGTGATGCGATAACGTATTTAGAGAAGGAGACAAATCTTCTTATTATATCAAGTGATGATAGTAAAGGACTGTTTAATGAGATGTTCGAATTTGGGAATATAATCTTATTCAACATGATTGATGGATGTAGTTCCTTATTAAATCGAAAAGTTGGGCTGCTATAGCATAAGCTGTTTAAAATTTGTTTCGATTATTATTGGTGGAAAACAATGAAATTGATTGTTGGATGATGAAACTTAGATAGCGAGTAATGGAGCAGCACTGAAGGAACAAGTGAATACAGTTTAGTTACTAGTGGATTGTATTGATTTTTTTTTTTTTATTTGTATAGTGGTTTCAAATTCAGTAAAATAAGCAAATGATTATATGGAAAGTAAAAAAACTGAATTATTGAAAGTATTTCTTCACTTTTAAGAATAAATAGCAAAGAAGAAGTGGACTAAAGGATAAAAAAAACACAGAGGAAAATGGCACACAATCTGAAATATATTGAATATGCAATAGTTCAAGAATAAAACTTCACTTAAGAAAACTTTGATTACTGATTGTTGAAAACCCAAACAAAGTAGTTTCTACAACCAGAAATTATATCAAGGAATTACAGATTATATACAGAGTAATATATCTATTAAATATAATAATATGAAGTTGTGAACAAGAAAATTCCTTTTCCCCCCACTCCTCCTTCCCTGGTACATGTTGAAAGAAGCAAATAAGGATCTGAAAAATTTGAAAAAGTGCAAAATCAGAAACTGAAACGCACGCATTTTTAAGCCAGAGCCGTCTGAGTCCGGTCGGCAATCCCGCGTAAACGTGCCGATCCTGGTATAAGCTAGTGCTAGTGTTAGTGCTTAAGTCTCAGACTGGTGATTGATTGATCGACGTGACTAGCTTAACTGTTAGCCTGTTACCTGTTTGAATCTTGGCCGGCGAGTTGCGTGTAAAATCTTATTGTTTATTAATTAGGGCGGTAAGATTCACCTTGTTAGATATTTGAAATGTGAATTGGGTATCAAATTGTTAGCTGTTTATTGTAATTCAAAGTTTCGGTTCTTAACAATCTGCATGTGGTTTTTTGTTGTTGTCGAAATTAAAACTAGAAACTCGAGCTGGGCAGTGTATGTGTGGTTTCACCAATCAAACAGCCTATAAAGGTAAATTGAACCATGTCAAGAGACTTAGGAGTTAGTAGAGATAGAGATTTAGTCTAGTACATCCATCAGTGATGACGTCCTTGAGCAAAGTAGTGTGCATTTCTTTCCTTGGGACTTGGCATAGAGATGTCATGTCATCAGTTGAGAACGGAGTAATTGGCGCTTTCAAGTATATCACTTAAAATGTTTGTGATCCCAAGTACTAGTAAGAGCTGAGTTATCCGGTCGTAGAAACAGAATGTTGAATAGAGGCAAAAACGTCAAAAACTATCAAAATCAAAAGATCTTCGGATGAATTCTCTTCGAAGCCGATTGTGGTTCACTTTCTAGCTTTATAACCACTGGAATAAATGTTCCGAAGTTCAAGCCATAGTAAACTTGACGTGCGATAAGGAATACAGTTTACTACATGCTCGTGACATATATATTATCTAGTGTATGGCCTAAAGTGGGATAAATGTTAAAAAAATTACAGTTTTAAAATACAGAATCCCAAACTGTATACCTACTTTCTTCTCGCATTGATTGAATTTTATGACATCATTATTCTTCAGATCTTTGATGTGATATGTTTCAATCTCAATTGTTTGAATACTACATTCTTTATTGTGAAATACAGTCATCTCGTATTAGAAGTACAGAACCATTACCTTTTCTCTACTTATTGATATGATATACGAGGTTCAAATTTCATGATATATAATATACATAATTATATAGATATTTACTTATCTTAAATTTTAAACAAAATCTGCGGAACTAAGCATCGGATCCACTTATCTGCACGGCACTCTTTTCGAGTAAAATTGTACCTGCGGCTTTGATTTGGCATTAACTTGGCAACTGTCAAAACTGGATAAATCTCAAGTGTGTAAGGATGCATGTGTTGATAGGTTTTATGTGGTGTACAGATGTCATTGCGTTGTGAAATTATGTTGAGCCGCATATCAAAGAACATTGGTAGTTTAGTTTTGTTTTCCTTTTTCAGATTAACTAGATGTTAATGGACACAACATAGTCACATACCGAAATTGGCAAGAAATTATACAGTTCAACAGCTATAATGGATATCGAAGAAGTGTTTAAAAGTGCCAAGAAAAGGAATGAAACGGAAGGAATCAATGATAGTTCAATTACAGACAATGAAGCCGTGATACCAAAACTTGAAGAACTAGAACAAGAAACAGAAGAAATGAAGATTCTTCGGCATCTTAGAGAAGAACAGCAAGAAGAAGATTTGTCGAATCATCTAATTCCAAGCATTCGTGATGCTTCTTGGATTACTCGTGTTTTGAAGAAAGTTTCTGATGCAATAACGATTAACTTTGAACTACGTGAACGTTTTCAAGATACAGACCCATTGAAGTTCATGGAAAGTGAGTATTCACTTATTCAGTCATTAGAAGAACTTAGTGAAATAAGTATTGTTCTTGACGAGGCAGTTGATATGAATGCGTGTTATGATAAGCTCTTATCTTCTTCCTTTTTAGACATTATTGGGTTGATTTCATCACACGCAAATTTTGATGTCAAAGATAAAGTTGTTTCGATATTGGTAGAGATAACTGATACCACAAATGATGAGGACATTAATGAAGATATACGAACTCACAGGTACCATTGCATACACTCTTTCAGTGAGACTAGTGAGTTGCCCAAGATCCTTTTAAACTATTTGACTTCTATACAGAGTGATTCTGATGAAAGTGATGAAGTATACAAGGAGACTAAAGTGAGTTTAGGCTTACAGCTTTTGATCAATTTAGCTGATATTCCTGACAAAAACCTGGTTCGATATCTCGCAAACCAAGACGTTTTGAACTCGTGGTTGATTGACACTATATCTAATTTCAAAAAGCCATCTCAAATAAAGACAATTCATGAATACGCAATAGAATACTTGAGTTCTTTAATACTAAAGGCAGACGACAATACAGTTAAATCATTTTTACAGTCATTAGCGAGTCGCGATGAGGATCATAATGTAATCAATATGCTGTTGATGAATATATCCAAGTTCAGAAAAGTTAAATTCAATCTAACACCTACAACTGAGGAATTTATCGAGAATGCCATTTTGTTACTTAGTAGGCTACTCAAATATGACTCCCATGGGACTCTGGACAGTCCTAAAAGTATATTTATTGATAATGAAGGAATTGAATTGATGCTTCTTCTAATTGAAACCAATCATTCTAAGTGGCACGTGAAGACCGCTTTTTTTATATTAGCTTCTGTCTCTGGATCCAAAGAGACCTCACGTGAGCTGATCACTCGTGGTGTTTTGAAACCACTAATGAAACACCTAAGACGCTCAATTAGCAAAATCTCTGATGTTAATCTACTACCGATCACTCCTCGTTCAGTACTAGTCCAAACTCTCAACATACTATCAGATTTACTGCAAGCTGTTGCCTTTAGATCCGATGAACGTATAAGACTTATAAACAGATTTATTGATAAAGATTACGATAGTTTGAAGAAACTCGTTGAGTTTGCATATCTATTGAAACGCGAGCTCGTAAACGAGTCCCCTCTAGAAGAGCCCTTGTATGACCAGACAATATTTGCGAATGTTTGCAGTACTGTTTTCAGTGCTTTATTTTGGCTATTGAACGATCATGCTATTAGTAAAGAGACTGTATATGAGATATTGGGTGACCGAGAGGCAACTGGACTTGTTGATGACATTGTAAATTATATCCAGAAGCAAGCTGACTCTGATCTTGAAAACGAAGAACAAAATGAAAGTATCCGGTTGAACAAATTCCACGTTATTCAAGGTTTGATTTCAAATTTTACCAGTAAGTTATTATAGCGTCTGAATAAAATATCTAAAAAACCATTCTATATTTTCCTTCCATTGGATTGACCTAAAGTGCCCACTTCTGTACAATGCTAAATAAGACATCCGTACACTTTGATGAGATGCACCTTTAATCAAATTTCAAATTATCCGTGAAGATATTTAAGTTTGGTTGTCCTTTGATATATCACTACTAAACGGCGTATCGTAGATGCCCTGTCATGTCTATCATCTAAAATTTTAATAGAAAGCTGCGATATTGTTGTGGTGCCTGATAGGATCTCAATCGAATATAACTTCGAAAATCAACTTTAGTCAAGCACAAAAAGGTTTTTGTATTGAATCATTTCAACTAAACTTTTGACATGTCAACAGTCTCACCAAACCCATCATCAAACAGTAAAGGACACTCATCTAGCGTATCAATAAGTGCAAAGAGATATCATGGAATGAGCACAATTGATGATTACGTAGTGCTTGAACAATTAGGACAAGGGACCTTTGGTGTGGTGTCAAAAGCCAGACAAAAATCAACCAACAAACTAACTGCATTGAAGAAACTCATAGTCCATGATACCAAAGATGGATTTCCTATAACAGCATTCAGAGAGATTAGTATCATGAAAAGATTGAGCAATGTTAATGTATTACAGCTGATAGATCTGATACATGAAGAATCCGACGATATCAAGAAACCTGGGTTCTTTTATACGGTGACGCCCTATATTTCATCAGACTTAAACGGATTATTGAATAATCCGAGGGTTTCTTTAGCGATCCCTCAAATAAAATGTATTATGCAACAGATATTAAAAGGTATTGATTACATACATGGTCAGAACTACCTTCACAGAGACATCAAAACGGCCAATCTTCTTCTAGATTATTTTGGAATAGTCAAAATTGCCGACTTCGGCCTAGCGAGAATTTATCATGGACCTCCACCTTCTGATCCTTTGTCATTACCCGGAGGAGGGAGAGTTGAATATACTGGGCTGGTCGTGACAAGGTGGTACAGGCCACCAGAATTATTACTAGGTGAACGGAAATATACCACAGCGGTTGATATGTGGGGGATAGGTTGTGTCTTAGGTGAGCTATTCACAAAGAGACCGATTCTTGAAGGGCAATCTGATCTCGATCAAGCGGATCTTATTTTTAAACTGTTAGGGGCCCCGAATGATCAAACATTCCCTAACTGTAACACAATTAACAGAAATGGAGTTAACCTGAATGTCAATTATACAAGGTCATTGGAAAAGCGGTACTCCTCTATGATGTCTAGCTCTGGAGTTCAGTTATTATCGGGATTACTTACACTAGATCCTAAAAAGAGATTCAATGCATTAAAGGCATTAGATGCTCCGTTTTTTGTCACTGGTCCTCTTCCTTGCTTACCTCAAGATCTACCTAAGTTTGAAGAAAGCCATGAATCTGATATCAAGAAATTCAAAGAGGAAAAGCTTAAAGGATTCACAAACGTACAGGCTAAAACCAACAAATCAGCGCATTCATTGAATCACTCAAAGTATGGAATTAATAATATGTCACTGAATGATTCGGAATCCTATTATGGTCCACAAGACGGTGCACCTTTTCCATATCAGAATCATAATGCCATCAGATTTGATAACAACAAACCAAGTCCTAGGCCTGTCTTCCAACAAGGGGTCACGTCAAACACAATTTTCACCCCAGGGTCTGCTGCAACTAATTCTCATAGATCGAATAGATTACCTCCAAACCCAAACTCTGTGCCATTGGGAGGTGCTATTCCCTCTCAACCCAAATCCTCTTGGGTTACTGGAACTCCTAACAAACCTAGGCAGCAACCGTATATTCCAGGATTTGCTGACCAATCCATTAGAACTCGAAGCGACTCAAGATACCCTGAATTTTCTACTTCAAACAGATACGTTTCCAATGAGAGTAGGGAGACACGGAACGTTGGCGGATTCGCCTCTAGTTCTGTGGATCTAACTTCTGGATATGCTATAGGTAACGTTCATCAAAACCGACCAAGTAGAACATTGCAGCGATCTGCTTCAAGGAAACAAGAATCAAAAGAGGAACCAGAAGCGATAGACTACAATGCAGCAGATCTATATGCACAGAATGATAGTAATGGTTACTCTGCTATCAAACAATTTTTGCATGGTAATAAAAAGAGAGAGTCGACTGATCAGCCAAAAACTCAGGACTCTAAAAAACCCAAGAAATGAAGAACGAACTTTATTAGTAAATTTATGTACAAATCGATTAAATAATATTAATACGCAGAATAGAATTACCCCGCCGACTCCTATAATGCTGAGATTATTTCATCACTTGAATCTTTTGTAGTTGATTCAACCTTCTAATAGCTCTCTTGAAAATCCAAGCACTGCTGACTAAGGAGCATATGATTACTATGGAGAACCAGTAATCTTGTTCCTCTATAAAGTTTTCCAAGTTCATACCATACACAGCTGCTAAGAATAACAGACTTCCAAAACTTAATAACCCAATACTAAACCTCAAGCCTAGCAACATTAAATGATTTCTGTTTGAGTCTAGAATAATATTGATGATCTCTTCCGTTGTTTTGACATTGCTGGTGGCATTTTCCACTGTTTGAACAATTGCATCACAATGCAAGGAATATGACTCAAGTAGAAGCTCAACTTCCTCGTGGTCGTGATTTGATCTCATTAAACCAGATTTCTTTTCGGTCAAGTATAATTCAATCAATTCGTCATCATGGTCAAGTAATTCATCTAGTAAATTTCTTATTAGAGTAGCCTTTTGTTGAAACTGCGAGAGTTTTTTGGAAACCATCAACAAATACTTCAACTTAGTTAAATCGACATCATCTTCCAACTCTCGAAGAATTCCATTCACAACAGTAACGTGGACTTTCATCTCCGAATTTAAGTTATCGATAACGTGCATGAAAATAACCTCCAATGCTCTTATTTCGTAGGGAAGTGCCTCCTCCGATTTATTTTTCAATTTGCTGGACATATTTGATATGAATTTGGTATTTGAGTATGAGTTGTCGTAATTAAAAAGCACCACTGAATCGGCCTTGATCAATGTTTTTATATGCAATATATTCAACAAAATCGAACTATCACGGATTAAGATCGAAGGCACAATATCATCATAACCTTTATCTATTTTCCGCAAATCACGAGGAAGTAAATCATGCTTGAGAATAAGCTGACCCTTTTTAACGTCAGATGCTATGTTTGTGAAATTCCCATCGGCATCAAATACTATTGAACGCAGTAGGGCCCTGTTGTGGTTGACTTGGTGAGCTGATGAAGAGGCAGATATCTTGGGGAGAATGTTTCTTCGTAAAACGAAACTGTCAAAGTCATTGCTAATCGGAGAATTCCTGCTGAAATGGGACTGTGTTATGTGCCTCCGTGAGTGAGAGAATGAAAGTCGGGTTTGCCGATGGGGTATCAATAGCTCTAATATGACTTTTGTTTTAACTGCGCTGAAAAATGGTTTTGTCATCTTGCCTGGCTATTCAAAATGAGTTGGGATACATTCTTCTACTACCACGTAATATTTTATGGAACAATACTTCGGAGTTAGTGTTGCCTCAAGTGGTATCTCGGTCGAAGTTCGTAGATGTATCATCGTGATCTTCTGCTGAGATAGAGTCACTATTCAATATTCTTCAGGTTCGTTTATTTGAAAGGCTCTAATTATATATTTTTTGGTACAAATATGAGTAATGTACATCTGTGCACCGAGTGGTTTTGAGATCCTTGTTTACATTACAAATTTCATGTGTGTGTTAAGTGTGTTCCTACATATTAGGATGTTTTAATCGTTAGTGAATTACTCTGGGTTATTCAATTAGATAAAATCCCCATTTATTGATTGAGAGTCTTCTTCAAACACAGGATTTGAGCCATCTCTGGTAATTTTAATGAGACACTATAACCGAATAATTTGTAAAGATTGAAGAACACTTGAGGATATAAATGGCTAAGACCAGGGTATATTCTGCAGAGCAATTCGAGCTCTACGAAGAACTTGGGAGAGGTGCATTTGGGGTTGTTTATAGGGCTAAGGATCAAATCACGGGAACAGATGTTGCAATCAAGCAAGTTGACTTAGAAAGCAGTGATGAGATGAATGAAATTCAGCAGGAAATCAAGATATTATCGACCTGCCACTCAGAAAACGTCACTAAGTATTACGGTTGCTTTCTCAAAGGATTCAAATTGTGGATAATCATGGAATATCTTGGTGGTGGTTCATGTGCTGATTTGCTGACTGCTGGCCCGTTTGGTGAGTCAGAGATTTCACTTATTATGTACCAACTATTGAAAGCATTGGTGTACTTGCATGGTAATGGCAAGATACATCGAGATTTCAAGGCAGCTAATGTTCTAATAAGTCGTTCAGGAGAAGTTAAGATTGGAGATTTTGGAGTTGCTACGCAATTATCCAACAATATGTCTAAACGGAACACGTTTGTTGGCACTCCATATTGGATGCCTCCTGAGATCATAAAACACAAGGAGTATCATTTTTCTGCTGATATATGGTCTTTGGGTATTACCGCCATTGAACTGGCATACGGACGGCCTCCACTATCAGAGTACCATCCATTTGATGTACTCTTCAGAATAGCAGATGATGCACCACCCTCTTTAGATTCAAACTTTAGTGCTGAGTTCAAAGACTTTGTTAACCAATGCTTACAGAAAGATCCAACGATACGGCCAAAGGCGCACGACTTATTGAGTCACAAGTTCATACAAAAGGGTTCCAAGGTTTCTAAAAGAGAGATAATCAAGCTTATAGAAAAAAAACTCAAATGGGACTTTGAGTTGGGCAATACACAGAAAACATATTATACCCCTACAGCCCAAGTGATGACACAGTCGTCTGAGAGGGCTCAAAACAATCAACACAGTTTTGATTTTGAAACCATTACTCTCAAGGAGAGAGACGCTGATAGTAAAAACACTTTGAAGGAAGTCAAGGTTCCGTCTTCTCCAACCAAGAGTGAACATAATCTGAAAGATATCACCTCAAGTGGCACAGAAACAAATGATCCAGACTGGAAAATGAAAAGGGATTTGAATAGAATATTGAATCAATCATTTAGTAAAGTCTCTGAGAGATATAGTTTCTCCACTTCCCAATATGATAGCCTTGTTAACTTTCAAACTACATTCATGAACTCGCTTTTCACCAGTCCGGATCAGCATTTTAAAGCTGTCTTTAATAAATTTTTGAAGCTTATTCTGAAAAAAATAATGAAGTCCGAAAATCATTCTCTAAAAGAAAAGATCCTTCCTCGGTTTTATCTGGATTTAGAGAATGAGCTTAACACATACAAAGCCAAAGATGTGGAAGATATCGAGAGGTCAAGGGATGATATAGAGGAATTGCTCTTAACAAGATGGGCTGAAGGGACTTTAGACAGGCTCAATTCTTACACGGACGAGAGAAAGGAGTAGCTGTATTTATCTGCTTCTCGAACTAAGGTGGCTATTAGTTTATTCACCATGCAATATTTCACAACATTTACGTTTCTCGCTCGATTTATATTCTATGGCATACATTCATAATTCATCACTACTACATAAAAATATATTCCAACTTTATAATGAGGTCATTCAAAGTAAATAAAAGAACAAAATCAATTGTTATACGCGTTTTATATATAAGCTATAAACGAAAAGAATGATAATGGTACAATATCAGAGAGGTGAAGGGTAAAGATAAATATAGAAAAGAAAACTAAAGCTTGATTAATCGTTCAGCTTGAAAAAAGCCAACAGCTTGAGACAAATCAGTCTCTTGAAAAGGATCAAACATACCATGGACCCGAGTAAAACATAATGCATAAAGCACGGAAGGGAAGATAACTAAAGAGGTCAGCTAAGAAATTATCATTTTTTTGAAGGCATCGCCCATATCGATGAGACCCTCAAGAAGTTGATAAGCCTTCTGCCTGGAAATAACAATCGTTTCGCCTTCAACCTCTTCTTTGACTTTTTCGGTTCCATTTTTAACAGAGCTGGTTTCATAGATAGGCTCTTCAATAACATAATAATCTGCAGTGTCAAGCTCAACTGTATTGGAGATCTTATCAGAGATGCATTCCAAGTTGTCTTTCTTGGCTTTAGGACGGGTTTTGTTAACGGCTTCCAAAACTGTAACGCGACCTTCGCATTTTGAAACAACCTTAAAGATACATTCTAACAACTTGATGTCTCTTGCTTCAAATAGCGGACCAAGGTGGTAACCACCATTTTCGGATCTTTGATTTAGATCTTTAATTTCCTTCAGTTCAATCATCAAAGTATTGTGATAAGCTGGACCATATCTTTTCAAAAAAGGGATCAAAACTTTAATGTATTGGTCATTGTACACCTGGACACGCGTTTTGTTTTTTCTCTTGTTAAATGAGATGTCAAACTGAGTCAAAGGAATATCAACCACTCCCGAACGTTTTGAATACCAGGATTCACATGTAATTAAAATTTGCTGGGTCTTTTTCTTCGTGAACTCTTTGAAAACAGAAGACAAGTAGTGATTGACTTCTTTTTGATTAGAAACATCAATCTTGATATAATGAGAAACAGTATCGGCTGAAGTCATTGTGGTGTCGTTTTTGAGTATTTGGTTTGAGCAGTGATAAGGTACTTATGGGGAATTGGCCTGAATTGATTTCCATGAATTATTAAATTGTTACTCCTTATTTTTATCAGATCATTAAACAGTGGCACACTGACCCCTACTTATAGATTTTGAATGTAATAATTAATATCCAGTTCTCAAGATGGCTGGTTGTGATTCTGATGTAAACATGGTGTTAATCTTTCGAAATTGGTAATGATTAAACTCCGCTACTTGAAATCACAAAGAGATCATTAGAGATATTGGAGAATGGCTGGGTTTCGAGTAAATAACCCACCAAGACAACAATACATACCGGAGAACGAGACCAGCCATCTTTGCAGTAGTACCACAAGACTCAATGACAAGTTACAAACAAAAGACAGCAGTTCGAGGAAATGTGATAGATCAAGAAATTACCAATAAATTTTGCCCTTTTGGTGTTTTTTGGATCCCTTTTCGTAAAAAGGTTTACGGCCAGCTGCATATTGTATTCTTCTTCAATTTTGGCACTTCAAGATGGCTGGTCTACATGCTCCTTGTTTAATTGTCTAGAATTCATATATATATTTGTCACCTTTCAACCACATAGATAAGAGTGGAACTATATTAATATGCTCTAGCTTAAACTCCACCTAGCTGCTCAGGAGTAAACCTTTTGAACTCTCGCGCGATTTTTATTTGACAAGTCACATATTGGAGAAATTGCAAATATTCCTCTGGCTGCCCTGTACAAATATTGATTACATAACCTTTTCTTTTCAAAAATTCAGTTACTATTTGCCAATTAGTATTTAATTTTATTATTTAGTATTTGATATTTACTACTTAATATCTAGTATTTAGTATGAACTATATACACATGAATGATTCAGTTGAGGTACATAGTTGATTTTCGGCACTGCGAACACATCACTATGTGGTATGTAGACGAACGTTCCAAAGAGCTGAGGTAACAGAGGGAACGTAAATAGCTCAACGAGGAAACTGTAGGCCCGACAATCTTGATTGAAGCTCTTTGATATGACTACCCGTAGCAGTGGATGTTTCGGTGGTCTCGGATTCAAAAGCTACTTCGCTACTCAAACTTGTCTTCTTGGAAGGCTTCGGAGGAGCTGGTTTTTTCTTATGACTAGCAACATCTTCCAAAGAGTTAGACGATTGTATATCTTCAGCTGGATTGAGAGGCGCAGAAATATGAGAGGAAGAGGCAGTATGATGCTTCTGTGGCTTTGGCGGGAAATGCCTTTTCGTAGACACCGCAGGATTCATCGTGGACTCCACTCCAGTCTCGTGTGCAATTTCGGACGACGTAGATGGCTTTCGAGCTGGCTTTGGTGGAGGGGCTCTCTTAGTACTGACATCAAATGAAGATAAGCCCGCTGGAGTACCTTTTGGAGCAGAGACCAGTGAAGAGACTGAGGAATACGGAGGAGGATTGATAGGGGGCGAAATAGACTGGTTTCTCGGAGGAAGCGGAACTGGAGCTCTATTCACCAAAGAAGCGGCATGTGTCTGTTGTTGATGGGACGAGCCTGAATCTTCTTTATTTAGTGGTGGAACCTTCGGTGGAGGAGGACCCAGTGTCGAGATATCCACCAGATCAAGCTTCTTTGGTGGCTGCGGAGGACCAGATTCGTTATGTTGAGTTTTGGGAGAGAACGTTGACGTTTTTGAGGGCATGCCAGGATGGAATCTTATATGAGAAGAATTTCCCGTCTGCTGCTGTCTCTGTGCAGCCCCATAGGAACCATGTCCCTGAGTTGCTGGCTCGACCTGCGGTTTGAATGAAGGTGGTGGAGGCTGAATTTTTGAAATATCAACCATTTGAAACTTTTTGGGACCTTCTGGCTTTTGATCAACCTCCGAATCTTGAGATGACTGTCTTGATGGAAGATTGGGTCCGGAACCCACACTTGAACCGGTGGATCCAGCAGACAAAGGACGAGGCGAATCAGTGTTGATACGTGGTGCTGCCTGAGCAACAGATTTTTTGGCTTTCTCCAGAGACTCATCTTTCAAAGTTTTCATCCTAGCTTTAAACTCCTTCTCTCGCATCTCTCTTTTTTGCTCCTCCGCTGTTCTACGTGCCTTTGGTGGCGGGGCACCATACTTCTTGAGATCGAAGTCCATCAAATTGGTATCGAATTTCGGTTCCACAATCACTTCTTTTAGTTCTTTTTTGTTGGGTGGTTCTGCAAAGACTTGTGGTGCATTTTGAGGGATAGCCAATGCTGAATTTGTATTGGGTGACCCTACAGATGACTGAAGTGAAACAGGACTAGTGACAGAAGGGTATTCTGGTGGATGCTGGGGTATCAGAGTGGTCGAATTAAACCCATACTGTGCCTGTGGCGCTATAGGTGGAGGAGTTGAAGTACTTTCATAGTTTCTTGGAGGAAGAGCAACAGGCGTTCTAGAATACGTCTGAGGTGCTTGTTGAGGTCCTGGCAGATATGCAGGTACATTTGGGGCAGGTTCTTGGTGATATGGATCTGTGTAGGACACTAGCTGAGGCTCTGGAGGAGGTACTGTAGATTGTTGGTGTATTTGTTGAGAAGGCTGTTTGTGCTCTTGTTGTTGTTGCTGGTATAATTCCTGTTTTGACTGTCCTTGGATTAGCTGAGGCGGTTGAGGCGGTTGAGGCGGTTGAGGCAGTTGCTGGTATGACTGCCCTTGCATTGGTTGCGCTGGTGGCTGTTGATACATCTGCTGGGGTTGCTGATGCTGTTGGTCGCTCTGACGAGAAAACAAACTTGCACCAATTGCTCCTGCCATCTTGAGCTGTTCACCAGTTATGTTGATCCCTGAGCCTGCTGATGGCTGATGTTGTTGGACTTGTGGTTGCGACTGGGAAGCAGTCTGGTCTCCAGCAAAAGACGAAATCAGAGATCCAGCCTGTTTCAATTGACTTGCAGAAATGGAGATCCCGCCTGGATTAGGAGGAGCAACTACCTGAGATGTTGGAGCTGCTTGATGTTCCTGCTGGTAATAACCTTGGGGTGCTTGAGGTGTAGGTTGCTGAGGCGGTTGCTGATATGGTTGTTGCTGGTAGGGTTGCTGAGGTTGTTGCTGGTATGGCTGCTGAAATTGTTGCTGGTATGGCTGCTGAGGTTGTTGCTGGTATGGCTGCTGAGGTTGTTGCTGGTATGGCTGCTGAGGTTGTTGCTGGTATGGTTGCTGAGACGGTTGCTGATATGATTGCTGATATGGCTGCTGAGACGGTTGCTGGTATGGTTGCTGAGACGGTTGCTGATATGATTGCTGATATGGTTGCTGAGGTTGTTGCTGAGGTTGTTGCTGAGGTGGTTGCTGCTGGTATTGTTCTCCATTCGAAGGGCCAGGAGTAGGAGATTGCTGTTGATACCCATTCATTGCATTTGAGTTAGCCCATTGCTGAGGAGGTTGAGGTTGAGGTTGAGGTTGATAATTATGTGGTTGCTGTTGCTCGGAGCCTGATTGTGGAGCAGGCTGTTGCTGTTGTTGATAATATTGTTGAGGTGCTTGAGGTCCCTGGGGTGGTTGCTGGGGAAAGTAGCCTTGTTGTACCTGAGATTGAGGTTGGGCCTGAGGTGGAGAGTAAGCAATTGGTTGACCTGTGATGGCTTTATGTCTGGGAGGTGGCGCAAATGAATGTGGATCCTTCAGAGTACTCAATGGTCTAGGAGCTGCTTCAGCAAGCTCTTCTTCTTCTTCTTCCCCATGTGGTGCTGAACTGTTTGCCTTCTTGTTGTTGTTGTTTTTATAGGCGTGATACCCATATTTGGAAACTGCTACAGTTGCTTTACTAGCACCTTTCAGAGTTGCCAGACCTCCTCTTTTGATTGAGTCTTTGTTATTGTCCCAGAAAGACATTGTGCAATGGTCTTAAAAAAGAGGTTGTCAATTGGTTTGCAAATAAAAGCAATGTAGGCGTAATAGATTTTGGCAAGGAACAGATTGTTACTTTGAAGAACACTCTCCTAGAAGTATAGTAACAACGGTATAATATTGAGTGATATAGTTCCTGCTTTTACATTTGAAGTGCTAAACTTCAAATTTCTAATTTCTAAGCCCCGAATAGCTTGTTCCATGTTCACAGGCGCGGCTCCGGGCACGTACTCGGGAATGGCAGATGATTTGCGGCTGTGCTAGTATTTTAGGAGGAATTTCTGGTGTTGTTTACGTTTTAAACCTGTTTCTTCAGTATTTCACCTCCTTGGCTGTACAAATACATGTCTTCTAAATCCTTTTTCTGAGCACGTAGTAAATATCAGTCAAACAATATCACTGAAGGCATTGCAAGATGTCCAAAGTCTTTTTGGACAATAATTTCAGACTGTTCAAATCACAGGTTCTTCCAGATCATGAGTCAATAATAGATCAACTTTGTTATGATGAATTAGAGTCCAATATCCATATAAGCAACCTTAAGAGAGAACTTACAAATTGCATCCTCGCAAACAGATTATATAAGGAACCATCTTTACCCATATACGACTCTCGTACTCCTTCTTCGTCACAATTGATCCCAACAATTTCAAAGCTTTACAGTAATGGACGCTCATTGAATGATAAACCCGATTTTGTTGATATTTATAAATACTTACAGGTGAAGGTGAAAATAAATCAATTTGACTTTGAAGGGCGCTCTTTGAGGATTGGCCATTTCAGATTCAAGTTATTGAATGTGATACCCGTGCAGTTATTTATATTTATTGAGGTCAAACCAGGTACAATGCTAATACTGGTTAAAGCTCACCCGAAACTATTAGATATTATTTCCGAATATTTAGTCAATGATATGGGATGCATATTTACTTCTTTGATGATGTCTGATATGTTTTTGAAGGAAATTTTGAATGATGCGGTGAATACTATTGACCCTAGACATCTTGGCGGGTTGGAGTTGTCATTTTCAGGAATAAATACAATGAACAATGCACTCAGTTCAATAGTGATCAACTTACAAGGTGATGATATTGACAAGTTGCGAACTTCGTTCGATGAACCAGATAGTAACAAATTTGTTAATGGTTTATATACGCATCTTCAAAATGAAACAGCTCTGGATTTTCATAAGTTACAGTTATCAAAGATACGATCATCGTTATTTTTCGTTCTACATGAAGGCAAGGTACGATTTTCAAGTAATATGTCATTTTTACCTGATCCTGAATCTTACGAAGATTTGCGACCATCTATTTGGGGGACTTTGTTCAAAATATGTGATTTATGTTCTTAGTCTATATATTATAGTATATATAGGTATGTAAAATATTCGTAACATCCATAACAAAGAAAAGCTATCGATTAATACGATAAACTTTCTTCTATAGATATTTATAGTTCGTACGACTTGAACTAAGATATGCAGGCGTCAAAGATATTTCTACTTCGGAGAACTATCATTTTCAAGTTTTTCGAAATCAAAGTCAAAACTAGATCCACATCCACAACTACTCTTTGTATAAGGACTATCAACAACTTTGAACTGTGAACCAATCAATTCATGAACATAATCGATCTTTGAATCTCTTAAAATTTCCAACGATGTCTTATCAATAATAACCCTTGCTCCGTCTCTGATGAATAACGAATCTTCTTCTTCTGGATTGTACTTTGAAATATCAGATAAATCCAGTTCATACTGGAATCCGTGGCACCCTCCACTTTCAACTTTCACTCTTAGTGCCAAGTCTGGATTATTGTCCGTTTTCGAAATATCATTTAGCTTAGCTGCCGCATTTGATGATATTGCTATAAATAAAGGTAGATTGTTCTGATCACTGAATTGCTGGTTTTGCACCTTGGTCTTACTAAAATCGAGCAATGGGTTCTCCTTTCTTTTGGGTGGAGTAGGCGCATCTGATTTAACAGTATGTGTGGTCGAAAGATTAGAGCTTCGTCTTATTTGAAAAAGAACTACCATGTTAAGGGATATATAGTGATTGTGGAGTTCTGATATATGATGATACGATCTTGCATTTATACTTAATCTGGTCATTCTCTTTTCAGTAGCGGTCTTAATGGCGGGAGCCGTTAGTTGACGATTTAGTGTGTGCGTCTGTCTCAATACTCTTGTGAACATTAATGATACTGGGTTTGAATTCTATTTCCTGTTAACGGGTACTACAGGCTTTGATCGAAGAGTTGTACAGTGGTAAAAGTGTGTAAGAATAGAAGAGAAGACTTTGATTAGTCATTTTAATCTATATTAATTGTACAAAGTGTAAGCCTCAAATTTTAAAAGGCTTCTGATATTTTTGTATATATTAGCGAGTGCGGGAGGTCGCTTGTAGGTCGATCGATTGAAAACTTAGATCGAGCTAATATTGATCGACCTCACTTTGACGTAAAATTATATATTAGTTAGTTTTCAAAATACCGCCTATACGAAACTTGTACAAATATATTTGATAATAGATATCATTTTGAATATAATAATCAATGATTATAGATTCTATTTATTATTTAATTTTATCTCTATAACTGGTACAGATGCAAGAACGATGTCATATGAAAATACACAAATGCCGAAAAACAAAAGAAAAAATAGTACACTTAGCTGACCAAGTAAACAAAGAGATAACTTAACAAACTACCAAACAACAAACTCAAATTAATCAAGAACGCTGTAAATCCACCTGCTGCCTTTTTTTCATCATCTGTTTTCAATAACTTACCAATCATCATGAAACAAGATGAGAATATTTGACCATTGGTAAGTCCGAATAAGAACTGTAGTGCCATATAGACGTAGTCACCAATGAATCCTTCACCCCTGTTTTTAATATTACAATTCAAAAACAAGAAAATGAAAATTAATCTTGATAATGAATAAAATATCATAGTATATTGATTGGAAATCACAAAAAATGGTGCAGCTGTTATTATTCTTCCTGCCAAATCACCAAAATTCCATACAAGAAAAGCAAATGGGACAAAATATTTCTTGTCGATATGATTTGATTCAACATTTGCTGCAAAAACAGGAAAGATTAAAGTCAATGAAAATGTTAAAAAGATTGTAATCTGAACAATTTTCAAGATGGACCATAAGTGACTGAATGGGATGTGTTTATGTGTCTCGATACCTTCTTCCCCATCTTGATCTTCATTTAAATCGTTTGTAGTAGAATGTCCAATAATTATATCTTCATCTTCTAGTTCTAAAGATGTTGATATTTCTTGTTCGCCAGTCACAAGGTTAGTGTATTCATTGGCTTCCTTAGTTTCAAAATACTCTAACACATTCATTCCAACAACAGAAGCTAAACAAATCAAAGAACTGGCTAAAAAGTAATTCATGGCTTCTTTATTTCTATTAGCAGCTTGCTTATTTGCCAGAATTGCAATAATTAATGACACCGAAGGAAGAACTCCTGATATGGCATTACCAACAACAGTTGCATTGGCATAAATAGAACCTTCCACATTAACTAGCGCCAAAACACCAACTTGTTGTAAACACTGACCCATGGAACTAAATAGGACGTTCAACATGACAAAAATGAAGTATCCGATAGCTGGTCTAGATGGTAACAGTGTACTCAAAGTCATTAATAAGAACACAGCAACTTGTAAAAAATTACCAAATTTCAAACGAAACTTATAATCAGCACCTCTTTGTCTTTGAGATAGGAAGAAATTGAAAATCGTTGAAGTAATCGTTGATATTGTCATCATCGTTGATGAATAATTATCAGCCAATGCAGGTCTATCTTTCAAGGAATCTTGAAAGTATTCCGAAGCCGATAAGAAACAATTCCATGGCCAAAGGTTAGCAATACCACATAGTAAAAAAATCAAGTACTTTAAATGAGTCAGTTTGAATGAAAGAGTAGTATATGGGATTTTACAAATGACTAGATCCATACGGGTTTGCTCGACCCCTCTCTTTGGTATTACCAGAGGGTCCTCACAATCATTTGTCATATTCCGGGGGGAGAGAGGGGTATGAAATATGAAATATCAATGAGATATATGTGAAGTGAAGTGGTTTAACAAGCAAACAAGAATAATAAGATAAAGACACGAAAAGAAGCAACTAGTCAATAGAAATTAAAGATTGATAAACAAGGTCACATCCATTTATCGAGATAAGAAAATGAAGAATCGATACCAATTATTATATAATATAGCTAACGCGCCGCGGGTGTTTTACTGTTCGTATATCAATAAATTTAAGCTGTCAAAATTCGAAAGGGAGTCCTGATTATTTCTGTTGCTGCCTATATACTACTACTATGTTTTTGAATTTACTTCTAGCTTGGCTATATTGTGTTTTTTTTTTTTGATTTTTTTTTTTTGATACTTATACGTTATATTTGGTATTAGATTAAAATTAATATATAAATAAAGGATGTCATCATCATATAAGCTATAGAATTTGTTTTCTTTTGGAATTTGACTTGTTTCTATCAAATCATGCATCCAAGTGATCAGAACATTCAACAAACAAAGGACTTTGGTTTTTATCAGGATCATCCTTTGAAATTCTATAAGTTAGATTCCAACAACCACCATGACCTTTCAGTTGTTTATTATTTCTACCAACAGATATGTTATCATAAGCGTATTGTCGTCTGAATTGAGGGGAACCTAACAAATATTCGTGAAATTCTGAAGATGATTCATTTGTCGTATAATCATTGATTTTGACAACAAGAACGCCCGGTTGAATGACTCCTAAACTTTCCAATTGACGTATATAATCGATATCTATTTCAGTTGATACATGATTAATGATTATCCAATCGAAGTGATCGTTGTTGTACACTGACAGGACTTCTTCTGCGACATTTGCTGTGAAAAATAATTTGATTTGGGAAATACCTGACAAAGAAACTAGATATTTAGTTAACTCAACTTCTTCGTCAGTTAAATAACTAGTATTTACAAATCCACAAATTGAAAAATCAGGTTCAACTTTTTTGAAAGAATTGGCTAAACATATCAATGAATACCCAAAATCTCTCTCAGTTCCTAGTTGTATGATTGAATCTGGTCTCCGCTTTGAATAAACTTGTTGGATCTTTTGATAATGAGATGAATGGTTGGTTCTTGTATGGAAAGTTTCTGCATCATGGAAAATATCTATTGTTGATAGTAAAGAATCTGGATTATTTTGTAACGTACCCAAAAGATTAGACTCTCTTAAATGATTTGTTAAACTTGGAGCAACAGAGTGTAACTTTCTTGAAACTAAAAGAGGATCCATTACACTATTCAAAAGGTCTCTAGTGGTTAATGGTTGTGTAGTATTCAAATGACTGAGAGATAAACCTGATGTAGATGGACTAAGTAAATGAGTTCTGCTAGAGTGATGACTTAACAGTGAGTTTGTAGATGATTGTTCATAAAACATAATTGATAATAATGTATAAATTTGAATTTGAATTTGCGAATTAAAAATTGTTTAAACTTTATAATAATGTTTTGATTATAATTGATATTATATGATTGTAATTTAATAGATCTGCAACTGCAAGGATGTAACCCCGAACCGTTAAACAGGTTGATTATTTCTGTATTTTGACAATTAAGGCTATTTATATTCAGTTTTTAAGCATGCTCATTGCTCTCCCCGGTAATTCCTTAAATAGGAAGCACACCACGCTACCCCGGGGTGGTGGCGTGAATGATGATGATGAATGAATCATCTCCGCGAATATCGTATGTGCCATGTGGTGAGTCGTGACAAAATGACACCTAACGTACTAAGTAATTCTTAACACCCCCGTAGGCTCAAGGCTCCAGAGTCAAGACTTGTCACTGCGGCCTGTGGTGCCCAGACTCCCAAGTCCCAGCCTCCCAGGCCCCAAACTCCAGACTCCAAACTCCAAACTCTCATAACCGTGAGTTCCCGGGGGGTACGATAAAAAGAGATGATTCAATCACCACGCGATGCGATGGTACGAAAATCATCCCACTAAATCAACTAGTTATATAGTTAGTAGTTACTAAATTAACTACTGGCCGAAGAATGAACTTTGAACTCAAGATTTCAACACAGTTCTTCATAAGTTGATTCATCACTAATTACTCATATTTAAACATATATATATATATATAATATATATATATTGTATATCTTCATCAATTGGCTATTGTACACAGTACATGTATTGTATAATATCACCAAAATTAAACGCATTCTTCTCTTGACTATAGTCATCATATCGATCGAGATATATTATTAAACGTCAGGGCTGTGCTGTGTACCAAGACCTAGCTCAACTTTCGAGGTTCCAATATTATCATCACATCACTCCACAAATAAAAGCTTCTCAAGAGTTTAATCTCTTCACTTGAGTTAATTGTACTGACCGGCAAAAATCTTAATTCTTATTGAGTACTTAATTTGGGATCGTTTTACTAGCCAGTTTGTTCTTGAGTTAAATCCACTAAGTACATACAGATGAACAATAAATATCAGTCTGTATGTGGAACCTCGATTGTGGAGAAGTCTTCAAGATACCATGAATTTACTAGGAAAAATTGGTAGTAATTTGTCACCTGGTCACTAGAGATCTGGTGAAAATCTAATAGTAATTGATTCAATACAAAAATTGATTGGTTGACACTTTTATTTTCAATTTGCATTAAACCAACTAGTAATTACATAATGTTGCTATAAATACATCACCCATCAACAAGTAACTTAATCAATACACTCACACACCAATTCACCTTTCATAACAATGAGATGTACGTTTCTTTGATGTCTTCTAATTATTCATTTAATATTCTATTCCATCTCATTAAATATTACCATTCCAATATTCAATTAAATCTCGACATCTACTTCTTGTTGGAAATCCACAATCTTTTTCAATTTGATTTAAATGCTTCAGAATTAAATTATGTTCAGTAACCGAACTTGTTAATTTTCCAGCAACCCATAAAGGTTGTAAAGAATTTGTATATGCTCCATGATCTGAGTTACTTAATCCAATACCACAAATTCTTCTTGCATGCCATGTTAATGATTTAGAATGAATTTGATAAACTCCTGATCCTGATCCTGCTACTGCTGCCGCTGCTGCTGAAGAAACTCCTCCCCCTCCTCCTCCTCCTCCTCCTCCTCCTGACCCTGATCCTGATCCTCCGGTGTTACTTGCTAAGTATCCATTGGTGGCACTCTCACCACTATTACCATTACTGCTTGTTTCAACAGATGGTGACGTCATCATCGAGATACTCATCTTTCTTGTGTCTGTCGATTCGTTCGATAACGTATTCAACTTCAATAATCTAGGTTTATTTTGTAACATTAATATCGAAGCCATGTGATATAATTGATTTCCTGAAATCGCAGCACCATTTGAATATAATACTTTAGGAAATGCAAACTCTGCAGGATCGTCATTTTCATAAATTGGTCTCATTCCAATGGGTTTATTAAATTCCCAAAGTCTTATCTCTTCCCATAATAATTTCCATTCTTGTTCAAAATTCATTGATGGATCAGAAGATGAAACTAAATTCATAACTCTTGAAATCAAGAAAACCATATAATTCGCATACATATCCCAATTTTCATTCTTCAATTCTCCTTTAAATAATCGTTCTGAGTCATAAATTGTAGAGTTTGGAGGTAACCAAAATCTAGAATTAATAATAGTTCCTTGTTCACCAATAACTGCAGAACAAACATCCATCCGAATAAAACTCCAAAAACAACTTCTTTTCAATGGAGATGAAAATCCGTGAACACCATGTGACTTGAATAAAACAAAGCAACCTTCCAAATGTCTTCTCCATGTCTTTGGTGAAGATGACATCATGGCAAATAAACATAGAAGCACACATGCGGGTATGATTCCTTCGGTGGAAACATTTGACATTACCCCATGACGGGAAATATTTTTATCTGGTGTAGGTGCAGCAGATGGAGAAGATCCAACTAATTGTTGTAAAGCGTATTGATACAACGAAAGTGCTCTATCACTAGGATAATTTTCATGAGTAGCTTCGTATTGACGTGCAGATATGGCAAGGATGGAGTAAAGTAATGCAGGACAATCTAATGACAGTGCTGGGATAATGGTTCCAAAATGACGCTCCTTATTAAACATATCTAACCAACTAGATATTTCCTCAATATAATTTTTCATCAACATTATACGTTCAGATTCCGGCAAAGTTGGAGGCTCCACATTTTGTAATGATTCAGATTGGAAATATTCTTTGAATAAATCTGCAGGAGGAACATCAGAGGGCAAAGATATAGGAGATTCATTATTAACATTTAGATATTGACTCTGAGATCCAATACTGGTTCTTTTCAGATCACCATTTGTCAGATGGTTGCCGAGATCGGAAGAGTTGTTTAAATTAGAGTTATTGTGACGATTTGACTGATTGCCATATGAAACAGCGTTCAAATACATAAAATCACGTAGTGTATCTGGTATTTCATAATAAGTTGGTTGTGTGTCTTCGAGAAACTCAACAAACTGATTGTAATCCAAGGCATCTTTCCTCATAGCATCATATCTTTGAGATTCAAAGTCGCCAAATCCAAACGCAGGGGATTTTGAACTTTGATCAAATGAACCATGTAGACTTTGACGAAGATTTTGTGGATGATTCTGTTGTTGTTGTTGTTGTTGCTGGAGTTGGTGCTGGTGTAGTTGTTGCTGTTGAATCTGATAATGGAGATGTTGCTGTTGTTGCTGTTGTTGTTGAAGCTGTTGCTGTTGCTGTTGATGCTGTTCAAAGAGTCCATATGACCCATAGGGGGAATTTGTTTGGTGAGGAGAAACACTAACGTTGTTTGCAGGCTGGGACAGTGGATGAGGAAGAGGCGAGATACCATCAGGTAAACTTGTTAAAGGGTGTTGATCTCTTTGAATGTTGGAATTTGGAAACATTGAAGGAGGTGTACTAATTGGAATTAATGGTTGAATTGAAGATTGAATTAAATTGAAGTTATAATTTTTCAAACTTAAGACACTTGCTGTTTTCTTTATTCCATTTGAATCTTTAAGATTTGGTGTATTGACATTAGCTTCATATTTAACAGTTTGTAACTCATTATTCCTACTCAGTGTTGAGGACGTTAATGGGGTGGGCAATAGATATGATGATACGGGAGTTTGAATATAGTCATTTGAAAGTTTTGGCGTTGGTACTTCTTTCAGTTCTGGATAATCATCTTTTGGCTTAGATATCGATGATTTCTTAGTATCTTTTATTTCTGAGTCGGATTGATCTATGGAATGTTTCGTTGAACTTTTCATCAGGTCATTTATCCCACCACTTATCATTTCAGGTTTAGGCTGAGTTAATTTTTTTTGTTTGATTGATTCTGCATCTTCTATTGAAGTATTAACGAAGACAGGACCAAATACTGTTGCAGGCCAAGTACATTCAAAATCTTTGGCCACACAGTAATGACATTTCACTTTTCCTGATTGTCTATCAAGAGTTTTTATTTCGTCACACTAGTTTGAACATGATAATATATCATCATTTATGAGTTAGTATTAAAATTGTAAGGCTTGATTCAAATTTATATGAAAGTGACATACCTTTCTACGTTTATTCCTACAAGTGAGACATCCTGTCCGCACTCTGTTGGCCTTCTTCTTGGCCACTTCTGCTCTACTCATTCGTTATTAGTATTGCTTATTGTAATAATGATTGTATTAATTTTATCAAAATTGTCTTTGACGCGATATTACCAAAATGGAGATCTTGCAAGCAATGTATAATTATAAAATTGGTAAACTAGCAAAAATACTCAGCGTTTTTGACTGCCTTCTTTCTTCTAAATTGTGAATGTTCAAGATTTGTTATGTTATGGAAAAGAGACGACGACGAGACTTGGAGAAATGGTCATTATATTACTTAAAAGTAAACTGTTATTCAAATAAGGTAGTTATGAGGATAGTACATTCTTTCTTCACAAGCAGCTCAAATCATCAAAATTAATCCTTCATGTTATTCGTACTAATTTCAATATGGAAATTTGAGTGTGTTTAATTCACAAGGTGCACTGTGCACAGTGCAAACTGCACACTGCACCCCGTAATTTTCCACGCGGGCTAATTCATTATCCCTAAGAAGTTGGGGAACTGGTTATTGGGGGAGCTTTGAAGTTTGAACTTTTGGCCCCGAAGCCCCGATAGATGAGCCGTGGCTGAAACTGCGGAGTGTTCAGTGCTCAGTGCTCAGTGCTCAGGAGTCCAGGAGTCCAGAAATATTAGAATCAGTGAGAGTTTAGTTCAATTTTTTTTTCACGTGGAGTAGGTCGTGGAGTCGAGCGTCCACTGTCCAGCGAGCGATCGCACTTAAGCTATCTGTGGGGCGGGAGACTGAGTCCATGTGATGTGAGTTTGAGACTAGTTTGAAGTTTGAACTTTGCACTAAATTTGCACTAAATTTATTAATGCATGTGGCACATAATTATAACAACTAACTTAAAACATAAATAATAAATATATTATACTTCAAAAGTCCAAAATCTCCATATCAGACGCAGGATTCATATTCAAACTTCAGTACAAATCGCAGAAAAGTTTTTATTCTAGACCTCTAAACTTGGAAGAACTTCCTATCAAGTTTCAACTAGGAGTTTGCATAAGTTGCATGCAGAGGATAAGAGTAGTGAAGAAAAAATTATTTGCAGGTTGAACGCACTCCACATTTAAGACACTGCTGCACTGGACATTCCTGGCTGTGAGATTTGTGTTGGAATTTTTGAAGGTGACCGAGGAAACGGACAGTTAACTATTCTAGATATCTATAGTAATAGTACGTACACTCAAAAACACTTTCAACATTGTTATTTAAAGCTCTATAGATGATTTTTTTTTAACGGGGATAATGCCCTTCACTTGTTTATCCCAGTTTGTAATTGAAAACTTAACGGTTTTTTTCATTTTAAAAATGAATATCTCCTTTGTATATAAGTAGTTGCGAGAATGTATTAAGTAAATCTGGTATTCGAGACAGGACACCCCACAAACCCGTACACGCGAATTATCAATCCGGGGTAAGAGAATACAATGATCGAGACATACATATTATATGATATGTTATATAATAACCAAGGTTACTGTACTACAAGTTTTCTTTCCAAATCAACTTTGATGACAATTACCACCTCCCAGTATTTGAGTAAATCAAATAATTATAACATCTATAACTGAACCAAATGACATATCATTCGATTCATCTGATATTGTAAGAACAACAGTACTTACTGAGTTGTACAAGACACATTATAATCCCGTTATACTTGAACACTGTGCAATATACTGAATCTGGATTCTTCAATAAAAATAAATATCTGGATTCTGGAACCTTTATAATCATATATGTTATATAATAAGTATTTTAGAAATTATTGTCGGGGTGTCCAGTGTGCACAAAACGAAAAACATCGATTTAACTATGTTTATAGAGAGAGCTGGTACCATCACTCAAAACAGACAGTTATGAGTAAATTTTTTTTTTCAAAGCAAGGTAAGATATCCTAATTGGGATACATTACCGCAACCCGCTGGAAAACTACCTGCCCCAAAACATGATTTCTTCCCATAGTTGTGCCTTTATATCAGAATTAAGTTACTCTAGCTGCTGAACTCACTGCAGTGACATTTTTCAAGGTCGTAGGGATAAGGTTATATGCCAAAACGGTTTTATGAGTATATCTGCTTAAGGAAAACTTACCAGGTTGGTGTTTAATTTTCTTTACCGAAGGATAAGAATACATTCATCAATTCAATGATTTTATATAAAGAGTTGTTGTTTTCCAAAATCAATATGGCTTTCATTATTAATCCTGTACTTAGAATAATTTATTCATTTTGATAGTGAATCACTTTTTATCAATTGATATATTAACAATCAAATATTAAAAATGACAGTCTCTTCGTATTCTATCTCTCAAGCAAAACAAGACAAATCAAAATTTGATTTCATTTTGAGACATTACAGAAATTTGGTTGTTGACCTTGTGCATAACTTCAAAGGTGGTCATGGTGGTGGACCAAATGGTATGGCTGCAATTGGTGTTGCTTTATACAAGTATGTCTTGAAATATTCACCAAAAAATCCAAATTATTTCAACAGAGATAGATTTGTTTTATCTAATGGACATACATGTCTTTTTCAATACTCTTTCAATCATCTTGTCGGATACGAACATATGACTTTTGAAGCTTTGAAATCTTATCATTCTGCTGATCTTGATTCTTATTGTCCTGGTCATCCAGAAATTGAACATCCTGGTATTGAAGTTACAACAGGTCCTTTAGGTCAAGGTATTGCAAATTCCGTTGGTCTGGCTATAGCTTCTAAAAATTTAGCAGCTACTTACAACAGAGAGAATTTCCCTGTTGTTGATAACACTATTTTCTGTATGGTTGGTGATGCCTGTTTACAAGAAGGTCCTGCATTAGAAGCGATTTCATTAGCTGGTTCATTAAAATTAGATAATTTGGTTGTCATGTATGATAACAATCAAATTTCATGTGATGGTTCAGTTGATTTAGTCAATACTGAAGATATTAGTGCCAAATTTAGAGCATGTAATTGGAATGTTATTGAAGTTGAAGATGGTTGTTATGACATTTTTGGTATTGTTCAAGCTTTAGAAGAAGCCAAGAAGGCAGATAAACCAACTTTAATTAACATTCATACCATTATCGGTGTTAGCACTGCATGGGAAGGCACTGCTGCTGTTCATGGTGCTGATATTGGTGATGAAAATGTTGCAAAGTTCAAGGAAGCTATTGGTATAAAGGAATCTTTCTATATTCCAGATGAGATGTATGAGTATTTCTCAGATATTAAACCAAGAGGTGAAGCATTAGAAAAAGAATGGTTAGAATTAATTGATTCTTATAAAGTTGCATACCCAGAATTAGCTGAAGAATTTTTGACCAGAGTGGCAGGTAAATTACCATCCAACTGGAAAGATCTAATCCCAACTACTTTCCCTACATCACCAACTGCATCAAGAAAATCAGGTGGATTGGTGTTAAATCCATTAGCTGAACATTTCAAACAGTTCATTGTTGGTACAGCTGATCTATCTCCATCAGTTAATATGGCATGGCAAGGTAAGGTTGATTTCCAAGACCCATCAAAAAAAGTCTCGTGTGGAATCAATGGTAATTATGGAGGCCGTTACATCCATTATGGTATTAGAGAACATGCTATGTGTGCCATTGCTAACGGTATTGCAGCTTATAATGAAGGAACTTTTATTCCTGTCACTTCCACATTCTTCATGTTTTACTTATATGCTGCTCCTGCAGTTAGAATGGGATCATTAATGAATTTGAAAGTTATCCATGTTGGTACCCATGACTCAATCGGTACTGGAGAAGATGGTCCAACTCATCAACCTATTGCATTAGCTAACTTCTACAGAGCATTGCCTAACTTCTATTACTTTAGACCTGCCGATTCATTAGAAACTGCTGGTGCATATGAAGTTGCCATCGAGACTGAAGGATACTCATCATTAATTTCTGAATCTAGACAGAACTTAGTTCAATTCCCAGACCATTCTAAGAGAGAAGCAGTCAAATATGGTGCTTATGTGTTTAATGATTATTCAAATTCCAATGGACCAAAAGATTTGATCATTATTGGTGTTGGATCTGAAATGATTTTCGCTTTTGAAAGTGCTGCCATTTTGACAAAGAAAGGCTATAATGTCAGAGTTGTTTCATTCCCATGTCAAAGATTGTTTGAACAACAGTCTATAGAATACAGACATTCTGTTTTGAACAGACAAGAATTGATTCCAACTGTTATTGTGGAAGCGTTTGCCGTTAACGGATGGGAAAGATACGCTACTGCTGGTATTAATATGAAGACATTCGGTAAGTCATTACCTGGTAAAGATGCATACAATTTCTTTGGCTTCAATAGTGAAAAAATTGCAAGTAAGATTGATTCATACTTACAAGAAGTTAAAGCTAACTCCTCGTTAGTTCATGAATTCCAAGATTTAAATTGAAAAGGTAGATTGAATATGTGATTTTAGTGGAATATATTTTAGCGTAGATGGCTAATTTTTTCTTGGATGGTTTATATTTATATTTATTTGGGATTTGATTTGATTCTCTTGTTAGTCTTTTTGTTGTTTTGCTTCTGTACCATATAGTGTAAAATATATAATATAAAGTGGTTTTTAAGTTTAATGACGTTAAATGTGAAGGGTTACCACCCAGGTTGTTACTCCGTTACTCATCAGTGGAACCATGAGGGTGGCTTGCAATTTTTGTTGACCTGCTCTTTGGAAATGTCGAAGAAAATTACCTTTTGAAAAATGCAATTACTTACAATTCTAGCAAAGAGACGCTGATTTAATTGTTTATAATATTATACACATTAATATATAACTTCATACTAAGTTTGGAGTAATAATAGGGGGATCATGAGTAGAACAACTATTATATATATATATATTTAATTAAACCAATTGTTTTCTTGAACCTTGGAAGAAAAATTTGACAACCAAGACTTGGAAAACAGCCATTGAAGTCATCAATAAGACGTCAAAGACCGAGAACCAAAAAATTCTACCTTCAGTAGATCTCACGGTTGACTGGTTTCTATTATTTCTAGTCTTATAATACTGTAGAGTGTTTGATAATTCAGTTAATTTATCTTCGATCCTTTGCACAGATAATTGCATTCCTTCGACGGCAGAATTTTCTAATGGAGGATTAGGTAACGTAGCTCTGAAATCGTCATCTACTTTGATTTCAATATCAACAACTTTATCAGAAAAAGTGGACATTTCATTGGAGAAACAAAATTCATATTCACCAATAGCATCACCAGTAAAGATCCAATCACCTTGTCTTTGCTTTTCCTTTGTAAGTATGTATTTTCCATCTGGAGATTTGATAGAATAATCTATATCAAAGGATCCACCTGCCTGAACAGAAAAGTAGTAACCGATCTTGGACTTAGGTTGGGTCGTGAATATGTAATAGCAGGACTTTTCATTAGGTTGTAAAACGAAGGTCAATGCTGTTGCAGAGACGTATGTGACCAACAGGGAGAGGGCTATAAATAACTTGTTCATCATATGAATATATGTGTGGGTAATGTCAAGCAGTGTTGAATGATTTATACAGAAGTGATCATGAGGACAAACAGACACATAGATACACACTTGTATAACCATTAGTACCTAACACATCCATCATCACCCAAAAGCAAGACAAGACAAAGACAAACAAATCAAAGAAAAAGACACGCGTTGAAGATTATGTAAGCTGATCCATGACTTTTCGTTGTAAATTTCTAAGTTTATTTTGTTGATATATTTAGATTTGACGTTTATACGTGTTGAATAGTACTTATTGTTGAACGATAAACAGAACAATAAACAGCTCTCATCGTATCAGATCACTTTATAATGAACTCGAAGAACATTCTATTCACAATAGCCCTTTTGCTGCTTTCCAATTTCATTCATGCACATGTCGTCTTACTCCCACCAAGAGGGAAGCAATGTTTTTATGAGAATTTGAAAGCACAGGATGAGTTGGCGGTTTCTTTCCAAGTTGGTGACAGATCCAGAGATTCAACAGATCAACTAGAAGCTGACTTTTGGGTATGTATTATTAGACTTGTTCATGGCATCAAAAAGATAATGATGGATGATAAATGATTTCCTGGTGACTCATATTATGTCTCGTCTCTTGTCTTTTAGTATTCTATCAATTTGATCTAATGCCTCGTCACAATTTTACTCCGACTACAACAAAATACTAACATTTATCGTATTTTTTTATTTATGGGTTTTCAACGTAGATTCAAGCACCATCAGGTATAATAATGAAAAGGCTGCATGATGTCTCACATGGTGAAGTCCAAATCAAGGCTCAAGAATCTGGCAAACATGAATACTGCTTCTCCAATGAGAAATCCTCCATTGAAACAAAAGATGTTTCCTTCAACGTCCATGGTGTCGTTTACGTTGACGTTAATGACAACTCAGATGACAATTTAGATAGTTCCGTCCGTAAATTGATGGAATTAGTTTATGATGTTAAGAACGAACAAAATTACATAGTTGTTAGAGAAAGAACTCATAGAAATACAGCAGAATCAACCAATTCAAGAGTTAAATATTGGTCTGTTTTCCAGTTGATTGTTGTTGTTTTGAATTCAGTCTTTCAAGTTTTCTATTTGAAAAGATTCTTTGAGGTCAAGACTGCAGTTTAGTTGGCTCTACCTTTTTTGAACTGTTATTTCATCGATGTGCCCGTCTTTTCCTTTTTTGATATAATACATATTACATACCGTAACATAGCTATCACCAATATCAACACTAGTAACATTGTCACCATCACTAGAAGTATTGCGTAAAGATACAATTACATCCGTACACCACTGCCGCGCCCTCTCATTGGCGCAACTCTCAGATCCTCAAATCTGGTAAGATGAATAATTCATCCTTGGAGACGATGTTTGCGTATATGATGACTATATATGTGTGTGCATGGTATAACAGATACTAGTCACTACGCTTGAGAACCACAATAAAATTCACTATCTGCATAAAGCTCATTTCCCGAACCATGTCTCAACAACAGCAACAACAAGGCAAAACATTTTATCCACAAACACCAATTGAGTTCAACTCATCTTTAATATCAAATCTTGATTCTTCATTAGAAACAGACTACACCAGACAGCAATATACCGAACAGTTTTTACAAAAAGAGGTCAACAAGAAGTTAAAAGCACTAGAAAGTGAGAGATTGACCCAGTTAGACAAAAAGTTTACAGATTTACTTCTACCTTCTTCATCTTCGGATGATTTGCCAGATAGTAAGTCAGTTAAAGCTGCAAATGAAAAGCTGGACAGAGTTATCGAGTCTTTGAACAAGTTGAATGCAAGTAAACCCGTTAAATCAAGTGAGTTAATCAAGGCTGAAGAACAGGTGACATCTTGTTTGAAGGTGAATAAAGGGAAGGTTTTGAATTGTTGGCAGGAAGTCGAAGCTTTCAAGAAATCAGCCAGCAAGAGCGGTTTTTAAAACGAATTAGGTTTATTACATTGAGTATGCATGGTTTTCTTTTTGTTTTTTGTTGATACATTTATTGAATTAACACTCTTATTTATATTTATATAGTTAGAATCTTTATTCTAAATTGAAAATTACATTCCAGATTTCTATTACGCTGCTTACACAAATGTCACATATTGAACTTTGTAGCGTTTAACAACAAATAAAGAGAAAGCTATGATTCCAAGTTTCATGGTAATCCAACTGCCTTATACAATAAAATTAAAGCAGAATCACCTTCTCCGCCACCTGCTAAGCTTTCAATTTTATCTCTAGTAACAATACTAACTTTATCATCATTGAATTTGAACCAATTTTCTCCATTTGGATCATTTGGATCCCTTGAAAAGCATTGATAATGTCCCGAGTCTGCTGATGATCCTTGATGTGCTATAATTGAACTTAGTTCATACAATGAAGATGGATTTTCCCCTGATTCTTCATTAAATGTATCAGGTAAAACCTTTTCAAAATTGGAGTGCCAGTTTTCATTCAACTTAGCAAGTTCTTTTGACTGTTGTTGATATTGTTCTCTTGTTGATAATTCTTGAGATAACTTGGTTTTCTTGAAGGTTTTAAACTCTTCTTCATTAGTTTTTGATATCTTATGTATCGAGTCTCTAACTTTTGCCTTTTCTTCTTTTAAATCGTCATCTAATAAATCAATTAAATCTAATTCGAACGGGAATTGAACTTTTCTCAAAATTTTGGATTTTTTGTTAGTATCTCTTTTCCAAAAAAATCTAACAAAATGAACAGTTAAATATTTTGGAAGTCTTGTAATCTTTCTTGAAATTTCATAATTTGAATTTCTATTCAATGACTCATTCTTTTTTTCAATAATTTCTTTCAAGTTGTTGATTAGCCCATCTTTCAAAAAGTTTGTATTTATTGTAATATGGCATGCTAACTTCAATGAATCTTCGTAACCAAAAATTGGCTCTTCATCAACTTCCAAACATTTGGTGGTTGTTTTGAATTCGATCTTAAAATACTTTTCTAAATTTGAGAATCTTCTCAAGACAACTTGTAAAATTTGTGAGAATGCTTCTTCTGCATCTTGCTGCTTATAAAAACCTTCTTGACTTCTTTCACTAAATTGAGGAAAGTTCAATCTCAGAGTTGTTAAAAAATTCAGTGGAGTAATTTTTTGTTTTTTTGATTGCATTTTAGAATATAGTTCTTTCAAATTGAATATCAAATTTTGTTCAGTTGAATTCTCTGTCGGATTCTTTTCAAATTTGATTAAGTTATCATTCAATTCCTTGATTGTATATAAGGATTGTAAAGAAGAGTTTAAATAACATGTATTACCAAGATTAACTAAACCTGAAGGATCATCAGAAAAATTCAAATCCGTATCATTTGGATTCAAATCTTCAACAAATTTGATGATCTCTTTAGGCTTTTCCTCTAAATTCAAGTCAGGTGTACCTAGAACCATTATGATTTGACCTTCTTTCAAATTAAATTTTGTTAAATCTGAGTCATCTTTCAATTGACCACCTTTCAGTAAAACTTTTTGCCTTTCCGGAGGAATATTGGTCAGTGAAAATATTTGTAACTTAAATGTTGAACCCGGTTCACTTAGATCAACCTCAATCGGATAAGTTTTACCTGAATTTTTAATAGTAACTAAAAACATTTGAGTTAAATCGACAGATAAAGCGACAAATGAAGCGTGTTAGTCTATTTCATCCGTTATGAGCAACAAAAGAGCATTGAGTTTAAAGCATCTTTACTTACCGTGAACAGACATAATTCTTGCTATAGGAGATGTTATATGACTGGTTAATTGGTAAAGTGAGTTTGTATCATTAATAAACAGGAGAAGATAAACACGTTTTGATCAATCTTAAAAAATATTGATCATACCCCAGAGCTCAACCCAAGGTGGCAAACGAATATCACGTAGGTGGTGCGCCACTTTAAGGTAAGTGGCTCGTGGAGTGAATATGCGGCTGGGGAATGGTGAGCCAGAGTCTTCGTTTAGTTTATAAATGACAGACGGATAGTTCCATACTTTGATAACTGATAAGCGATGTTACTGGTCAGTTTTAACAAAACCGGCAAGTGGAAGAGTAGCAGCAGCATTTATCACACCTAAAATGCAAAACTTTACCCAATTGTCCCCCCTCGCGCCGTCATTGAACGTCGCCAGGTCTTCTTTCAATCTGTTTCACAAGTACCTTACCAAATCTATTCAAACCAACAACACAAAGTTATTCACATTAACATACCTTTTTGGCTTTCAAGTGGTGCAGCTGTTACTTAAGTTACATGATGAGCTGAAATCAGAGATAGATAAAAGAGAGTGCAGCTTATCAATTGATCAGATCATTGAAAACTTAGAACATATTAAAAAGGTTCAATCTGAGAAGAAGAAATCACTATTCAAGTTACCCAAAGTATTCACTAATACTACTGCTACAACTAGTACTATCTTTACAGATGTTATTAATGATGACGAAAAAAGTAGATTGTTTTTGAATAAATGGTGCATTGACAACCTAAAGCGAATCAATCAGACTTTCAGGAGTGGTACGATCAATGGCGAAACAGTCAATCTATTGATTGATTCATCATCAGCGTTACAAATAAGCCTTCATTCGTTTCCCAAGGAAGATACTTCGGAGATTGAGTCTGGAACAAATGGTGATGAAATAGATTCTGAGAAAAAAGATCTGATTGATGAGGGTGATGCGAAGGGTTCGGAGCAGTCAGTTAACAATGATAATGAAGATGGCAATCAAACGAAAGATTCTGATACAATCATTAGTCTTGAGCTGCAAAATTCTGAAATGGAAAAAATCGATATCTTGAAGGAGTCTAAGTATTTCGAGAAAGAGCTCAAATCAGCTGAAGATGCTCTTAGTCAACCAATCAACGCAACTCTTTTGGACCCATCCTCAAACGCGGCTGCCAACAATGATGAGGATACAGAATTATTTGGATCGCAAAACGACAATGTAGATTTGACTAAAAATGATATTTTAACCAAGATAAAATGGTGCAACTATCACATCGGGAGAATACTTCAGTCTTTCAAAAAAGGTGAAGATCCAAATGAAGATTTTGTCGGATTAATGAGTCAACCGCCTGATAGATATCAACCTATCTCACAAAATGAGATTGATCAAGTGATTAGAGAGGTGACCAACACGAATAATATCGATGTCCAACTTGATTATGAAGCTGATGATGAGTTCAAAGAAGAAGATTATTATTATGACTCAGATGAAGGAGAATACATCCATAAAAATAAGTTTGAAAAAATGAAAGAGAGCTTCCCGGTTCCTCCAAGCGAGTTACCCAAAGTAGAGATTGATAAAGATGTCAGCAATAGTGTTTCAAAAGGATCAATCACTTCTAATAATATACCGACGGAAGATGACACAGATGATCAGGTCGAAAAAGCTAATCCACCAAAGAAAGAAACTATTGCTGACTTGGTAGCTAAGAAATCATCATACAGGCCAAAATTAGATAAAAAAGAGAAGGTAGATATAGTAACTTTAGAAAAGCAAATATCACACGAAGAATTACTTGCATCCGCTGTTAAATGTTGTAAATATGGTATCAGTGCTATCAATTATGAAGATACGTCCACAGCTTTACTTGAATTGAATGAAGCTATCAGGTTGTTGAAAGAATACAACTTCAAGGTTCATGACATTGCTTCCGATAACCAGCAGGAAGTGAATAACTAATAATAAGTATTGTATAATATTAAATATCAAATAATAAGTAATAAATGAAATAGGATAATAAAAAAGGAAAAAAGGGATTGCCATGGTGTAAGGGAGTTGGTGTTACCAAGTCGTGCACCACCTTGTATTACCTCATTCGTGACATGATTGTTCATTTCTTCCACAGAAAAAATTTCAGTGATTTTTCATGAGGGATGTAGGGAACTTGAAAGTGAGAATAAGTTTTATTAAGAGCTGGAGGTGAATCTTGATATCACAAGAGTATAGCTGTAATCAACAAAGTCATACCCCTAGATATTTACTGACTATTCATCTATATATATAAGCATTCATTCTTGCTTCTCAAAAACCATCTTTTTCTGTTTGGAAATACCATAGAAACCGCCAATCTATCAAATTAGATACATATTCAACATTACATAAAATCACATAGAAGAAGACATTACTCCAGTATGCCCTCTCTAGAATGCAGATTTTATGAAAACAAGTACCCTGAGGTGGATGAAGTTGTGATGGTCAACGTCCAACAAATCGCTGAAATGGGTGCCTATGTCAGATTACTGGAATACAACAATATTGAAGGTATGGTTTTGTTATCAGAATTATCAAGAAGACGTATCAGATCAATTCAAAAATTAATCAGAGTTGGAAGAAACGAAGTTGCTGTTGTCTTGAGGGTTGACAAAGAAAAAGGTTATATTGATTTATCCAAGAGAAGAGTGTCCTCCGAAGAAATCGTTAAATGTGAGGAGCGTTATAATAAATCAAAAGCTGTTAATTCAATTTTAAGAAGATGTGCTGAAAAGTTTGATATACCATTAGAATCTCTATACGAAACAATTGCTTGGCCATTAAGTAGAGAATACGGTCATGCCTTTGATGCCTTCAGAATATCAATCACAGATCCATCAACTTTTGACAAAATTGAACCACCTTCTGCAGCTGTGCTAGATGATTTGAAAGATCACATTTTGAAAAGATTAACACCACAAGCCATCAAATGTAGAGCTGATATCGAAGTCTCTTGTTTCTCATATGAAGGTATTGATGCGATCAAACAGGCATTGACAGCAGCTGAAGAGTTGTCAACGGACAGTAACCAAATCAAAGTGAAATTAGTCGCTGCTCCAAGATATGTCATAACAACTCAATCGTTAGATAAAGCAACAGGTATCTCTTCTTTAAATATAGCTATTGAGAAAGTGAATGACATTATTACTAAATTTGGCGGTGTTTGCGATGTTGCTATGGCACCAAAGGCAGTCACTGCTACTGAAGATGCTGAATTGCAAGCTTTGTTAGAAAGAAAAGAATTAGAAAATGCTATGGAATCAGAAGAGTCCGATGAAGAATATGACGAATAAATGACGTGATGGGAGGTTGAAGTTGGAGTCGGCCTATATCTATAATTACCCTTTGTTATGTTTTCTTCTGTCACTTGTTTTGTCTCTCCGATTGTAATTTTTTTTTGTTCTCTCTATACTTATTGTCTTGTTTTGTTTTTGTTTCTGTTATTCGTCCTACTTAATCAAAGACGAACGAGCCAAAGTCATTTAAATCATCTCCTCATTGTTCAATAGCTTTACTAGTAATATATGTTATATAATCATTGAAGTAGTGTCTTACTTTCTATGAATCATCCAAGTATTCTCATGATTCTTGTACTATTTTACTTACTGTAGGTCGCTACCACTTTGGTACTGCTTAGCGGGGATTACGCTGAATATAATGAAGAAATGCTAATAGGGAAACATAGTCCCAGTCTAATTGAACATATGCCCCAAGTTGAAATACGTTTGGTCGTTAATTAATGAGAGAAAATCGGAGTCGTTCAGAGTTTTTTTAGTGGGTTGATCCTTCTTGGACAACAACTCCTGACAGAGGTAATAAGAAGCAGCACTGAAAAACCACTTGAAACTATTATGTTTCAAGTATTGCATGCATTTATCGTACATTTCCCTTTTATGTGGTGGTATGATTAATGCATCGTCATCGCCATTAATCTCAATTTCTCTTCGGGCCTTGAACTCCAAATGTAATAAAACCATCACGTGAAGAACAGCATGAATTATTACAACGTGTTCCACTTTGGGGTCACTCGTGTTGTCTATTATCATGTGGTAAAATTTGGTCAAGTAAAAGATCTTATTGTCAGTTAATGGATAGTCAGATTCAACTGGGATAGACCAGTTGGTGGTGTCATCCATCAAGGACAAAAAATCTACTTTAGATCGTAGATAAACAACAGCTGAAAAACAATTACACACCGTTATGAATTTCGCAAATTTCTCCCCAATTAGCTCTATCAGTTCGTCTTTGGAATTCATATTGATCAGTTTCAGAATGTCTCTTTCTAAATTATAGTCAACACTTCTGTTTCCAGGAGGTCTATAAACCACCGCAATGATTCTTTCCAGTAATTCACAGTTGAAATACCATCTAATAAAAACCTCATAATCTCGCTGGTTTCCGTCAAAGTCTTCTAATGTTGGTTCTTCAATAATTAAATCAAGCTTGTTGTAATGCATAGCACAGCAACTAGTAACTGTGGTCATCCTATCACAGCAATAAGATGTCCAAAATAATCTTGATAATAAAGATTTTTTATAAGACAGCCTGTCTGAATTTATATTCTGGCCTCCATTATAATTGAAATTTGAAACTGGCATAATTTGATTCTTACCTCCAAAATTATGAAGTCCCAATTCTTCAATCAAGGATGCTGCTCTGATCAAATAAATTCGTGATATTTGAGCACCTTTTGGGGTCTCTTCATGTGCACTTAATAATAAAAAAGCTTGGATCAGAGTAATTTTATTCTCCTCCACAATCTCTAAAAGTTTACATTTCTTAGCAAAATTTTCGGCTTTCAATCGAATTTCCTTTTTATCCAATGTGGTGTCGTATCTCACCCCAATGGTGAGCATCGCATTCAGTAAAATTAAAGGGATCTCTTCAACTCTATGAATAATATCCTTGTCGACCACAGGCAATATAGGATAACTGTTTTCTAAGTACAACGCTATCAATTTTTTTTGTTCCTCGATGGGAGGCTTTTCAAAAGCCCCTTTATTTCTTAAATACTGTACTAGATCTTTATCTAAGTCTTCATGTTCAATATCCTTATGAGCCAAAAAAACCTCCCTCCATGGGAAATATAAATCATAAGATTCTCCATCTGATAAAGTCAGGAATGAGTCTCTACTTAGTAATGGAGCCAAAGGTTGTGTAGCTGTGATGAATTGGGACTCAATATCTCCGTTACCAACAACGTTTGCATACATTCTATCATTTGCAAAAATTGATTTATTGAATTCCCTTTTCCTACATTCAGTTGTAGAATTTTTTGCTTTCGTTGAACTGGAAGACGATAATTTTGATTTCTTATTAAAAGTTTTTTGCTCATTATCCCTATCATGTTTGGTTTTTCTGAATTCCTCTGGTAGAAAGGCAGGTTTGGGACTCTCTAGTATGATTTTCTCGCAAATAGTATTAGATTTAGAACACAAAATGCAATGGGTATCATTTTCATCTTTGAATACACATTTCTTATGCAACTTCCTACACCTCTGGCATGCCTTAAAGGACCTTTGCTTGTTCACAGAATAGTTCGGGAGTCTGAATATACTCTCCATATAAGAAAATTGTGTTTTGTAAGGTCTCTGTTTCTTTTCGGTCGTAGACTATGCATAGATTCTCAGCCATCATCAATGTCACTTTCGACTTAACTTCAATTCACTTAGTTGGAAATAAATAGGGAATTTTCAGATTCTCCAGCTTTTGCCAAATTGATTTTTTACAAAAAGAGAGGGTCGTGAGGCTTGAGAAATTGATCTGGTTATGATCTTTGAAATCATAAGGCTATTTGCAAAGACTCAAATTATCAATTATAAGTCGCTATTCAACGGCAACGTGAGGCGTGTAAATCAAAGCTACAACATCTAACTGTCAATGTCATCTTTGAAAAGAGAAACAGCCGCTGGAAGTGTAAACGTAAAGAAAAGGCAAAAGCAAGAGGCAAGTTTGCTTAGCAAAAAAGAAGACTGGCCTAATCAATTTAAAGAGCTTGACACAATTCACTTCAGGTTAAACTCATATTTCACCTTTCTGTCTTCTAGGAAACATATCATAACCACTTTTGAATTGCTCAGGGAGTCCGCTGAGAAAGCTATAAATAGAGATTTGGAACTGATCGATATTGCAAGAATTCAATATTTGATACCAGGAGATGTTTTATTTGACTATTTTGATGAGAATCAGTTTGTCCTAGAGGAGAAACACTTCACGTGGAAAGACGGTTTTATGCAAAAGGAGACTGATATTTACGAATTAAAAGAGCAAGAAGGGGATGAAAAAAACTCAAAACAGTTATTGGTGTTCGAGTTTATTGACGGAAACTTGAGGAAATCGAAAACTAGCTCTTCGTATACAACTGAGATCAAAGTGCCTGTGTATACAGCCGACTCTATAAGGAAAATGATTATAAAACGGAACAACAAGCTCAACGATGCGATTTGCAACTTTCTAGAAGTTTGCAAAGTCAAGAAAGTAGATGATCCATGGATCGAATTAACCGAACTAGCTTCGCCGTTGATCCCGAAACCCAAGAACTTTGTCGACCCCATAGAGGAAATGGTGAAAAATACGATTTTTGATAACTCAGAACTCTCTGAGTCAAGGATTTCTATTCCTGATCTAATTGAAAATTTAAAAAAATCAGACTTCTATAAAGATCAGATCGTGACTGGTGGCCAGCTCACAATACCTCCTAAAAGTGCTGAAATTGGAGAGTTGGATTTTGAACTGACTCCCTTATTGAAAGAGGCCTTGAAACATACTAAGAACATTGACCAGTTCTATTCCCATCAAGCTGAGGCAATGAATCATATACATGAAGGGAAGAACGTCATAATATCTACATCTACATCATCCGGTAAATCTTTAATTTATCAGGTTCCTGTTATTAAGGCTTTGGAACTAGATACAAGTATTACTTCCATGTACATTTTTCCTACGAAGGCGCTAGCCCAAGATCAAAAAAGATCATTACAGGATCTTCTGAATCATATTCCAGTTTTAAGAGATCTCACTGTGGAAACTTATGATGGTGATACGGAGAAGCAGCAGCGTGAATTCATTCGATCTACCGCCTCTATCATTTTCACCAATCCAGATATGTTACACACAAGTATATTACCCAACCATCAGCATTGGAGGAGGTTTTTGTGCAATCTGAGGTATGTGGTTATTGACGAGTTACACATGTACAAAGGATTGTTTGGCTCTCACGTCTCGTTGATTATGAGAAGATTGAGAAGACTTTGCTCAATGTTAGGTAATCATAATCTAATATTTATCTCGTGTTCAGCAACCCTAAAAGATCCAATATTACATATGCATAGTATCTTTGGCATTGATGAAACTGAGATACGTCATGTTGGTCAAGATGGCTCACCATCAGGGGGCAAAGAATTAGTATTGTGGAACCCTCCGTATCTTGATAATAGGGATCCTCTGGCAGGTAGAGAAAACTTTATTGGAGAAACAGCCAAAATAGTAATAAAGTTAATGGAGAATAATATCAGAACAATTGTATTTTGTGTTGTCAGAAAAGTTGTTGAGGTTTTGATGAAAGAAATTAGACAGATTTTAACCACCTCTGGTAAGACTGAATTGTTGAGACAAGCAATGAGTTATAGAGGAGGATATGCAGCTGCGGATAGAAGAAAAATTGAGCAACAGATGTTTCATGGTAATTTGAGAGCTATCATATCGACAAATGCCTTGGAATTGGGTATTGATATCGGATCTTTAGACTCTGTGGTCATGTGTGGATTTCCTCTATCCATTGCTAATTTTCATCAACAAAGTGGTAGAGCTGGTAGAAGAAACAAAGATTCGTTGACTTTGGTGGTTGGTAGTGATGACCCTGTGAGTAGACATTATATGAAAAACCCTGATTTGTTAACTAAGATGGACTACCCTGATCTACCTCTTGACTTCGATAATATTTTGGTTTTAGAAGGCCACTTGCAATGTGCAGCTTTTGAGTTACCATTTAGTGATGATCTCGAAAATGGTCCTGAAAAGGACTTTTTTGGTGACTTTAAGAGTTTACAACAGATATGTTCCACTAAGTTAGATCATGACCCTTCAATGGGTACGTATCATTGTAGCTCTAGATTCTTACCATGGCCTTCCCAGTCAGTGTCGATAAGAGCTACTGAAGAAGATATGTTTGCTGTTGTTGATATAACTAACGGCAGAAATGTTGTCATCGAAGAGATTGAAGCAAGTAGAACAAGTTTCACATTATATGATGGAGGTATTTTCATCCATCAAGGTTTGCCATATTTGGTCAGAGAATTTGATCCTGATGGAAGATATGCAAAAGTAGAAAGAGTTACTGTTGATTGGACAACTTCGCAGCGAGATTTTACAAACGTTGATCCAGTGATGATCGAAAGAATAAGATCATTGAATTCAAGTGATGTCCCTATATATTTTGGCAAGATTGAGTCAACTATAGTGGTTTATGGATTTTTCAAATTGGATAGGAAAAACAAGATATTGGATGCCGTTGAAGTGACTAACCCGCCTATCATTATTAAATCAAAGGGACTGTGGATAGACATACCAAAGTCAACATTAGATATAATTGTTTCAAAAAGACTAAATGCAGCTGGAGGTATACATGCTGCGCAACATGCTATTATGAATATTTTACCATTATATATAATTTCAGGCATCGGTGAAATTCAAACAGAATGTAAAGCTCCAGAAAAAGAGTTTGCCAAGCGTCAAACAAAGCGCAAAAGACCTGCAAGATTGATTCTCTTTGATAATAAAGGTGGTCAATTTGGATCGGGCTTAAGCACTAAAGCATTTGATAACATTGATGTTATTTTAAAACAAGCATTAACGAGATTGGTGGATTGCGATTGCGAGTGGGGTTGTCCCGAATGTTGTGCAGCTCCTTTCTGTAAAGAAAACTCATTGGTTTTATCCAAATATGCTGCTATCATAATCTTAGCTACAATAATAGGCAAGAAGTTGAACTTGAACTCCATCCCAATTGGACCTGAGCCTAACATGCCAGAAATCAACATTGAGACTATTGTCCCAGTTGCGGACGTTGGCATGGTGAAGTTCGCAAGAGATGTTGAGATCATTGATGTGCAAAAAGCACATTCCCCGCTGACACCTGATGTCAAGGAAGAAGAGATAGAGATAGTAAGAAGATCTGCAGATGGTACCATGTTGCCAATTGTTACTGTAAAGAAAGAAGAAACCGAATTTGGGGATGACGAGCAGGTTGCATCCGAAGATGAGTTTAGTGATGATGACTTAGTCGGGGCTTTGTAAGTAATTTACATGAACTTAACGTTGTACTTCTTATTTTCTGGTTAACGTATATATAACATATATCTATTATATACTAAAAAAAAAAAGGGAATGCTTTGATAGGAGCATATAATGGTTATTTTTTGAATCCATCAAAGGTGGCACTTGCCCTTCTAGCTAGATTTACAAGACTCGACTTTCTGCTACTAACTTTGATATCGGAATGGGAAGAAGAAGATTCACCGATTGACAGATTTCTCAATCGGTTTCTGGTACTGTAACTTTCTTCAAACTCGTGACTGGCTGTAGAGACCGGAGTGGACATCGAGTCTGGTGTCGGTAATGCTCCAGGTAATCCAGTTACGGATGAATTCCTTGACTTTGAGTAATTGGAGCGCAAGTCAGCTTTCACTAAAGCAGGAGAAAACGGTAACTTTTTTGGTCTGGCTAATCTAAACACTTGCTGAACAGGTCTAAGATAAATGGAAGCTAACGTGCCAATATTTAGCTCAAGCTCCTCTAAGATGTTTTGGGGAAGTTTGTCATTTTCCGTGTCTATGGCGATTATCTTAGGTTTGATTATCTCTTTTACACGTCCTTGATTTGAGGAAATCAATCTCCAATAGAAATAACCTCTTTCTCTGAGATCTGCATCATCTACTTCTTCTGTGGTTTTTCGTAAAACATCTATAACCACTGTTTGTATTGTATCGTTTGTTGGTTGGCAAACATATGTTTTCATGATTGAAGTCAACGTAGCCAATTGAACCTCGGTTGAATCATCGTCAAATGACTGGTAAAGATTGACCAAAATATCAACAGAATTATCAATTGATAAATTATACTCTCCAACTATCCAAATAACAGCTGCCTTTGATTCTGGTTCATTGATGAGATCAATATTTCCTATCAATGAATCAATCAAGAAGCCGAATCTATGCGGATATTTCCTTAAGATATCTTTGACTATGATAGCGACCTCTTGAACTAGATAAGATATCGAGTTCGATAATAGATTGGTCAACAAGTTAACACAACTGTTTGCAGTTGATTCAACCTTTATTGCTAAGTTTCCAATGGCACGAATCGATTTTCGAACCATTTTGTCGTCAATATCCAATGCATATTCCTCTAACTCATGTAAAACGACATCCATATTGGACTCATTAGTGAGTAAGAAAATGATTTCTAGTTTTGTGTCTTTTATATATATTGGGTCGCTGTATTGACAGAAGAACATTCTGACATCCAATTCAACTAGTTTTGATTTACTTAGCAAAAGTAAAATCACATTTCTCATTGACAGAAATTGAATTTCGGGCGGGTTAGACATTAAATTAGAGATACAACTTGATATTCTTTTTGGTAATGCTGGTATTAATATTACCAAATCAGATACATAATTTCCTAGGTAAATAATAACCTTCAATGCATTCAGCACAATGGACGAGTTACCATGCTGTAAATAAGGGATGCATTTCTCAATGATCAATAATGCTTCTTCTTGATCCTGTGGTGTGAAAGACATAAGTGAATTTAAAATATATATCTGGCACCATTCATTACAATTCTCAAGCTTGGAGAAAAGATCAGTAGCATGATCAATATCAATGGAAAGTTGTAAAGAATTAGCATGATCTGTTATATCATTCAAAGCACATAAAGCTGCTGAAACAACAGCAGCGTTCTTGTCGTAGAGTAACCCATTCAATTCGTCTAACAGTGATTCTGCGTCTTTTTGATCTTTCTCGTATATTCGAGAGACGGCAAATGCTGCAGTTTTGCGAACATATGGATCAACATCTCTGAGAGCATGGTGAAGAATTGGAATTAATGCTGCTGTGAATTCGGGTATGGGGATGGATGAAAGGGTCTTGACGGCTAGACTCTTCACTATTGGAGAGCTGCTAGAGTAGAAGTCTTTGTTCAAGATGGGTATAATTTCCAAAGACTCTTTGGGTCTTTGTAAGTAATAAGTTGACACAAACAGATATGACAAACGCTTTATCTCTAAGTCCGACTCTCCAAAATCTTTGAGAATTCCAATAACTTCGTTTATTAAAACTATAACTTCATTGTTGCCCATTGTCATATTAGCGATTATTTTCTTCAACACTGTCTTTTTGTATAAGATTGATTTAAGTTTATGTTCATGATTTTTCAGTTCAGCTTGTAGTTCAGAAGCTTTCATTCTTGTATATAGTTTGGAGTCCCCCATTATTAATGTACGTAATGTTTTAAGTAAAACCGATTGTATCTGAAAGTGGGTTGGTTTGCGCCCAAGGCTGTTCGAGTTTTGTGTTGTTGATCACCAGTATAGATCACAGGTACTATATAATAGTAGATCGGAGTACTACCAAAGACACCAACCGGATCTATATACAGATCTCACTAACCAGTTTCTATAGGTGATTGCACTTCCATGTCACATGATCGTATAATTTGTGATTGTGAAAAAGTATTTAAACTTTGCGGTGTTCGTTTGGCCTGTGTGAGCTAGATATCGAGTGGTTTCATTTCACGAAAAATAATTGCTACGACAAACTAGATGCCCCTTATGCACCCCCAGTGACATAAGTACTCTAGGGTAAGATCAGTTGAGATTGAATGTTCTACAGCATAACCTGGTTAATGAAAACAAATAAAATTTGTTAGAAAGAAGCATAATGAACTATAAAAATGAACAGATAAAAGGAAGAAAAATGAGCAGAAGAGGGTACTAAAGTACAACAAAAAACTTCAGTTGTTCTGAATAAATCACTGAATGCTCATATGTAGAGAGATAAATGGGTCATCACTCACCTTTCAATGGCTGAGCAGCAGCAACAGTAGCAGGTTCTAACAAAGTTCTATAAGAGTGGGGGATTGTTGATCCAGTTATAGGTTGCGACTCGTCTTCATTCAAATCAGGCGACTGTAATGCAGTACCATCTGTAATGACTTCGAATTTATCTTGATTCTCAAATGGAGAAGAAACACCTGATCTTGAGTAAGGATGTTGTGGAGGAGTGTGATAGTCATTCAATGACTCTTTTGAATCTAGCTGATCGTATGGGTTTTGGAAACTAGGGGTGGATTCAACAAAGTTTTGAATGGTATTCGGGCCTTTCAAATTTGAATTGGCATTATACAAAGGTGATTCAATGTAATCGAAGTCATCATCAAGTCTTGATTGTGGAGTGTGGAAGTCTTCGTTGGAAAACTCTTTAAAATCACTCTTAGGGCTCTTGAATGCTGCTGTTGATAATGGGGGTGGGGTGGCTGCAACAACTGGTGCTGGGTCTGAAACATAGCCTGAATCACTAGCAATTTGCTCATCAAAATTTATATATTGAGCAGGAGATGGTATATCTTCAAATGTATTTCCTACAACAATCGGAGACATTGATAGAGGGCTCCGTAAACCTTTTTGAGACCCTAATGGTGCTAAATCTGTTGATATTTTGAGTGAAGCCGTTCTGGAGTCTTCACCGTTGGAACCAATGAAATCTTCAACCGGATCGTAATCATAGTCATAATCAAAATCATCAAACTCTTCAAATTTTTCTTTGTTATACATTAAGCCATCTCTAAATGTTTCAACCAAAGACCCGGACCCTTGCCAACCTTTAGACAGCTTGAAATAAACCATTTCTTTGAACACTTGCAACCAATCATTACTCGACCAATTTTCATTGACAGAATTTTCAATATTAAGTGAAACCAACTGATATGAATTTTCGGTATCTAAATATTGTGTGTGAGGTAATTGGGGTAATCCAAACAATAAAGAGTCTTTATTATCTCTACCTGATACAAACTTATTCGGTCTCCCGTATAACTTGAAAGCATTCATTATTGGAATCAATAATCTAATCATGGTTTCTGATGGTTTAACACCTGAATGAGACTCTGGAATTAGATAGCATAGATGTGTAGTGACAATATTGACCCCGTGTTTGTTCTTTGTGATCGTTAAAGACTCCAAGTCCGAGTTTGAGGAGTCGATTGACAATTGAGAACCAACCCTAAGATGTTGTTTTCTAGTCAACGAGTTAGCACGAGAGTCTGATGGAGATCTTGCGTTATTACTAGCATTATTCTGTTGCTTCGACTTCAGGGAAATCAAGGATGACGACGATAGTTTCTTAGGAATTCCAAATGACGAAGATCTACTTCTGGTACCGTTGATAGCCGAGGGGGAAGTATCCAGTTCACCTGAAATTAGTTTGGATAGTAATGTTTGGTTGATATAGCATTGACCAGCAAGTCTTAGTAGAGAATTGTTATCAATAAACTCAGCATTCTCGGGATAGATGGAAGAACATGAGCTTGCGTTCACAATGGAAGCCAATAAATGTTTTTTGGACTTAGTGCTTGAAGTATAGATCTTTATTTTACCTTCTTTCTTTTTGGATGACAATTTAGGAGTAATAACAACATAACATCTAATCCATTTGTCATTCAGAAATGGGAATCTTAAAACACACCATTCCTCTTTAATATTATTATTGTTTGGGGCCAAAAGGGTTCTAATATCTGAGAAATGAATAGCCTTGGAAGACAGTAAGGCACCTGTAAATGATTCTTGAAGCTGCTTGTATTCAAACTGTGATAACAAAACACATGAATAAAAGTAATCAATATCTTGTTTAGTAGCAAATCTAATAAGATAACTTTTTGCATCTGTCAGTCTGATTTTCAAATCGTAATATGTGGAGCCAGTTATCGCATTCGGACTAGCAATATAAGAGAACTGAGCGTCTGAGAGATTGATATAAAGAGGTTTGAAACCACCATTATCATCATTTCTCAATTCTGAGGCAGTAGTAGAGTCCATTTCCCAAATAACCAATTCAGAACCACTTAATTTGGCATTGACAACAGCCCATTGAAGATCGTCCGGAAGCGACAGATTGTCTTTGTCTGCTAATGGCACTTGAACAAACATTTCACAATACGATCTAGCCTGTTGTGCATGAATTAAAGTCACAATAGGAACTAACTCATCAGGAAGTGAAGAGGCACCATCCATTGGAGTGGAAATTGCTTTCCCCAAAGAGAAATTTCTTGAATTGGATCTACTATGTTGGTGAGAAGTGATAGTATTGGATTGTCTTAAAAAGGTAGTTGGTAATGAAGATATTCTCTTGGAATCCAATGTAGATGTTCTTCTTGTCCCTCTATTTGATCTGGAATACGATTGCTGAGATTGGGAGGTAGCAGTATTTTTCGAGTTTTCACTTGGTAGAGTAGTTTCCGAGGAAGGATCCAGTTTATCTGATAGCGCGACAGATGACAAATTGATATCATTCACAGTTGATGAATTGCCTATAGGAGTCTGATTTACTGGTAAGTTCGAGGTGTTGTTGCTTTTCGACACTTTTGTAGTTGAGCTTGATGATTGTCTAGTTGTAGTACTGGGCTGCTTTTGCTGCTTCTTTTTTTTCGACTTGAACAAATCTCTGAACCCCATTTTGCCTTGGATACAAATATATATATATAAAGGAGGGTATGACGTTGATCTATTAATGAAAGAGGCGAAGCCTGATGATTAAAAATGATAATACAAAGGGGAAATAAATTGAACTGAAGCGAGAGATGGTTGAAAAGTATATGCTTCAATGAGATTTTATGTAACTTGGAGTTCAATCTCTTGGTAATAATACAATCTTGTTGAAGCTGGCCGTTTTTCTGTATACAGAGGAAAAGACAACGATAAGTGGACTGGTGGTGTTTTTCGAAGGGAATGTATTCTTCTTAATGGTTCATTTCATTCTCTTCAATTCCCTTCCCTTCCATTCTAGAATCCAGTGCAATAGATCCTTCTCAATTGTTGAAGGCACAGAGAACAATTATTAGATCATTGCTCACACGTATATGATACCTTATGAAAGCCCAGGTGTGCGGGTGTGAGCTGTGCACTGAGTGCGGGCCGTAGAATCTTGGCCCGGCGCAGTATGAGTATAACCCCCATCAAAGGAGACAAGTTCAAGACTCAAGTTGAAGTTTAGCAACGGTTTGTCTGAATTGATCCTTGATTGTATTTTGTTTTTATGAGATATACATTGCAACACTTACTAACCGCAAATATATCATGATCCACTCTGTTTTAATTGGTATGTGACCAGTCAAGCCTTCAATCGCAAAAATATTCTGCCGATAGGATCACATAAGTACTAACAATAGCTGTCATCTCTCCCCAGTCAATAACAAGGGAATACCCAGACTACTTAAGTTCTATAACCAAGTAGATATACAAACACAGCAACTGTTATTACAGCAGGTTTATCAACTTGTTATCAAACGTACAGACAGCCAATGTTCATTCTTGACGCTGCCTCCATTACTTGAAAACTATCCAGATATCAAAGTCATTTACAGACACTATGCTACTCTATATTTTGTTTTTATAGTTGATCAACAAGAATCAGAACTAGGTATACTAGACTTAATCCAGGTTTTTGTTCAGGTTTTAAATACATGTTTTAAAGATGTGTCAGAGCTTGATCTAGTGTTTGGTTGGCAAGTGCTAGAAACTGCCTTAGAAGAAATCGTTCAGGGAGGTATGGTGATAGATACGAGTATTAAGAAGATTGTAGCTGCAATCGATGAAGCTAACAAACAGCAGACTTCTTCCACGTCGAATTCAAATGGTGGTTCTGGTATATCTGGTTCTACTAGCGCTTTGGGAAACGCTTGGAATAATCTCAATGGCAGTTCTATTTTTGGCAGGTGGGCAGGGTCCGGGATTTAAGTATGTTTTCAGAATATCAAGAAACCTGAGACTTGAACAATTTAAATGATTCATTATCGATTATATCTGGATTTTCTTTAATGTTACCAAACATGTAGCTATATACAAGTTAAAAAGATTATTCAATCATACGTAAAGTGTCACCTTAAAAAAATTTGAACCACCTTTTACCACTCTGTTGCGTTTTATCGCCTTCCAAAGTCTGAGTCAGCTCAACTTCCTTTTTCAGCTGTTCTAATTCTGTCTGTTGTTTCAATGCAGCCTGTTCTTTTTCAAACCTTTCTTTCTGGACTAATGGAGATTCGGTTGATTTCACAAATTCTTTATCCCATGGAGATTGAATGGCACCTGTCTTCCAAATAGGATCGTTACTGGCAGCTGTCTTCTTAACAATTTCCATCAAGACTTGTTGCTCTTTTCTTCTTAGCTCCTTGTTTCTCTCATAATCAGCTCTCAATTCTGGTGATAGTTTGGCAACCAATTCTTCTTCAGTTGGGGTTGTGTATTTAAATAATAGGACTCCAGTACCTATGATACCACCACAAACTTGGATGGCTCTCTTCCAAAGTAATCTAGTTGTTGGTTCCATTATATTATAACGCTCTTATATTGCTTCAACTAATGACGTATGCAAAATTCACTCAACAACGCATGATAGGGCCCTTTTAATAGCAAATTGTGATTCAAACATACCATCAAAGTTTAAACTCTTACCTTACGCAAGTGAAAATTGTAAATGATAAGTGAACTGATTACGTTATCCAGCATTGCCTGTTAACTACTTAATTTACGGCGGCTCAACCTGAAAAATTCACTTCATCATATGTTGCCTGTTTTTGGCTACTCAATGTGGACAGTATAATTAGGCAAAAGGAATAAGTTATCTAAACAAAGTTGAAATAAGTAAAGCGAAGGTGAAAACCAACAAAATAAATAAGTATGCCTATATAGGAAACAATGTAATGTCCAATATATGGTATAAAAAATGAGAAAAGGGAAATGCTATAATCGGTCAATAAATGGATTATCGATCAATCACTATGGCTCTGTCTATTGTTCTCATTACCGGACACAAACTCTTCTTCATCGCTTTGCACAATGAACTGATCTGCATCACGCTCGTCAATTTCTCCCAGTTCTATATCGCTACGATTTCCAGGTCTTATCTCATCGTACTTAGAAGCAAGTCCCACTTTAGTCAAAACGGATCTAAAGACTGATTTTGGACCGCTCACACCTTGAGGTGAATCTGAACGCTCCTCACCATCAATATCAAAGGTGGATGAGTCATCAAACCAATGAACCTTTTTCTTACGTTTCGAAGATGCAGAAAGAAAAGATGACTTGTTTTGATGAAAATAAGTGGTGTAGAAGTGGTAAAAGACGTATAGTATAATAATCAACATCATAATCTCAAATGTGTAGAATGGTAAGCCATGCTTGTAATTTGAATCGTCTTTGGTTTTTGGATCATCACCCTCTCTGTCTTTCTCTGTGACGTAACGGTAAGAATCATTTTCAATGTCATAAACTGGTGTGTAAACTCTACGAGTTTGGTTGTCGGATCCTACATTCGACGAAATCAAATCTAATAATCCTCTAGAGACATCAGGTAAGTCAAATGGAACCATATGAGACGAATTGAAAATCTTCACGTACGTCAAATTGTACTCCGATTTGATTTCACCCACTTGTGAGTTATTATAGTACCATTCTTGAATTGGCAAGTTTTCAGAAAATCCTTTTTGATCATCTGCAATTTTCAATTTCTCTATAAGCATTTCTGTTGATTTATAATTACAAATAATGTCCTTATCACCACTGAAAAGCATAATCGGTAATTGCTTTAATAGATTAGGAAGTAAATCAAATGAGGTTTTTGATTTTTCAGGACTGAAAGAACGACTCACCTCGTTGTCACATTCATGCCAAACTTTTGTAAACTTCAAGTTTAATGCCTTTTGGACCTCTGGTATATTCAAGTAACTTGTAACTTGTGGTAAATCTTCCGGCCAGTTAGATCCACATGCAGGGTAACTATCAAATTTTCTATAATCATACATGTTCAAGCATTGTTCATTTTTAGGCTTACTAGTATCTCTTGTAGACCTCAATATCAAGTCTAATATTTTAGTACATTGAATTTTCTCAAAGCTTTTATCATTAGGATCATCGATTGCATGCTGACATTTTTCGTGTTGTTTCAATAATCGAGACATATACTCAGCATTCCGGTCAATCAAACCGTTTTCAAATGCAAAAGGAATATATGCTAATGATTGAATGTCAGGTTCAATCCAACCATTACCGATTAATAAACCTTGAAGATTAACATTACTTCCGTTTTGCTTCAAAATGTAATCTGCAATATGAGGGATATACTGGCCTGCATATGATTCACCAGCTATCCAAATTTTCTTATGAGAATCCTCCGGAAAAACTTCAAAATAGTTTTTCAAAAACTTGTAAAAATCAAATGAAGATTGGGTCAATTCTTTATCATAAGAATCGGTCACTGAAAATCCTGTTCCTCCTGGTTGATCAACAAATAATAAATCAGCCACTTCCATCCAAGATCCATCGTTGAAATAAATGTTTTTATTATCATCCACTCTAAGTGGTCCAACCTCCATTAGCGCACCATCCATTGAGGAACACCCAGGTCCACCATTCAACCAGATTATAAGTTCATCTTTATGTATTTTATCAATAGAAGTTGTAGAGTTTGTTATTGGTGGTCTTTTAGCAAATTTCCAGAAAAACAAGTTGGTTCTATTTTCAGGATGTATTTCTAGCTGTCCTGCATGCATTATCGGTTGATGTTGTTGAGGTATCAATGAAAGTCCAGGCAAATTGTTCACTTCATATGACTTTTTTGTATCTTGAGCAGATGACGTTGCCAGACACACGAGGCAAGTGAAAGCGGAGAGTACTTGTCGCAATCTCATATTGTTGTCAAATAGAGACTATGGTAGTTGCAAATTTTAGTAATGTATCAATGTCAAAAAAAAAAGAAAAACGGAAACGATTGAAGATTATCCAGAACACTTTTCGTATCTGACTTTGGGGGGGGCTTATATATATATGTCTATGTCTATATTTAGGAAAAGGTCACCACAATGAAAATTGATAGAGTAACTATCAGTAATGATAATAAGCGAAAGTTAGATTATGATAACGAGCAGTGTGGCAGTTGTTAACAATCAATTAAGAGCCAGTAGAGAGAGAGAAACAAATCCAGAAAATGTCAATAGACACTGTTTACTGATATGGAAATCAATTTACATTCCAATCTACATTTTTTGTGTAATTTTTTGATGTTTAATTATATAGTACGTTTGGTACAGCCACATTATTTATAAGGCTGGTGAGTGGCGCGACATTAAATGCCCTACTAGATTATTAGGGATCGGTTAACGTACGATATCTTACAAGATTTTTAGAAAGACTGACCTCTTTTATAATGAATGATTATGGATTATGGATATAAGATGTAGGATGATCAAGTAGTGGAAATTTATTGCGATGGGATATTCGCTAAGATAAAAATATGGATGTGTGTGTAGATCAAAAGATTGGATAATTCAATCAATTTCAAGGTCATCCAAACAAACGCCAATCTTTCACCACGATTGACTCAAAGAATTGGGAAAGAACAGCTTTAGCTCCTTCAATCCTTATAAGAGCACTGTTCTCTGTATCTTTATCATCATCCAGTAACTTCTTCAAATCTTCCAATTCTTTTTTACCTTTGAAAGGTAAATACAGACTGACCACCAAATCAGTCTGTGCTTTCTCTATCCGTATCAAACCGTACAAAGAAACTATTGTATTTTGATCTCTACCCCATTTTTTAACACTTTGAGCACAAATGGCAGTATATGCTTTATCTGTAGGAAACTGTGAAGCTACCACCTCATTTTTCTCAAGGAATATATCATTTTGTTCTGTGTCATTATTTAATCTTGCAATTTCAGAGATGTGGTATTCAATGGCTTTAGAATCTTCAACTTCTTCTATTCTTTCCATTAAATCGACAACCAAAGCGTCGTCATTTTCTTTGGAAACATAAACTTCTTGGGTATCTGGAATTTCTCTGAATCTTGAAGCATCGATTAGATGATCTGGTATCAGTGCTGTAATTGCACCTCCATATAAATCTTTCTCGGTAAAACTCATATCTAGTTTCATATAGTGGAATAAGATTAAGTTCAATTGTACTTGTACAAGATCCAAAATCGTATCAATTGCTATACCTCTTTATAAGAAAGCTTCAAACAATACATCTAGATTCTGAAAATATATATGTCTATTTAAATCTCTCCTGATCACAGAGATATTTTTAAATTTTTATATGATGCTGGTGTAAGATTGTTTGAAGGTGATAAGAAAATCATGCCATGCGACATACTTTCCGTTGTTAGTATTCATACTTATATTTCATATCTAAATGATTCTACTGAAATTCGATTCTACTCAAAGAGAGATAGATAGATAGATGAATAAAATGGACATCTTAAGTTGCATTTTAATCAATTAGCATGTTACAAAGTTTATGGTGTTGAAAAAACTGAAAACACTCTAATTTAAAATAAAGTATAACCTATCTAAACCAATATTAAAGGAAAAGAAAAAATGAGTGCAAAAGATCAAATGCAAGTTTAAAGTAATTATTAGATGAAAAAACACACACACGCAACCTAGTATTAATACTAATTATAAAACAGCATACCCACTAGCATAACTAACACTACTATCACTAGCAGTCAGACAATGTGAGCTTTGCGTATAACCAATCCATTTCAATCTTCCATTGGTTTCATCTTCATAGAAATCCTCCATGACTGCCAACAAGATTGATAACGGTTTGACGCCACAAATTGTATTTTGTGTTTCTTTGATATACTTTTTCATCAAATCGTATGACCCTGTGGAGGCTGCTTTCATACCATTACGATCCAATACTTCAATGCTTTTGTATATTGGTAAATCTCCCTTTTCTTTGGGAACATGCGAAAAAGTTTTAAGATTACGTAGTGAGGATAAATTTGAATCTGGAGTGTATAAAGTGTATCCGAAACGAGAACCCCAATGACAAAAATCAGTACTTATGACAAAGGCATTTTCATCATTTTCAAAATATGGTTTCAAATAATGAGCTATTTTCTTCTCTAATGTTTCATCTGTGGCACTAACCATAATTGGAATCACTTTTGGAACACCTTGAGGCAAACTCTTTGTAACTTTATATAAAAATGGCATGTGCATTTCGAAACTGTGCTCTTCTTCATCAACGTCTAATGACATCATTTTGAAAACCTTAGGATCCTTAGCTATCAACTCTTTGATAGTATCTGTATCAACAGGAACATCACCTAATGGAGTTTCGTAAACATCACATCCGGTTGTTAACACCGATCCTTTAAAATAAACATGATGTGAAGGTCCTAAGATAAAGAGCCTCTTTATCTTAGTTGGATCAAAAGTTTTGTATGTTTGAGCTAAAGTCGGGCCTGCATAAGAATATCCTGCATGAGGACCAACCAATATTCTGGCACCTGTTACCAATGATGGTGCATTTTGTAAAAAATCATCTAATTGACTATTCAATTTAGTATAAGATCCACTATACCATGACCCAGCATGGGTTGCTGCTCTAACCTTCAATGCCATTGTTACTAGTTGATGACAATCTTCTGCCCTTGGTTGTTATTGTTGTTTATTCAGAATGACAATCAAAAACACAAACACAGTTAATTGTGTCAGTACCAAAAAAACTACAACAATTTATTATAGATTAGTTGAGACAATTTTAGAAAAGGGTCACTAAATACAACTGATTTGTCAAAAGTGCCACTCAAAAAAAAAAAGACTTTAAATAAATTAAAAATAATGTGGAGAGTGATAAATGATTGCTGACGTAATGCTCTTTTCAAAAAAATCTGGAGAAATTTGAATTAAAGTAGATCATAATCAGAGTAGTAGTAGTAGTAGTAGTATATAGTATTTTTATGAACTAGATGGGTGGTAGAAACAATGTCTATACAAACTACTAGTTATTTTCCTTATCAAGTTAGTATTCATTAACAATTAGGAAACAATACCTACCAAGACTGAATAACATCTGTAAAATTTTACTCAGCCAAGATTTATTATCAAAACCATTTTGAGAGAAGAAGGGAATGTCAAGTTAACTATTATACTATATTACATCTATCATATATATACATGCGAAACACATTTATTGTTGCGTATATATTGATATCTAATTTTGCATTCAACTGCTAGAATAATCCTGCACAAAAAGGGTCAAGAAACCAAAATAATTAATGTTCACAAAACGCTATCGGAATATATAATTCTCAATTAGGAAGTAAATTTCCGCTCTTGTTTGTTTTTCCGACATGAGATCCTATATTATGGAGGAGATTAAGGGGTTTGTTAAAACAATAGAAGTGGTGAATGGGAAAATGTGGAGAAAAATATGTTTCGTTCCAATATATATATATATACATATGTGTCATTTCAAGAAATCTCTGGTCAACAATTATATAAATAGAGAGTGAAAAGGTTTGAAAATTATATTTTTGTTTTAATAATATTTTCTTCCATTTTTCTCCCTTGCTCCCTCCCCCCCTTTTATACAACAAAAGAAAAAATGGCACCAATTGCTATTATAGATTCATCATATCCTACTCCTTTAAAAGAGTATTCGGATTTCAAATTGAATTTTCCTCGTGCAGATTTATCAACTGCTACTCCTATACAACAAGGAGATATTTCATCTAATTTTACATCTTTAGAAGATGGGAAAATTAAAAATGATTTATTACCAGAAAGTTATGCTGAAATTAAGAAAAGATTAATTAATGATCCTTTAAAATTAAAAGAAAGTTGGTTAAGATTAAAAGAAAAACTTTCTAAAGAAATTGAAATAATTTCTGAAAAGGGTTCAGATATAATTCCAAGTGTTGAATTTAATGATATTGAGAATTTATCAATTGATAAAATTTTAGAAATTAAAAAACGTGGATGTATTATAATTAGAAATGTTATACCAAAAGATGAAGCTAGATCATATAAATTTGAATTAGAAGATTATATTAAGATTAATCCACAAACAATTGGATTTCCAATTGAAAATCCAGTTGTTTATGAATTATATTGGTCAAAACCACAAATTAAAGCTAGATCACATCCAAATGTATTAAAAGTATCTAAATTTATGAATAATTTATGGCATGCTAAACCGGAATCTGAAATTTGTTTAAATGAATCATTAATGTATTCTGATAGATTACGTATTAGACAACCAGGAGATAAAATGTTTACATTAGGACCACATTCAGATACAGGTAGTATTGAAAGATGGGAAGATGAAGAATATTCTAAATGTTATCAATCAATTTGGGATGGAGATTGGGAAAATTATGATGCATTTGATGCAACACATAGAATCAATGCAAATACAAGTTTATATGAAACTCGTGGTAATTGTACATTTTTTAGAACATTTCAAGGATGGATTTCAATTAGTGAAGGTAATTCAAAACAAGGAACTATTCAATTTGCACCAAATATTAAAGAAGTTACATCATATTTTTTATTAAAACCATTTTTTAATGAATTTGATGAATTAGAATTAAATAAATCTAATTTTCAAGGTGCTGTTCCTGGTAAAGCACAAGAATATCATTCAAATTTACATCCAGATTTAAAATTAAATAAATTAATGACTTCAATACCAAAAGTTGAACCAGGTGATTATGTTTTATGGCATTGTGATACAATTCATGCAGTTGATAAAGAATGTACACAATTAACAGATTCATCGGTATTATATATACCTGTTTCACCATTATGTAAGACAAATTATGAATATGCATTAATTCAAAGAGAATCATTTTTAGAAAGATTAGTTTCACCTGATTTTCCAGGATTTTTAACATCAATTGGAGAATCAAAACATATTGGATATGGAGATCCAGAAGATGTATTTAAATCTGGAGGAATTGAAGGATTAAAAAATTTTGGATTAATTGAATTTGAAAATAAAAAAGAATATTCTAAAGGTTGTAAAAAAGTTATTAAAGATGCTAACAAGAGATTATTTGGTTTAAAAGGAAAATTGGAGGAGGGTAAATAATCAAATAGGTTAATTAATTGTAGCAACTATAATCCATCTTCTTCTTCTTCTTAATTTTCATCATCAACTTATAAATAAATAAATAAATAAATATATTGATTGATTGTAATAAGATTAAAAGGTTAGATTACTATTTAAGGCCATGTGGGGAAAGAGGGGAATAAGATAAGAGGGGCCTCCATAAAAACGTGGGGGTAGGGAAGAGGGGGAGGGGAGGGAAGGGAGGGGGGGAACCCGCCAGTCCCCCGTCCCCGTCCCTCAGAGGGACGACACCCGTGATAATTTAATTTCCCACGGCCATTATTACCACGAGAGAGAGAGAGAGATCTAACACATCGCACATTGCACAGGATGGATGGCTGCACACTGCACCGGGGGGTCCGGGGGTGAATCTTACTTCTTAGTACTTATACCAGGGTAATAATTAGTTAGGCTTTTAGATACCTACTAGGCTATAGTATAGAGAGAGATCTACTATATAAATAATGTGCTATTGATAATAATTGTACTGAGATTGATTACATAAATTATAATTAAATGGTATATTATTAACAATATAAGAGTCCCGACCCCACACATGATATTGCTCATCGAATATCCTAGATCTTTTAATATGTAATGTATATATATATTGATTGCATGTAGTTAAATTCTGATAATGATAATGATAAACATAAAGCCTATTTAAGTACTTGTAGTAAGTACCCCATAACCCGAACACACTTATACTACTACTCTTTTAAATAAAAACTCCGAGATATAAATGCTCTTTTTGTCTTTTGATGGATGGAGTTGGAACAAGGACAAGGTCATGTGACACGACATACGGCCGGAGTTGAAATTTTTATCCGAAATTAAAATGACAGGAAAAAGCCGGGGGCCGTGGGAAAAAGAAGAAGAAGTCCCCTTCCCCCATATATGGGGACGCGCGGCACAGCACAGCACAGCACAGCACAGCACAGAACGGCTGGAGTGGACTCAGTGGAGTCGAGTGACGAGTCTATTAAAAGTTATACGGTTAAGTAATTAATTATTACGCCCACAGGCTGCCCCGGCTGGCCCACCCACCACCACCACGCGCTGCCCACAATAATAATTGAGGGTCATGAATTTTCTGGTTTTTTTTTTCTTAAATTTATTTTCTTTGTTTAAAAAAATTTATTTTACTTTTTTTTGATTTTGATCATGCATATTTTGCTAAATGTTGTTAATTTTGTATTTGTTGTATTTGTAAAAAATGCGGTTAATTTTAATTTTAATCTTTTTTTTTTTGTTAACAAAACAAAGGATTAAGACAAGAGAGGGGAGTTAAAAGTATTTAATAGTAATACTATAAATACTTTATTGTTTTTCCAATTAAATTATTATTATTATTATTATTATTATTAAATATTCATACTGTTTTATATTTTATTGATCTATTATATTATATCGCTTATTCAATTATTCTAATATTCAATCTATTACACACACACACACACACACAAACACATACATACATACATACAAAATGACTAAAGTTGCAGTTTTAGGTGCTGCTGGAGGTATTGGACAATCATTATCATTAATGTTAAAATTAAATCCTTATATCAATGAATTAGCTTTATTTGATGTTGTTAATGTTCCAGGTGTTGGTACTGATTTATCACATATTGATACAGACACTAAATTATCATATCATTTAAAATCAGATAATAATAATACTGGTTTATTAGATGCTTTAAAAAATTCAGATTTTATTATAATACCTGCAGGTGTTCCAAGAAAACCAGGTATGACTAGAGATGATTTATTTAAAATTAATGCAGGTATTTGTTCTGAATTAGCAACAGGAATTTCTCAAGTTGCTCCAAATGCATTTGTTTTAGTTATTTCAAATCCAGTTAATTCAACTGTTCCAATATTTGCAGAAATTTTTAAAAAAAATGGTACTTTTAATCCTCGTAAATTATTTGGTGTTACAACTTTAGATTCAGTTAGAGCTAATACATTTATTGCTCAAGTTGCACCTGATGAAAAGGATAAAAATCCAACTTCTTATAATGTTAGAGTTGTTGGTGGTCATTCTGGTGAAACAATTGTTCCTTTATATAGTGTTTGTGCTCCTCATGTTTATCAATCTTTAGCTCCTGAACAAACAGATGCTTTAGTTCATAGAGTTCAATATGGTGGTGATGAAGTTGTTGAAGCTAAAAATGGTGCAGGTTCTGCAACTTTATCAATGGCTTATGCTGGTTATAAATTTTTACATGCTGCTTTAGCTGCTCAAGAAAATACAACTGGTATAATTGAATCTTCTTATATTTATTTAGATGAATCAATTCCTGGTGCTAAAGAAGCTAGAGAAAATATTAAAAAGATTCTTGGTGAAGATTTAGATTATTTTGCTTTACCTGTTGTCTTGGGTAAAGATGGTGTTAAAGAAATTAAAGCTGATATCTTGAATAGAATTAATGATAAAGAAAGAGAATTATTAGCTATTGCAACTACAACTTTAAGTGGTAACATTCAAAAAGGTGTTAGTTTTATTAAAGGTTAATTTTATTATCTATATAATATATATATATATGACTTGATTTATTTGAGAGGTTTTTTTTTTTTATTTATTTATTTATTAATGATATGATTTTTAATTTATTTGTTTAATTATAATGAAAATGGTTGTGTGTTTTTTTATATGATTATTAAAATAGTAAAACTTCACTTTCGATCTAGATTCGGGCCTACACACACACATAATAACATTATTGATTTTATAATTTTTCTTAATTTAATTTAATTCATATACATATATACCAATTAAATGTAACCAATTTTATTAGCGATATCTAAAGCATCATAATCAGCAGTTAATTTAATATAAGCTTTCTTAGTACCATTTGGTCTAACTAAAGTATTAACTTTTAAAACTTCAACTTCATATAATTCTTTAACAGCTTGTTTAATTTGATTTTTATTTGATTTTAAATCAACTTGGAAAACTAAAGTATTACCATCTTCAACTTTTTTCATAGCACTTTCAGAATTAATTGGAGATTGAATAATTTTATAAGAATCTAATCTTGGTGCATGAGGAACAGATTTAGTATATTTTGGTGATCTTGATAATTTTAAAGTTTTTGGTAATCTAAAAGTAGTTGAAGTTCTAACTTTTAATGACTTGGAAGAGTTTGTACCTTTCAAAGCAGCTTTTTTAGCAGCTTGAGCTTTAACGTTGGCTGTATTAATTATGATAATGTTAGTATGATTGGTTGATTGTTGGGTTGGCCGGTTGGTCGGTGTATCGTTTAAGTAAAATGAGGAATTTTCATTTAATATCAAATGATTCTAACTATATAGTATTATTCATTACTTGGAATCATTTGTAAATGATGATGATGGAGAAGAATCATTAATTGATATATTGGTGTACCTTCTTCGATGGTATGTGATTTGATTTGATTTGATTTGATTTTGAAATGAATGGACTGAATTATCAAGACAATCTATGTAAAATGATTATTATTATTAAATAGTGTTGTTTGATAGTGTTGTTGATGAGACCCTTTTTCATTGATTTTTTTGACATGTTGACATTATATTCTCCACTATTCTATTCATATCATATATCTTTGTACAAGTTTTCAATCATAAAACATCCGAATCATACTTGTATTATTGTTGTTCTTTCAATAACATCACATTTGAATTGATCGATGATACTTGAATAAGTCATTCATGATAATCTATAACGACACCATTTTCTTTTTGATTTTGGATAAATTGATAAATTGATAGATTCGATTACTTACATGGAGCCATTTCTGTTGTTTGATTATACGTTTGATACTTAAACTGACTTATAATAATAACAATAATAATAATAATTATTCAAATAATATAGTATAATTAATATATGTGTATGTATATAAATTTCATTGAGATGTTTCAATGAGACAATAAAATTTTCAGAATAGGAGCAAAGGTGTCGTCCTGCCTGGGTGGGTGGGGGATGGGTGGGTGGTGCTAAGCTATTAGTTTGGGACCCCCATACAATACGAGAGAGATGATAGAGAGAGAAGAGAAGAGAGAAGAGAAGAGAAGAGTAGTTAGTAACAGAGAATTAGAAAGAACAATGAGAGAATACAGGTCACAATGGTAGTGGTGTGAGGTGTGTGAGGTTAAGGAGGACAAAAAGAGGGTTTGTGTGCCCTGTTTATGAATCACGTGGAGAGAGGTGGAAACGAAACAAGGCATGGTACTAAGAGCAACGTGATGTAAGGATGTGGAGCGAGGTATACAATGTACATATTATACGTATTGGTACCTGATATATGATGATGATATAAAGTATAGACTGTTTATTGAACTTTTTATTATAATATGTTATTTAAGTATATACAAGGATGAATCTAATAGATGGAATTGATTGAAAATGATTTGATGATTTGATTTGATGATGTGATTTGATGATGTGATTTGATTTGATTTGTGTGTCTTGGGTATAACATAATATAATATAATATACATATTGTAATAATATTTATATTCTTCTTCTTGATGGAGATTTAACACCACCAAATTTAATAGGTGTTGTATCAACTAATTTTGTAATAGCATGTCTAACTGCAATTCCTTCATTACCTTTTAATGCATCAAAAAATGCTTTTCTACCTTTACCAAATTCTTTAACTATTATTTCTAAATTTCCATTATTTGAAAGTAAATTTCTTTCTTTTATTGATTTGAAAACATGTGAAGTTAATTGAAAAGATCCTTCATATTCTCCTCTTTGTGCTTTTCTAAATCCAACACATCCTGTTGATTCTGAAATTATTACTTTTTCTGGTAATGTTAAATAATATAATACTTTATCATTAAATGATAATTTTGGATTATTAAATTCATAATTCATATCTGCTTCTATTTTAGTTAATGTTAAAAATGTATTATTTTTTTTAAAATTACAATGTAATATATATTTAAGTGTTTTCAATCTTGGTTTACCAATTTCTGATTGTGTTTCTTGTTGTTGCAATGAATTAAAATGATTTTGTTTATTTTTTAATGCAAATCCAAATGTATTTTCAAGTTCATTCAATAATGATTTATTTGATCCAAATGCTATATCAATTTGTTTGTTAGTATATATATCATTTCAAAAATAAATGTTATAGTAATAATAAGAAGGAAAAGATGGACTTACATCTTGAAAAACATAATGAATAAGGAGTCTGAAGACTGAAACGATTGCGTATTAATAGTTTATTAAACATTGTACATTCGTTATATATGATATATGTTATTGATTGATTGATTATAACTATTCTATTTTGATATTCAATATTATCATTTCATTATCATCAATTAAACAATAAACCAACTTCTCCAATCTCTCTCAATCTCTCTCATATATTGAAATTGAAAATTTTGGATTTTGCTCATATATAATAGATATCTGAAAGTGTAAAGATGTTCTCGGTAATATATCTATAATCTAATTGATACCGTGTACTTTTTAAAAAGGTATTATAATAATAATAATAATAATATTAAATATTAAATATAAATATAAATATTAGTAAATAACCAAGTTTTGGTGTAAATTGTGTATCTTTCTTTACTTCTTTTCAACTTGTTATTCTATTTTCAATTCTCAATTTATAACATTAAAAAGTGTGGGAGTGAATCAATTCCTTGATAAGAATAAAAGACAAAAACACCACAATTCAATTTAGTCTTATCAAACATACTCCAATTATATATAAAACAAGAGGCGCAAAACAACGTTTGAAGGGGGTGTTTTTTTAGTTAAGTTAGTTTACTTGATTTTTACCCATACATATACCTTCCAATTATATATATAAAACAACTATTTCTGTTTATTTTTTTTCTTGCTCCATACCTGAATCAACATATAATTAATATAATAGCATAAATTTCTTCTTTTTGCACATATACAAACAATTACACATAGGGTTTTAACCCACTGAATCATTACCATTTTTTAGAATATTTAACTTAGAAAAAACCCACAGATCAAATCAATTAATCACTAATACATACACATACATACAAATATACATATACATATACATATACACATACATACACACAAATACTATGCCCGTTGAATATTTAGTTGAAGAAGTCACTAATAACTTTACAAATGTTACTAAACCAATGATAATAAAAGATATTGCCAAAATTGGTGAAGGTGCTTTTGGTACTGTAATTCAAGCACAATTGAAAATGGCAACAGCATCTGATGATCAATGGTTAGGTCCATTTGCAATAAAAAAAGTTCCTGCTCAAACTGAATATAAAAGTAGAGAATTAGAAATATTAAGACAAACATCTCATCCAAATGTTGTAACTTTAAAATATTTCTTTAATTATCCAAATCAAGATGATAAAGGTAAATTATATCAACATTTAGTTATGGAATCATTACCTTCAACTTTACAATCGGAAATCAAAAGATATCATAATTTAAATTTACAATTACCTGAAACTCATATACAAATTTATTCATTTCAAATTGCAAGAGGTATGAATTATTTACATAGTTTTGGTATTTGTCATAGAGATATAAAACCTTCTAATATCTTAATCAATCCAGATTCATTAATATTAAAAATTTGTGATTTTGGATCTGCTAAAAAATTAGAATTTAATCAACCTTCTGTTTCATATATTTGTTCAAGATATTATAGAGCACCTGAATTAATTATTGGTTGTTCTTTATATACAACACAAATTGATATATGGGGTTTAGGTTGTGTAATTGGTGAAATGTTTATGGGTAAACCTGTTTTCCAAGGTCATGATCCAATGCTTCAATTAAGAGAAATTTCGAAATTATTAGGACCACCTGATAAACAATTTATAATTGAATCTAATCCATCATATAATGGTCCAATCTATTCACATAGATTATATACATCAAAATTATCACATAGATTTCAAAAAGTTTTCCAATATGCAAGTCCTACAGCATTAGATTTATTAATGAAAATCTTAGTTTATAAACCTCAAGATAGACTTAAACCTAAATTTATCATGTCTCATGAATTTTTCCAACCTTTAAGAGATGAAGATTTTAAAGTTTTCTCTTCAACTAATAGAATAGATATTCATGTTCAAAATATATTATTTAACTTTAGTGAATATGAATTGAAATTATTAGGAGATGAATGTCAGAAAATATTACCTTTATAAAAAATTTTCATTTTGATTCATTGAAATTACATGTTTTTGTGTTTATGTTTATACTTTTAAACGTTTATGTTTGTTAATCTTTACCGCTTTAGAACATCTCATGACCTGCATTAAGTTTTATTGGCTTTACTTTGTTATAATCAATCAATTATATCTTGGTGGGGTTTTTATTGTGTTTTTGTTTTTGTTTTTTTAATTTTTGATATTTACTATTTTGTCCCTACCTCCCTTTTTATTTGATGCTGTTTATTTGATTCCTTACCTCTTTCCATCTATAGTTGCACCAACAGCCTTCAACCATTATATTAGGAAAATCGACTTCTGTTATTTCTTCTCAATCACTGTTTGTTGTTTTTTTATGATAACGATTTTTAATCTTTTATTTTTTATTTTTTATCTTCTTCTTCTTCTTCTTCTTCTTCCTCTTCTTCCTCTTAATATTTCAATTTTGATTTCATCCTCTATTTGCTTGCTATTATAATTTTAGATCTGGAAATACTTATACGTTTTTGTTTGTATTTTTTTGGGGCGGTTCGTGATTGACACCGATTTCATTGTTCAATCATTTATAGCTTCATTATTAATTTGAAGAACTTTACGATTCGTCATATAATTTGATCAATTACCTCTCTTCTCCCAGTTTCTTTGGAAACATTACACTAAAAAGATCTGTAGATGATTTAAAAACTCTCACACAATAGAAAGGTTCCAAGTCTTCCAATCACTATGAAATTTGAATTTGCGCAAGAAATCTTTAAATTGAATACATACATATACAAAGATAAAACTTTCTTAGTTAAATCATCTCAAATAGTAAAAGGCAAAAAACATTGATAGTACCATTGCATTGTTTCGGCTGAATGATTAAGGGCAACAACATTGTTTATAATTAAATGACAAATATCCAAAAAATCTCACACCATGATCCACAATCAATTCAATTTCCACTCTCACAGAGACAAGGAATAATTATAATCTTCCTCGATATTTTGAACAACCCATAAAACAATACAACTCAACATAACTGCAAAATTGGCACCAATATTTTCCAATCCCATACCTAAAGTAGGCATCTCGTTAAACCCTTTGATCAAAAACTTCAAAATCAAAACTAAAAACGATCCTGATATACCAACTGCTAATAAAGAGAACCCAATAAATAAAATTAATCTAGCTTGCCATTGTAAAGACCCACCACTTCCAAAACTACCACCTTCTGAGGATGTCAATTGAGACTTATCTATAGAATTCACAATGATCATTCCCAAAGTGGAACAAATAAATGGAATCCAGTCAACAAATGTAACATGAACAACAGAAGCATTCACTTTTTTGGAATAGATTGATGCATCGATTATAGCCCAGAACCCTATCGAATATAATGCCCCAGATATATAAATTGCAATATCTTTAAGGATTTGAGAATTTGGTAGTTTGAGGATTGGGAATCGAAATAATCTTTCTCCACTGTAACTCATCGTAATGTCGAATTAGATATATTTCTTGGTATTTAGATTGATATGGTTTCAATGTATAATAAGAAGTTCGTAAAGATGGAAACTATATAAATAGATAACGATAAACCAAACACTTAATCAATAAATGTATAATATCTCTTATTTCCTTCCTCCTCTCTTCTGATTGTTTTGTTTGAAGCATTTCGGGGGATTACGTAATCACATGCCATTTATTATCCTTAGTTAAGTTGATATACATTCATGATGATATTGATCAATAACGTTCGTACTGATGTATATTTATATAGAAGTGACAGTAAATAGTCAAATGATTGTATTTATCTTATAATACATATAATGCAGCAAAAAGTTAAAAAAAAAAAAACAAGAGCAAAAATAAGAGCAAAAACAAAAACACTTAGACATAGAACCTAAAATCTTTCAATTGGTTCATCAATAACATTGATAACCAATTCTTCTCTTGTTGGCAAATCTTTCTTGAACCATTGAGGAACATATTTGGCATCATTCAAAACAATAACTCCATTAAAAACTAAAGTACCATAAGCCAACAAGAAGAACCCAATCAATTGTAAAAACTTGAAAGATTCCCATCCTATGATCAATGAAACTATCCAAACCAGTAATGTTCTTGATGTATCAATGGTGGATCTGGCTGTGGCACTTAATGATTCAGTTAAGGTGATACCACAGAAATTAAAAGTTGATATGAATAACATGATCAATAATGAACTGATCAGAATCTTGGAATTTTTGAACATTAAACTAAATGCATACACCATATCAAATGATCCTTCTTTGCCACTTTGTCTAATACCAAATAATAAATATGTAACAACCATAAATAAGAAAATAATTGAACCTCCATAAAACCCTTCCCAGCCAACTAAATTCATTGGCCTCACTTCTAGACTTTCCAAAATATGTTCTTCCACAACAAACTGGGTAGCACTGAACATAATACCTATAAAGATCAAAGACATACCGAATAACACTTCACCGGCTGTAAACTTATCAAGTTGGTTATTGCTATCGGAACTTAACGATCCACTCAAACCAACTATAAATATACCAAAAGTGACGACAAATAAACTTGTCCATTCTATTCTAGAAATACGTCTTTTCAAAAAGACAACTGAAAAGAATCCAACAAATAATATAATTGATCCTCTTGTCATTTGATAGATCGAAACAGGAGTAAATAATAAGCCAATATTAAGTAATGTTGTAGCAGTCAAATCACATATTGATGGAATTGATAAAATCAACGAATCTTTAAAAGAATGAATATGTTTCTTTTGTATTGGTTCCAATGGTTCTTCATCATAAGACTCATCCTCAACTGATGATTGCACTAAAGGGGATGACTCATCTTGGTTGTCAACAGGTTTATTATGTGATGGTAATTGAATTAATCCCGCTTTTCTCCCTGCATTTCTTCTTCGAAGATTACTGTACAGGACAGGCAGCCAACAAAGTGATTCTCCGATAAACATTTGTAATGTTTGTAAAACAGGTTGTTCGAAATGCCGTTCATTTTCTTCTCCACAATGTGCAACACACTGTAAATCTTGATATTTGGTAGCAATTGAATTCAAACATCCTGTGATGATGGTTCCGGCAACTATGGCCAGTAACTGAAATTAAGTGAAAACAAAGAGCTGTTAGTATTGAGCAATTAGGATAAAAATATTAGTAGCTGTGTGTTGTCCATTGGATTCAAGTTGTACCTACCAAGTAATTAGTATTCCTATCCATAGCCATTGTTGTAATAACTGTGTATAGATTCACTATTCAAAACAACAACAACAACAGATAATGACAACACAACTAAGAACAATAACCAAAAAGACAACTCTTATCTTCCCCAACTTAAAAAACATCAAACTTCCCCAAAAATTCATAAACAGAAAAAACAACCGGTAATAAGTAAGTCACGTGAGCCTTTATCATAGCCCCACAAGCAGCCCACACTGCAAAGACTCATCAGACATAAGTTGTTTATCTATTCATCAGACAGAACTTGTTTATTTATCCCGATTGAAAATTCACTCTTTAGTAGTAATTGAATTATTTTGTTTGCTCAAGCACACGAATGTCAAGTGTAATAGATCGACAAATGCTTCCTACACTTCCACATCCTCCAGAAGAGTCTAAAGAAGCTCTATCAGTACTCAAACAAAGAAAAGCGCATACCCCCAATGATCAAAGGAGAAGAAGAAGATCATCTTTATCTCAACTTTCAACAATAGATGATATATTAGAAGACTTAGAGTTATCAGATGAGGAGAACGATCTTTCACAACTTACGAAATGCTTTAGATGTACAAAAAAGTTTGAGATGTTACAACACTATCAAAGCTCAAGAAGAAGATCTTCTTCTTCCTCTATCTTATTCTCAGACATCTTATCCAAAACAAGTAATTCAGAGTCAAATAGAGTTCCTTTCAGTCTTTCAATGTCTGTTTCATCATTATCAGTACTTTCCCCAACTGAGAAGTTGATTTGCCCAATTTCTGCGAAATTTTTGAAAAATACCAATCATAACAGCAATGGATTTAACGGTAGCAATAATCAGATTTCGACTGAGTCATCACTTTTGTCACCATATTTCAGTGAAATCAATGTTACTGATCATTATCTTAATAATGAAAACTTTTATTCCTCACCTAAAGCTGGTAAAAAATGGAGATTCCCAGGTTATATCATTCCTGAAACGGGCAAGCTTCAACTACTTATATACAATGAAGAGAGAATCACAAAATCAATTATCATCATCCCATTTGACTTGACTAATCTTAAAAAAAATCATAAGAAAATAATCAAGGTGAAGAATTTCAAAGTTATTACATATGAAATGGATGATGATGGACACGCTTCTAAGAATTTGAATGAGTCTATCCAGTTGTCGTCCCCGAAAACAACTGATGAGGGTAAAGTGATTCAAGTCAAGAAAATCCTCAATGAGGTTGAATTCAAGGTATTAAATTATAAAAATAAAAGATTCTACCTTTTTGATTCCGTCAAGCTTTTATTTACTCCTAATTTTCAGAATGAAGATTACAAACTTCCCTTGAGCTTGACCGTTTCAAATGCAAAGAAATATCATTTCAATCCTAAAATTCCAATATACCCAACTAATTGCAAGAATGACTCAGAGGTTATCATGAGTGATGAATTCAAAGTTGATGTAAAACAATTTGTTAACCCTTGCTCGTACTGTGGGTATTTCGGACGAGATAAAAACTCTTGTGCAACACCGTCTTGGAACGAACATGCTATCGTCGACGATGAGAATACTGTCAGCCAGATTAACAGACAGTCTAGTGTCTCTAGTACTGAATCCACAATGAATGATGGTGAGAGTAACGATCAAAAAGAAGAAATAGAAGAAGAACAAGTAGATGATGATGAGGGGTCAATCCGCTTGAATATTCATAGACCAAAAACAATGACTGCTCTGTCTCGTGATAGGAAGAATATTAGAAATAGTAGAAGATCAGGGTGCACAAATCAATCTAAACCAGTTTTGGAATTTGCTAGCTTTCAATTTTCTTGAGTAAAGGTATTGTACACTCATTTGCTGTAAGTATCGCTATTTAGTGATCATTATTCAATTATATACTCATCTATATGATATAACCCAAAAATAATGACTTCCATGAATTATGACTAACTATTCTGTTTGATATTTCAAATAAAGGAGAAAATGTAGAAGACTGATAGATCCATCATTACCAATGACTGATGTCTGCCTTTTTGATTTGTAATTAAATTTAGAAATGGGAGCCCTCTTCGAAAGATAACAAGCACCTGGTGGAATTATCGTGGATTTGCAAATGTGAAGAAAGCACATGTTTTTCGTTCATGTCTTTTTATCTGTTATTATCTTGATACTGGCGTTTGAGATTCAGATTTGTATCATATGAATTTATTCGTGGTATTTGAGCTTAATCTCATGTTATATAATAATTGTCTGTGGTTGACGAATCAATTCTAAATGTCTACTACAAAGTTCAAACCATAACAAAAAACCTGGATTCTATTCGTCTATGAAACATTGTAAATATATACATCATTCATTATCATAAAGGTAGTATCAAACGAACAATTCTCTAAAGTAGTATTTACCAGTCATTAGCCTTTTACAATCTCCAGCAACACATCGGCTTGGAGCTGAATATTCAGGATCATCAAAATCTAACTCACTAATTGTAAATTTTGTAGCTTTACTCTTTTTCTTCTTGACTCTTGACTTATTCTTAGTCTTGCTATGCCTTGTAATATTATTTATGCATCTACCACAGTAAACATGACCACATTTTCCAAAAAATATTTTTTTAGAAAGGTCTTTATCAATAGTGGTGATCTTTTTACAACATTGCCACGGAGAGCGAAATTTATCACCAAGGACAAGTCTTTTTGCCTCATCTGGTCCAACAGTATTGTCATCAATTGACGAAGGACCAACTGGAATTCCTTCGGCTAATCCAACACCGCATAGTACACAAACAGAATTATCAGTTGTCGATAATCCGTTTGTGAATAATTCTCGCTGATCTTCTGGAATAGCAGCCTTTGATTCCGATGAGGTCTTCATCTTATCAGCAATTCCTCTCCTATAACGGATACGTGCATCTTCATCATGCTGTTCTCGTCTTTGAATTTCATCCATGATTCCAGTAGGAATATCATCGCCTTGATGTCCATCCTGTGTATTGAGACCAAATGTTCCATTTGGTTGTCTTCGTATATACTGAGACATAGATGAAAGGAAAAATGGGACAGAACTATCTGGTCTGTTGCCTTGTCTGTTATTACCAAGCATACTGGCTAGAATTCCTCCCCTCAGAATTGTTTGTATCAAGTGACCTGTGAAAGGCATAGAATCGTCACTACCATTTGAGTCATGATCGGGGTTCATATAAGGCGCATGTATATGTCTATGAGCAAGCGGACGCAAATGAGAATGAGTATGTGAGTGAGAAACGTTTGGAAGACCTCTACGTCCGTCAGATCTTCTTCTTCTTCTAGAATTTCTTGCAGTTCTTGACACTCTTCTTTGGCCCTCAAGAGGCCTCAAACCTGCTTCTGGGCTTGAAGTTTGCATAATAGCTCCATCCGGTAAATATAATCTATAGGTTGGGACTTCAAAAGAACGTTGTTCATTTGCTGGCAATAGTTGCTCGCCGAGGATTTGAATTTCATCATCTGATCCAGCATTGCCTTCGTTGTCTGATAACAGCACAACAGGAGTTGACTCCTGTGGAACGGAAGTGGATCTTGATCTAGAACTTGACGTTGTGGTTGTGGTTGTGGGAAGTCTATGTCTCCTTGCATCGTTTCTTGATAGTTGCTGACGGCGTCGTTGCTCTTCAAAAGATCTTGAAACTCCAACAACGTTTCTGTTTAATGGAAAGAGGGTAGGTGTGGAGCGAGGTCTTATGGGCTGGGCACTTGATGAAACTCCAACGATACGGATATCATCGTCACTTTCATTCGGACTCTCGACATCAGACGCTATATCAACAAATGATACCCTTCTTTGCCCCTCACTCATGATCAATGTAATGCTTGTTTAGCAGGTTCTTCGGTAAATTGATTTAGCTAATGATTCAAGTTCACACGCACCACCGTACAATAAAATGATATGCCGGCAAATAACTAACCTAATGGTAGATTGATCTGCTTCTTATGATCGTCCAAACAGTTCAAGCAATGCAATATTGCCTTCACTTGAAATTGAAACCGTAACCAAACAAGAATCAACGATCAAATATATACTTACTGGTTTAGTAATCACCTTTTGTATTGACCCTTTCTTTACTTTCAAAGTTGTGGATTATAAAACATATTTTTGATACATCGATTTAGAAGCTAATTCTTGATTGTAAATAGATGACATAATCTAATATTTTAGTTTTTAAGATTGGATTAAGCCGCTTTACTGTTCCTCCGCCAAGTCTGGTTTACGGGTGTTTAACAGATTTTCCTCTGAGCCATCCCCCTTTTCACATTCTGTGGTGCTCCTTTGATTTTAAAACGGCAAAATATGATAAAAATTGGATATTAGAATTTAACTTGCAAGACTTAAATTGACGGCCTGATTTATAAAGCATATAGTGTAACAAAAAATAATAAAGCCTATAGATACATTTAGAAAGCATATATACGTACGTATGTATAACGTGATGATAAGAGAGACAAAAAAAAGAAAAATTAGTACAGCAACAAAACAAACGTCCAGTGATACATTGTTATTGAAAGAAAAAATTGAAAATTAAAAGTTCAAGTTTTTTTTTCTTTTTCTATTCGTATCCTTTTTAATTTAACAAATGTGTTTTCTTATCTTTACTTAATTCAAATTTGGCCCTAATTAAAACGTTAAAAGTTCTTAAAGTTAATGCGAAATCAAAACAATAAAGCGATTAAGACAAATAGCTCTATCTGAATAAGCTATGCGTGAAATATTTTGAATTTTTTTCCCTTCTTCTACTTCGTTTTCTCCCCAGTTCTTTCTCCTCCGAATTAAACTTACAATCCACTTCTCAAGTATTTACCAACAACAATACAATGGTCTCTTTCATAAGGTTCTAATGTCAATTGTTCTAATGGCTTGATTCTTTCTTCTCTTAACTTTTGGACTTCTCTTGCGAAAACGGTTTCAGCGTCAACGGTGGAATCAATACAGTTAGCTTTAATTGAGATGATAACACCACCTTGATCTTTCAAGAATAAATGTGAGTTCAAAGCAATAATTCTGGCTTGATCTGGTTGGGCAACATCGGCAAAAACAGCATCGACCATACCGATCAACATTCTGTATTTTTGTGGGTGTCTAGCATCTTCAATAATTGGAATAACATTTGGTCTCTTTTTAGCCATACCGATCAATTCTCTACCTGGTCTGTGAGAGAATTCAACAGCGTAAACAACACCTTCTGGTCCAACAATATCGGAGACATGTGAGACAGACGTACCTGAAGCAGCACCTAAATATAACACTTTACTACCTGGGGTAATGAATAAGTTATCTAAACCACCCATAATACCGGCAGCCAATTTGGATCTGAAAGGATTCCAAACTCTATATTCAATTTTGGTAGCTGGGGCTCCTTCTTCCTTTGATGGTTCATCAATTGATATTCTCTTTTCACCATAAACTGATTCACCTGGGGCAACATTTCTGGTGACTAGTAAATCTTCTTTACCTCTGGCAATGAAAACACCGGCATGTCTATGTGCTTCAATGATAACTTTAGCTCCACCTCTAGCACCACCTCTTGGGGCACCACCTCTTCCACCTCTTGATCCACCTCTAGCACCTCCTCTTGGGGCACCACCTCTGGCACCAAATCCACCTCTGGAGCCACCTCTGGAGCCACCAAATCCACCTCTGGCACCTCCTCTTGGAGCACCACCAAATCCACCTCTTGATCCACCTCTGGAACCACCTCTACCGCCGAAACCTCCACGGCCTAAATTGATACAAGATGAAAAAGTACATCATTTATGTTAGTATATTGTTCATTAAGTTGGTTTGCAGTTGTCTTCAAATGTTATTCAGTCCTATAACGGTACTTTTCAGTCCCAAAACTGAACTTGGTTGAATAATAGAGATAAAGTGTTGAAAATACTTACCACCTCTTGATCCTCCTCTTTGTTCAAAAGCCATTTTCAATTGTGTATATGTATATTTAGAATCTAACTGTATTAATTGAATATACAGAGAAAGGGGTCTTGTTTAAATGTAATTATTAGGTAGAACAGGCACTATTTCTTAGATAAATCAGGTATATACTTTTAAAAAATTTTACTTAAAAAAAATAAAAGTTCCTAAGAAAAATTTTTTGAAATTTTAATTTGAGGTTTCACTATTCCGGGTAATGCTCTTAAAGATGAGATAAGCATTAAAATGCACATGCTCATAGTCACATGTTTTCACTTGCAACATAGTGATAGTTGCACTGCTTATGTTTCCAGAGCCAGAAGTGATTTGAAAGAAGTGGTTGGTTATTTATGTTGGTTCTTAATATAGCTGGTTGTTGTTTCATAACGGGTTAACATGGCGGGGTGTGTGAAATGATATACATTGGCAATAATTACACAAATTCGGAAAGAAATTACATTCAATGTTCAAATGAAATTTATTAGTATTATGCTGGATTACTTTTTAGTGTTTACTTGTATACTCTTTTCAGCTAGTTATATAAATTTTGACAAGCTTTAGTTAACATGAGTTATCACTTATAGCTTTTAATTCCAAAGGAATAAGCTTGAAAAGCTAATATATGTATACTCCAACACTTGAAGCTTAATTGTAAGAGCTTTAGCTATAAGAAGTTCAAACCTCTTCAATGCTATACTATATGAGAATGTAGTGGTGTGTGTATGTCAGGTATTACAAAACAATAAGCCTTATCAACTCAATTTATTATCGGCGATCCCCTACATAATATTTATTACATAATACAACATACGATAATCAGATTTCAGGTATAGATCTATCTTTATATAGCTGCAAGATTTAGACCGCGCATCAAATTGCTGAAGCTCAGAATTTTATATATAGCAAGGACCAACCGTCCGTCCAACAAGGATTATTTTATTTGTATCCTTCCGTTGTTGTTGTTGTTGTTGTTGTTGTTGTTGTTGTTGGTACATTAGTTTTTTGATTGTGAATTTTTGAAGTATATCCTTTATCACTTCTTCTTGCTCGTTGTCTATTTCTTTTGTCATCTATTTACTACTGTTCCATTTTTATAACAGAATAACTTGCTCCATTTTTGACTCTTAAACAAGATCATCGTTAGGCTTCATTTATCCGCAGAGATCTGATTACTATATTATAAAAACACACAAATACTGAAATACTTCATCAATACAAATCAAGTGTATACCCATAAGCTACCACCTCACACTTCATCCATCATGAGTACGAGATCGTTTATCCCATCCAATATGAACAAAAAGTATCTATTGTTGATCAACAGATACCCACTTTTAACAAAAGCAATCACAACTGCTCTTTTTAATTCATTAAATGAACAAGTAGCATCCTTCTTAGCTGGCGATATCAAAAAGATCACAATCAAGCTAGGAGAACATACCTTTGTGTTACCTCATACTTTAACATCCAGGGTCCCATTGATGGCCCTTTATGGGTTTGCAATTAATGCACCTTTTGCTCATTATGCTTATATGTTATTGAATAAAATTTATAAACAGCCATTGGGTCCAAGAAGAAAACTAGCTCAAATTTTGACATCCATGGCCACAATCACTCCAGTGATTTCTATCTTGACCGTTTCATATATTTCTATCATCAATAATGCTAAGTTTCAAAAAATATTCAAACTTTTCAAAGAGAAGAATTATGATGATTTGAAATTAGAATTACGCGATTTATTTGGGAAAGTTAAGAATAGTTTGAAATCAACTTTATTCCCGGTGATTAAAAGTTCTTGGTTATCTAGTCCATTTTTCATGCTTATTGCTCAAAGATTCTTAGAACCAAACTTATGGGTAGTCTTTTTTAGTTTTTGCTACTTCATATTAGGCACCTTTAACAACACTCAAATCAAGAAAGCTCAACTCATTGAAAAGCAACAAAAGCAACAGCAAAGTGAAGAAGAAGAGGCTGAACAATTAAATACCATTTCTTCATCTGAGCTAGAAGTGGAAGTTATTGAGGGCCAAGATGCATCGGTTGCATTTGTCGACTCCGATAAACCACCTATCAATACCTCAATCAATGAGACTTACTTACTCGCACAGTAACTCGATGAGCCGTCTAAAAAAAACAACACTGAAGTGACTAGATAGTCTTTAAACCTTTTAATTTTTATAGTTGTTTATAAACTTTTAAAATCTCATTAGTATTTATAGAAAATATACTTGATTTAAGTATGATGAACCAACGAACAGTTCTCGACAAAATACTCTATTATCAATGTTAAGAGCCTAACAACCATCCTCCTATTCATCTGCAACTTCATCATCCTGCTCTTCTTGCTCGTCCTCACTTGCCTGATCTTTTTCGTGTTCATTCGTGTCCGCGTCGCCTTGACTCAACGCTTTACGCTTTCTTGGTTCTTCTGGCTTGAACTTTCTACTAGGTATGACTGACTCAAATGCTTCTTTCCAATCTTTACATTCAAACCATTTGATCAATAACTCCACAACATGGCTTGTAGCTAAAACCCTTCTACCGCTCAATTTTATAAATTCATCAATTGGTAATCTTTTAGTTTTAATTCCCAATTTTTCCGCTTTATCCTTACATAGAGACTTATATCTCCCTTTGTCAACAATACCACCAATAATGTAAGTCTCACCTTCCTTTAACTGGTCCAGCACTTCGTCCGTATCTGCGCTCAAATAGACAACGTTTAATAATTGGGCGGGATCATTCAATGGTAACAAGGTTTCTAATTCTTGGTCTGTAAACTTTATGTATTCTTCGCTGTATAATTTATGAGCAGGTAACCTGGTCTCGAATCGTTCCTTCAAACGTTTGTTGAAACTCGTCACGGTTAAGTCAACATTATTCAAATTTCTTTTGTTTTCTGAATACGATCTGGTGATTTGAGAAGATAACGAAACGACTTCTTTATCTAGCATCAAATCATCGAATGAACAGTCTAATATTACTTTGACTCCTGTTTTGACTTGTGTATCTATCCTTCTTCTCTTTTGAGAAGGCATACTCTCAGTGATGTCCTCACCGGCCTCTTTAGCCTCTTGAATCTTCTGTTTTCTCTCCTGTCTGTTTTGTTTCCTCTTGAGACGTTTCTCCTCCTTGTGCTTCTCATTGTTCTCCGCCCATCGTTGACGCTTCAGAAGTTTCTTCCATGCCGATTTACTCATACCTTCAGGAATTTGTTGTTTCTCTCCAGATGGGAGTGCTAAGATAGTATTATCCTTTGAAGCTGCAGTGTCTGCAGATGTTAATGATATAGATGAGGTTGTAGTGGATGTGTTCTTGCTAGTCACCGGCTTAGTAGCAGACGATGATGATGATGATGATGCATCTTGATGCTCTGGCGGTATCGTCTTGCCCCTCATATTGATACAAAATATAAGCTGTCTTTTCAGTCAAAGGAATAACAGTATGAAATCAGTATAAAATCAGTATGATAGTTGTATCCTTGTGCATATATTGACATCAATTCAAGTTCAGTTATAAACTTACAACAGTCAGGGCCAAATCTGAAAAATTTTAGAGATCTCTGCATATTGTATTAAATACATTATATAGAAATAAGTGGGGTCGATAAATAGCTTCTTACTAGAAAGTCGATCGTCCCAATTGTTTTTTTTTAAAATTTCTCCCCAGATATAAAGCGAACGAGAACGGCAATTTAATGCGAGAGGCCATCTCACTCACATGAGAGTTCTCGAAACTCGACTCCAAAACTTTTCAGTCTTTAGTCTCAAAGATGACCCTGTGCATGCAATAAAAATATATGCTGAACTGAACATGCTGCTAATGTTCAACCTTTGAACTTTTGAAGTATACTGTTTTTGTTTTTATTGATCTAGTTGCTCTTTTATTTATATGTTTTCAATATAAAACTAATACCTATCCATACAAGTATCTATAATTACATTATGGCTCCTCCTCCAACTCCCCTGATAGTTGATCCTCAAGCAGTCAGTGGTATCACTGGGTAAGTTTTTTTCATTTCTGATGGATCCTCGAGACCTATCACTTCAATGTTGAGGCTTCTTTACTATACTTCTGTTCTTTATGAAACACTACAATATTTTCCAGTACCGTAAGATCATATTACTAACATCGTATTATACCATTTAAATGTCTTGTATTTTCATCAAACAGTTCCATCTCTATAGCATGTTGGATCATCGTTTTTGCCCCACAAATATATCAAAATTTCATGAGAAAATCCGCCGAAGGGCTTTCATTAATGTTTGTTGTTCTTTGGTTGTTAGGTGATTTTTTCAACGTGATAGGTGCTATCATGCAAGGAGTCTTACCAACTATGATAGTATTGGCCATTTACTATACACTTGCTGATTTAGTTTTACTCTGGCAATGCCTTGCATATGGCCATGGTAAGAGAGAACATGTGGACCCTATTCATTTATCTCCAGCTAATCCATTGAATGAGCATGAAACCATACTTGAAACAGTTGTCAGCCATGAAAGTTTCCGTGGTCATTACAATGAAGATATGGATACCACTGCTGATGAAGTTGAAAGCTTCAACGACATAGATGGAGTTAATATGAGCTCACAAAGTACTGAACAGAACAGAGAATTTTTATATAATGCCTTCATGGTTTTGCTGGTAATCATTGCTGGTCTTGGAGGTTATTACTTTGGTGGTGGACCCGACTCTAATGCTGAACCACCTAAGGATTCTGACTGGGTTTTCAATAAATTTGCCCAAACTTTTGGATGGTTCTGTGCCGCTTTGTATTTAGGTTCCCGTGTTCCCCAAATCATGTTGAATTTCGAGAGAAAATCATGCGAAGGTATCTCCTTTATGTTCTTCTTATTTGCATGCCTTGGTAATATCACTTATGTTGTTTCTATTTTGTCGGTCAGTACCGGCCCAAGATACATATTGGTGAATTCCTCCTGGTTAGCAGGTTCATTTGGTACTTTAGTGTTGGACTTCATTATCTTTACGCAGTTCTTTATCTACAAGTCTTCCGAATCAGATAGTGAAGGATCCTCTGCCTTCGATGAAGATGATGACGAAGAAGTGCCAATCACCGCTACAGTCAGTGACAATTATGGATCTGTGTGAACCACAGATTTACGAACTTTTATCTACTTTTAATGATACCCGTTTTGCAATTATTCCGAGTTTGACCTTTATTTGGTCTTTGTTTCCCTGCTTTTCCCAAAAGTTGCGTACGTTCCTATATCATTTCTGCTATTTTCGTACACCCTTCATAAATAGATTTCTGGATAAACCAACTAAAACATAATAATAAAAAAAAAGATTGGTTTCCAGGTTCACTTGCTTTGTATATCTAATAAGACTTATTATTTATGACTTTTAGCATTTATAGTAAATATGCTTTTATTTTGTTTGCTTGTACCCAGCTTAGTTTCAGTAATCCAACTTGAACTAGATTAATCATGATCTATCTCTATTACTCCATTTAACATATTAGGGTCACTGAAAGTTCTGCTCTGTTTGTTTGCTCTAGACTTCCTTTCACCTCTGCACCGACTATAAGAATGGCGCGTCACCAAATCAAAACACTTTGGAGAGCAAACGCGATGCGAACCGTGTTTTTGGTTCATCTAGATGTACAAATACGTATTTAACAAATATATTAAAACAACTCCAAGATACCTTCTAAAGTGTATTGTCTCGAACCAGGAATAAATCAAATCATTCCAATCATATATTTGTTCAAAGCTCATTTAATATGTCAGCAAGCAGACCAGATTTGAAGTTCAAAGATGATCGAGAACAAACTTCTTTTTACAAGCAGTACCTTAGACTTCCGGAGAAGAAATCAGATACACTAAGAGTTTTTGACAAAGGAGAATATTATATTTTGCTAGATGAAGATGCAGAACGTGTTGCAGATGTAATCTATCAAACGAAGTCAGTTTTGAAAACGGCCACTTCGGATAGGGCTATCAATTACGTTACTTTGTCACCAGCTGTATTTTCAAATTTTTTAAAGCTTGTTGTTATTGATTCAGGCTCTAAGCTTGAAATATATACGAAGAGTTGGGATAATATGAAAGTTGCATCCCCTGGAAACTTGACAGAAATTGAAGATTTCATCAACTCAGCGGATATCAGTTCTGTGCCTATCATTGCTGCTTTGAAACTGATCAATTCTGCCTCAGAAGGCAAAAAATTTGGTTTCAGTTTCTACGATTCAACTACGAAGTTCATTGGCTTGATTGAGTTCAACGATAACGATCTTTTCTCTAATCTAGAATCAGCTTTGATTCAGCTTGGTGTCAAGGAAGTTTTATTACCAGCTACCGTTTCAAATGGTCCCACCGCTGACCCAGATATCGAAAAATTACATCAATTGATTGGTCGTTGTGACATCGCTATTTCAGAATGCAAATCTAGTGAATTCAGCAGAGTGAATATTACTCAAGATTTAGTCCGATTGACTGGTAACGAACTAGTTCTTTCAACTCAAGAACTATCATCATTAGAGGTGGCACTTTCTTGTACCAACGCCTTAGTCTCTTATTTGTCATTGTTGTCCGATAATAATAATTTCTCTAATGTAACAATTGGGAAACAAAATTTGGAGCAGTTCATGAAATTAGATTATGCAGCTGTGAAGGCGTTGAACTTGTTCCCTCCTCCTAGCTCAAACAATTCGCTAAATAAGAACGCGTCATTATTTGGATTGCTAAACAGTTGTAAAAGTGCTGGTGGAACTAGATTGTTATCACAATGGCTAAAGCAACCATTAGTGGACGTGGATGAGATAAGCAAGAGACATTTGATAGTTGGTCACTTAGTGGAAGATATGAATTTAAGAACAAACTTACAAAACTCATTTTTGAATGATGTCCCAGATATTTCTAAATTGATCAAAAAATTAGGGTCATCAAACAAAACTTCAAGATTGGATGATGTTATTAGATTATATCAATTATGTACCAAGTTGCCTGACTTGTTAGATTTCTTGACTGTTTCATTGGAAGAGCTAACCGAGGAGGATAATGCTGAAGTTAAGCAAGTCAAGGAGTTGTTTAAAACCTTATGGATTGATTCGGTTACAGAACATGCCAATGCATTATTGAAATTTCAAGAACTGATTGAGACAACGATTGATATTACTTCATTAGAAGAGGCCACATCTGCGTCTTCAATGAACTCGATGATTGCTATAAACCCTGAATTCGACGAGAAGTTGATGGTGATTAACAAGAGGTTAGACAAATTGAAGAAAGATTTGAAGCAGATCCATTATGATGCTGCCGATGATTTGAATATGGAAATCGACAAAAAATTGAAATTTGAAAATCACCATGTTCACGGATGGTGTTTCAGACTCACTAGAATTGATTCTTCTTGTTTAAGAGGAAACAAAAATTATAAAGAATTAGCTACCGTGAAAGCAGGCGTTTATTTCACCACATCGGAGCTGAACAGTATAAGTTCTCAAATTAGAGCCTTAGAAGAGGATTATCAAAAGGCACAAAATGAAGTGGCCAAGGAAATCATCACAATCACATCTTCTTACTCCCCAGTACTACTGAAATTATCAGCTGTATTGAGTCAACTTGATGTTTTAGTTTCCTTTGCGCACACTTCAGCGTTTGCGCCAATGCAATACGTTAAACCAACACGTTTACACAAACTGAACTCGGACACTAGAGACTTGAACCTTATTGAAGCTAGACACCCATGCTTAGAGCAACAAGATAACTTGACTTTTATCAGTAATGATATCGAATTTCATAAAGATTCAACGGAGTTTGTAATCATCACTGGCCCTAATATGGGTGGGAAATCAACCTATATAAGAACAGTTGGTGTGATTGCATTAATGAACCAAATTGGCTGTTTCATTCCATGCTCTGAAGGTTCAGAAATTTGTATCTTTGACTCTGTATTAGCTAGAGTGGGAGCCTCTGATTCTCAATTGAAAGGTGTTTCTACATTTATGTCGGAAATGTTAGAAATGTCCTCTATCCTACAGGCAGCAACCAGCAATTCGTTGATCATAGTTGATGAATTGGGAAGAGGCACATCGACTTATGATGGATTTGGTCTAGCTTGGTCTATATCAGAGTTCATTTCAAAGAAAGTCAGAGCGTTCACTTTGTTTGCAACTCATTTCTACGAACTAACTGCGCTTGCTGAGCAAGTTGGAACAGTCAAGAACTTACATGTGGTTGCCCACGTGGAAGACGCTATCAATGCCGAGAGCGAAGATAGCAAAGTTGGTACTGATAGTAGCATCACCCTATTATATAAAGTTGAACCTGGAATCTCGGATCAGTCCTTTGGTGTTCACGTTGCCGAAGTTGTCAAGTTCCCACAGAAGATCATCTCAATGGCCAAACGGAAAGCCAGCGAATTAGACGATCATTCCCATGGCAATCACGATAGTACGGGAGGTATTAAAAGAGGGAAATTTTCAAACGAGGAGATATTGAAGGCTAATGAAATTTTCAAGAAGATCATGAAGACATGGAAAGTCGAGGTTGATAAACTTGGTGGTGTTCACAAGCTTGACTCTGATTCAGTTGTTGGTGTACTAAGTGGCTTGGTTAAAGGAGATAAGGCAGTTTTCCAACATGAGTTTGAATCAGATAAGGCGCTACAAGAGATGTTAAGTTTGTAGAAATGTAGTCATCTTTGTGACTTCCCTTTTGTATTGCATACTTTCAAGGTATCATGAATAGTATTTTTTCGCGTCCAGTAACCTAATAAAAAAAGTAGTTGTTGATTTGAAGTATAGAAAGGTACAAAACTTGTAAAGAAGGTATATTATATAAGTTTGAAGCATTCCATTTTAAACGCCCAATATGCAATAAATCATAGGTTGTACAGGGCCGATGTGGAATAACCTATCTGGCCGAATTTAAACAAAGTGACGAGAACATAAACAACTTCTAACATTGTTTTGTTACACGAGTTTTTCTAAATCATATACCTCAAAGTTTCAATAAAGGAAAGAAATTAATACATCGTGCATTTTTGTTAAGCGTGTGAATTTTTTTGCTTTCCACTGCTCCTCTCACCTGTTGGGGAATGAGCGGCTAGGCTTCAGATTCGGTGGCACTGCGTGCAACAGAAACGACTAGATGCCAGATGGTGAGATATAAGATAAGTATATCACTGGTTGATATAAGTCTACGTTCAACTTTGCTTCAGATTTTTTCAGAGTATCTGTGAAGTATGAAAGTCGTTATAGTTCATGTAATTACCTGATTGGATATGAATAATCGATGGCCTGGCCTGGCCTCTCTAACGGTAACTGGTTTTCCTTTCTTCAAGTCCCGGCCTTCTGCGGTCTACCGGTACAAACGGGATGGCCGATTTTGATTTGTTGGTGCACGCCAAGTGTCCCAATTAGGAAGGAGACATTGTTATCGCCTGCGCAGTGTGGTAATGAGGTCTTATCTGAACAATGTCCTCTGAGAGTGTTGACAGTCGTTAATGATAGGTAACGACATATAGAATTTTGAAATGAGTGCACTTCTACAGGTCGAGAGAACAAGGGGAAATTTGACTTGATTTATTCAAGCTTTGGAGAGAAGAGCAGATATTAACACGAGTGGGTACCGTTAGTTGTTAGTTAATTCCATTTTAACGGGCGATGTACTAGTTCCAGTACTAATATTATATACAAATTTTCTTTCTACAATCTGTGTAGTGACAATTACCCACACCTCATTAAACTATTTGACTTTTGACTAATTAGATACAAATTAACTATCAGATTCAACTTTTTTCAACTTATACTCCTTTCAAACTACGTTGGCTATATTGTTTCACCTGCAAGTTATTGACATACCATCTAATACGACTTCTAGCAGCTGAGTCCTTCCTCCTAATTCCCTACAAGTACTGTCATATATACAAATCATGTCTAAAGCTATATCATCTTCTAGAGTGGTCTTGGGTGATAAAATGGTGCCTGCCACTATCATATACTCAACCAGGTCAGGAAAGATTGTTACAATCATTGAAGGAATCATCGATTCATCAGACCCAATATTAGATAGATACAACGTCACCTCATATAGAAAACTAGATCCTCTATGCGTACTACCAGGTTTAGTTGACGCTCATGTCCATCTGAATGAACCAGGGCGTACTGAATGGGAAGGTTTCGCTACAGGTACTCAATCTGCTGCCTCTGGTGGTGTTACAACTGTTATTGACATGCCATTAAATGCAATCCCACCTACCACAACAGTAGAAAATTTCAATCTTAAATTAGAAGCAGCAAGAGGTCAAACCTGGGTGGATACTGGGTTTTGGGGTGGATTGGTTCCAACAAACATAGATGATTTAGTTCCGTTAATTCATTCCGGTGTTAGAGGATTCAAAGGATTTTTGATGGATAGTGGAGTGGCTGAATTTCCTCAAATTGATCCTGTTTATATTAGAAAGGCCCTCAAGACCGTCCAAGATTATGATACCATGTTGATGTTCCACGCTGAAATGGAATCTGGTTGTTGTACTGGTGCTTCAGTTAACAATGAAATTGATCATTCAGAAGATCATATCTCCACCCATCAAATTGACAGTGCAAAGAAATTACATATTGAGGATGATCCGACTAAATATGAATCATTTTTGAAATCAAGACCGGATTCACTTGAGTTAACTGCTATTGAAAACATCATCAAATGTTTGGAGGAAAACCCAACAACACCTTGTCATATCGTTCATCTGGCCACTAAGAAAGCACTTCCATTAATTCAAAAGGCCAAGTTTGAGTTAAATTTACCATTAACAGTTGAAACATGTTTCCATTATTTAACTCTAAGTGCTGAGTCAATTGCCGATGGTGCTACTCAATTCAAATGTTGCCCTCCTATCAGATCAGACGAAAACAGACTGCAATTATGGAAAGGATTACAAGAAAACTTGATCACCTCAGTCGTTTCTGATCATTCACCATGTACGCCAGATTTGAAAGGATTGGACCGTGGTGATTTCTTCGCTGCCTGGGGTGGAATATCATCAGTTGGATTTGGATTACCATTATTATGGACTGAAGGTTCAGTGAATCACGGTGTTACGTTGCCTGACATTGCAAAATGGTGTTCTTTCAATACTGCCAAACAAGTTGGATTATCACATAAGAAAGGTGCGATTAAACCAGGTTTAGATGCCGACTTTGCTATATTTGATGCTGATCTAGTCTATGATGTGACTAATGCAAAGACTTATTTCAAGAATAAATTGACCGCCTTTGACGGAAAAAAATTGAAGGGGAAAGTTGTAGAGACCATTCTCAGAGGTGAGTCTATTTATGCTTTGGGTAAAGGTGTTGTTGATGTTCCAAGGGGGAAATTGTTATTGGAACCTAGAATAGGCTTGTTTATGTGAAGAGTTTTTAGAAATTTTTATTTTTATTTTTTGCTAAATGTATGGTTTTTTTCACTTCTTTAGATATATCGGTTTGGTGTTTGCATCCTTTTTGCTAAAATTATTATGTCTTCTTTTAATTAAATAAGTTTAAAATCAAATTAACGTCTATATAAATATGTTTTAAAAGTAATAATAACCAAACATCACCCCCAGTAATCATCATGTTCAGTAATAAAACATTCTGATTGGAAAAATGAGTATCATATCACAAACGACCGTGTAATCGATTTCAGCGCTATTCCTTTCGATTCTCTTCCTTAACACGAACGTCTTCCTTGCCATTCACACACCATACTTCATCTTCAAAATCTCACCAACATACGGATCCAATTCTCCCACCATAGAGTCCCAACCAAAATCACCTAATCCACTCTTGAAACCTGTTAAAAGAATATGAAACATTGTACTCAATCTTTCTGATGGATTCTCATAATATGCAATACAATCAATAAAGAACTTTAGCCCGTTTCTACCATTCACGTCAGCAATATTCAACGAAGTTGGATTCATGGTAATAATATTACACATTCCTTCGAAACTTGTCTCTTTCTCTTCATTTTCTTCTAGGTATTTCATGCCTGTACACCATGTGGTCAATACTTGAGGTATGTATTTCCCCATATCACAGGCATTATGAGATCCCAAACGACCAATTGTGATACACGTATTCTCAAGCACAGTTTGCTCTAAGTCACTACTTAAAAGTAATGGAATCAAGACAGACATAAAGTTCTCCAAATATTGCTTGAACGATTCTCTTGGTAGCCGTAACGAAATCTCGCCTAATGCCCAAATTGAGTTATTACAAGCAGCACTTGAACTATATGTACGATTAGCAACTTCATTACCAATACTAACCATAATTGGATGCAAATTAGGTAAAATGATAGGGGTCATCAAAAATATTGATAAATCACCAAGTAAAGCATAAGCGCTTTGTCTCACGTCATCCACTGGATCGTCAAAACAAGTGATTAATAACTTCATCAATGATAGATCCGGGGTGTCAAATTGTTGAATCAAATCTCCTGAATGGGTGTTTAATCCTTGCACTAAACCATCAATCAAATCAATTGATGTGACAATGAAGTCTTTCTCAGGTGCATCAAAATTAGGATCATCATTTGATAAGCTGCATTGTTCAATACATGTGGTCAAGATACGCAATGCTCTTTGATACACTGGAACAGCATATGGTGCAAACGATTCACCTAGTGCAACTGCAACGGATGACATACATTCTAACAACGGCCAAATGTCTTTATCTTCATCTGACAAAACCTCCCATTTAGCTATTAATGGAGGCATCAAGATGTCAATATATTGTTTCTCGAATCTTAAAGCTTCTCCGACTTTTTCAGCAAATGTTTGAATAGTATCATACAAGATGAATAAATTTTTCCTTTGATACTTTTGGAAATACATTTGGAAATGATGTAATAAAGGCTCCACGAACGGGATAAGTAATTCGGGTTCAGCAGAGTCAATAAAATCTGCTATCGAAGCACAAGCGCTCTCTTGCACAACTTTTTTGGTATTCAAAGCACATTCCATAATAGCTTGAAAAGTAGGAGCAAAATAACTTGCACATGCACCACCATTCAGTGCTTCAGCACAAACCCATGATGAGTATCTGCCCAAGGTCCAACATGTGATTTGTCTAACTCTTGTCTCAGAATCACTTAGTCTTTCGACTAAAAATGGGATCAAGGTAGGCAATTGGGCAGCAGCAGACTCCAAACAGCCTTCAGCTATGGCACCTAAGGCTAAAATAGATGATTCTCTGACTGGCCATTGAGGAGAAGCAATACGTTCCTTGATGATAGGGAAGGAGATTTCTAGCACTTCATTAGGGAAATTAGTGGCTAAAACATCCAATGTTGCTGCTGAACATTTTCTCAAACTCCATTCCAATGAACCATCATCGTCATCATCATCGTCGTCATCGGACTCATCATCATCATCTGACGCATTTGCATTACCATTTTTGGAGATTCCAGTATTCGCATTTTGTGAGTTTTTACTGTTCAATTTATGAGTTTCTTTGCTTTTAGCCATCTGAGGTTTTATATCATAATCTTTGTCTTCGACATTCTCATTCTCGTCTTCATCTTTACTTTCAATCAAAAATACCTCCATCTCTGAATAACACATCTTCTCCAACAGCACAGGCACTATAAGGTCCACTTTTGGTCTGATCAACTCTTCTGGAATGTCCGATGTGGCTAACCCTAACAAGAACTCACAAGCTTCTAATGAAACCTCTTCACTGCTATCTCTTACAGAATGCACACAGTAATTGACAACACCGTCCAAATGAGGCATCAATTTATCTGGTTTAGCATCTAATATATTCACAAATGCAGTACATACTTTAGTTCTCACCAAAGCATCATCATCAGTAGCTAATTCAAATAATCTACTCATGAAATCATCCAAATGAATCAATATACTTTGTGTTTTCAATAATAAAAATTGATTGATACATGAGATTGCATAGAAACGAATTTTAGGATTCGCCGATGTAGTTAATTGTACAAAATGAGGAATCATGAAATTCAATGGTCTCTCACCGTTATATTCTCTATCTAACAATCTTGATGAATCTTCACAAATCTTTGCTAAGGCACTCATAGCACCCTCTTGAGCTTCATTTGATCCTGATACACCTGATGCTAGCTCCATTAAATTTGGTAAGATATTTGGCCATTGAGCAACTCCATAGATTGAAAACAACGTTGTTATGACATTTCCAGTTATGTTTCTAACCATATTTTGAGGATCTAATAAACCCTTAGGTATTTCAGTCAAAATATGATCTCTTAATGCATTTGATTTGTTTTTGAAATTCTTCATCAAGTCGTTCTTCATCATCAATCCAGCACTTGCACGAACTTGAACTTCTAATGCAGTACCATTGATCAATATATGTAACAAGTAATTATCAAAGTCTGCTTGTAATTTGGCCTGTTCTAAAGTACTGGTAGCCTCAAAACGAACATTTGCATTTGGGGATAGTGTTCCTGATAAAATCAGTACTATTTGTTGTAATGAGTGGTCTTCTGGTACCCAACTTGCCATGATGTAATCCTATATGAAACCTGTATTGATCCTGCCTATCAATGTTTTCTTTCGAGACAAAAAATAAGCAAAGAGTCTCACAGTGTCTTTTACTTTGAGTTTTGTTTTATCTTTCACTTGCACTGGAATGTACTCCTCTTTTAATGCTTACTTTCCTATATCCAAAACTGTCCTGTCCTAGTGAATCTAGAAATCTGATACAGACTCGATTGATGTCTTTCTAAAAAATCACAGATATTTCAAAAACAGTGATTTATAGTTCTTACAAACTTTTGTTTGTCAGATGAGCTTTTATTATACTTGTGTGTATAGAGTAACGGTAATAATATTGATGACACTGGACTTCAATCAACACCCACTTATTTTCATACTCTAGGGTTTTATTTTTTTTTTTATAAATTCTAAAGAATTTCAATTTTTTTTTTTTTTTTTTTTTTAATTTTTAGATAATTTTTTTGATGAAGGTCACGTGACTGATAGGTTTAGTTCGGTATATAATGGATGCACTGTAAAGTATAAGATTTTGGGGACGAGTAGAACGCTACGGTATTGGCTACATGGTAGGTTATAGATGGATGATATGGATATGATGATGAGTAATTATACAAAGTTACATGAAGTAGAAATTAATAGAGGGTATTAAAAGAACACAAGAAAGAATTGAAGGGGGGTTGAGAGCAGCGTAAGCAACATTATGGTACCACGGTTATCATGTTAACAAAATAAGAAAGTCAATCTAAAACAATATCATTCAACATCTGCTCTAATTTATCTAATTGATCAAACAAAGGATTGAACAATTCATTTGTAACGGGATGTAAACTAATAACAGAAGAACTTGAGATTCTACTTGTATCATCTATTGAAGCCAATGAAAATTCATGATCACTGGCCTTATGATCAGTCTTTTTATGATCGCTAGCTTTACGGGTGTTTGATACAGGACCATTTTGGTGAGTAGAGGTTTTGCTTCTAAGTTTGATGTTTTGTAATGGAGATATAGAGGCCGGTTTGGTTTCAGATAATGACATGCTGGTGGCTGGTTGTGATTGTTGATGTTGGGATGATTCATCATTAAACTCTTCATTATCCTTCAATAAATTATCAAGCAATTGTATTGTATTATTTTGTTTTTGAGTTTTCAAAAATTCTCTTCTCTTGTCATAAAATGAATTATTTGAGAATGATTTTCCTTGGGAATTGAAATTTTGGCTGACTGAAGATTGCGAATCTTTGCTACCTTGATGTGAGTGAGCTGATCCAATCAATGAACTGAAACTAGAAGTGTTCGATTCCAGTGTCGTGTTATGATCACTACTAGGTTGATGGGAGGAGGTATCATTTGTTGGGAAGGTGTCATAATAGCCGTGCCCATATTGATCTTCTTGATCCCCACGATCATCGGAAACGAAATCTGCCTCAGAAATGGTGGAGGGAGAATATGAACCTATTGAATCAGTTGTAGACATGAATTGTGCATGAGGTGGCTGTGGAGTTAGCAGTTGAGAAGTATTTTGCGTGAACTGTTTATTAATATCAATTAGTTCACCTCTTGGATTAGGATCAGTTAGAGTTTTGGATATTTCATCGTCATCCGAAAAGCTGGCAAATCTATCTTTATAATCATCCAAATTTTTTACCAAGAAATTTGATTTACTAATTCGTTTGGAAACAAGTAATTCAGTAGATTGATCACCGTTTCCATATATTGAACTTAGTATATCACTTTTTCCATCATCAAGTTCAAGAAGATCAGGCAATCCTCCTGTTTCAGGTGCAAAACTAACAGTCTTCCTTAATGCAGACTTTCTCCTTTTCAAAGAACTTTTCCTTCTTATCAAAGGTAACGAAGAGTCACTTCCTTCTAAAACTTCTGAATTAATATCTGAGTCATTTTTGTTTGCATAGATAGGCAAATCAACCTCACTGTATCTTTTTTGAGCATTAGTTTCAAAGACTTTGATATCATCAGTGCTTAAGCTACCGATATCTTTTCTTTCAATAATTTCATTTTTCCAACAATTTAATCTAGCTAATCTTTCTTCAAAAGTTTCCAAGATTTCAGCAGGTGCAAAACCAACCTCAGAATTTTCTGATTTGCGAACTAACCACCAATAACTATCAGAGTCATTCAATAATTGAACAGAATCATCTTTGAATAGTTCTAAATGAGAAGGATCAGGACCATTAAAATCGTAAAATGCATATAGTTTATTAGGATCTAGTTCTCTTGGTGGGGATGATGGCGGAGAAGGCAAGATACCATCTATATAGTCATTTAATCTATCGTTATCACTATCATCATCTTTTTCATAAGAATTGTCATCATTGTAATCAGCATCTTCATGTCGCTGTGAGGAGTGATATATAGAATTATCATTACCATCGTCCATTGCTTTTTTATTGGACAGTATTTGGGATTTCTTTTCATTATAGATTGTATCAGTATCCAAGGTATCGACGACTAAATTTTTCAAAACTTCTTTCGTTAATTTACTTTCTGATCTGTGTATATGATGAATCACCGTTGAACTAGCTTGTGAAGAACTATTGGAACGTAAATCGTCGTCATTTCGACTGAAATCTAATTGAGGACGACGATGAGACAAATCTAAGATATCCAGATTGATAGGTTGAGGATAATCATTGTCCATATCAAGATCTTTTCGAGTATATTGAGTCCTCTGAGATAATGAGATGTTAGTTGACATTTCAATGTGATGTTTGGGACGTCAATGGCTGATTCGAGTTTATTGGAGATATGGAATTTGAAAGGGGAACGAACAAGATCAATTGATGAGATAGGTAGATTTGAATAAACAAACAATAATGGATAATAAAAAGGGAAGATCAAAGATCAAATATAATTGAATAAACTATAAGTCTGTATCTATGTACTTATAGTTAACAAATTTTGATCAGTGATCAGTTAATCAATCACTATGCAAATTTGGAAACAAGAAAAATAAAACTGGAATGCGAGCGTGTCTGTAGACTATATGGATCTTAATCTGATCTAAAGACACCTTTTTCAACCGCGTATATCTATGTGTGTATAACTTATAAAAGGAGATCAAATTAGTGAAATCACAAGAAATGACACACGAGTGAGACAACAAAGAGAAATAGCGTGTAAAATTTGAACAAAAGCAAAAAAAACAACAACTTTGTGCAAAAGGGAGATCACTTTTTGTTTTGTTGTTTTGTTCCTTTGGTGTCTTGTTTTGTTTTGTTTTCTTTGTCCGTTGTAATTTTTGATTTTCTTTGTTTTGGGCGGGAATTTTGAGAAATCTTTGGAAGATAGAGGCATATGTCAGCCATTAGGTAAGCCAGGGGTACTAAAGGCTGTGTATGGTCGTGTGTATTCCAGTTGTTTTCAGGATTTTGGGGCGGTGGAAGATGGAAATTGACGATTGGGGCTGTGGGATGTTGTGGCCGGTCATCTCAATGTTGAATATTATTCTGTCTGTTTAATTAATTGTCTACAATTTTATAATTAATTAAAGGCTGCTTGTAACGTCTACAACTCCATCTAATTCTTGATTTTCTTTCTTTCATTTCCTTACCCCCTGCAATCTTCTTGCTACATAAACCGACAGTCATATATTAATATACTATCATCCACCAATGGGTCAATATCAGGTATGTTTCTTCTTTCAGTGCCACGTATACACTCATCAGGTTCATCTCGTCAAATTAATGTTCACCGTCATTCACCAAACAAGTCACAGCTTATTAACATCCTTATATTATACAGCCACCAGCGGGTGCACCACCAGCTCAATCCGGGTCAGCCGCCGACTTTTACAATGCAGGCAGCAGTAACCAACAGTCATATCAACAACAACCATATCATCAACAAGAACCACTGTACACCTCGAACGATAGAGGATATGGTGGCCAACAAGGATATGGCGGCCAACAAGGCTATGGTGGTCAACAGGGATATGGTGGTCAACAGGGGTATTATCAACAACAACCTGCACAAGGGTATCAGCAACAACAACCTTATTATCAGCAACAACCACAACCTATTTATGTTCAGCAGCAAAGACCTCAGAGTAGTAATAATGAAGGATGCTTGATGGCTTGTCTTGCAGCTTTGTGTGTTTGTTGTACTCTGGACGCTATTTTTTAGACACATTATCAATCAAATATATCATTTCTGTTGTTATGTCGTTATACTCCATTAGTTTATCTTTTTCATTATTTACTTTCTCAAGTGTTATAATCTATTTCCCTCTCTTTTCGTATGGTGTTTATTTCCTCTGTCTGAAACAATACCTTAATCTCACTACACCTTTGTAAAATTTCTCAATCTATATTAATTATACACGTTTGTCTGTAATATTTTACGGTCATTTATTATTTTCAGCCAATAGTAAAGCAACAAATTCTTCCATTATTAATCCTTCATATCTTAAGAGTTCAGCTTGAGAAGGAACTCCTTTTTTATTATCTCCTAAATCATTTTCAGTCATCATCTTTTGCAACTGCTCACTCAATAAACCAACAGTCTTTTCAGATTCTTCCAATTTAGTCACACATTTTTCATATTTCAATTCTAATTCTGCATATGATAATTTTAACGATTGTAATTCTTGTTCTGAACTTTTTAGGTTTGAATATTTTGATTCGTCTGACGAAATGGATTCCGATCGCAACCTTCTCAATAAATCTTCATTTCTTAGCTGCAGTTGTATATTTTCATCTTGTTTTCGTATCAACTCTTCGTTTAACTCAGTGATTATTTTATTATTACTAAAACTATATTCATATGCAATATGCTTTGAAGTTGGTTTTTCATTTGCTCTTTCTTCTTCTAGTGATAATTGTTGATCTGCGATAGGATTATATCTTTCCAAAACACATTTATATTCAACTGGCAGATAATAAAGATTGGTCACGGCCCAAGCCATTCGATTACTTCGAACGCTTGTGACTAATAATAAACAGCAAAATAAATAAATTTGATCAAATATTTCTAATTGTAATATAGTTATATTCTTCAGAGTTGGAACTGAATTTACGTCAACCTGATATTTCAAAAAGTTATCTAGAATGTCAGGTCTTATTAATTTGATGTATTCTTCAACTGTTTCATTACCTTCAAATAATTCTGACAACCAAGCCATTAAGTTTGTGAAATATTTACTATTTGTAGGAGGATTGCTCCCTGAGTCTAATTTTGTGTCTTCATCTTCTTCTTCCGATTCTATTTTGAAATTCTTTATACTCAGTTCTATATCGGTCATTTCTCCAGGCTGTTCACCTAAGACCATCACAAGTATTGAATTGACAAATGTGGGAGATAAAAAAGCAGAAATCGCTGGATCATCAACCACTGCTTCGGGATCAAATTCTTGAAGCTAAACAGGTTATGTTAGAAAGACATTGAAAAACAAATACTAGCGAACCCCTTGCTCTTTAGCAAACATAATGATGGTTAACTTACCCATTTAATTGTTGCTTCAATTGTCTTGGATTGATTAATATGGTTAATTGTACTCATTTACCAAATTAATGTAGACTTTAATCAATTTATAATTCTTTCCTCTTGTTCTACAAATTTGAAAGTTTAGTTTCTCTTGTTTTGGAAGGTGCACTTTCCTTTTGCGTGGACGTAGACTTGTGCTTTTTTTTGGCAGATTTTGCGGACTTCTTTTCGTTTGTAATATCAGTTCCATTGACCTTGAGAGGACTTTCAGGTGTAACAGATGGTGAAGTCGTAGATGAAGAAGGAGAAGGAGATGGTGATTGTTGTTTAGATTTGGATATCTTCTCCTTCGGTTTCTGGGCGCTTGTAGAAGCGTTAGCGGGCGCGTCTTTGTTTGTCTTTGTTTTGAGGCGCTGCTTCTTTGATTTGTTTTTGGTCTCTTTGTCTACATTTTTATCTTTCTTGGAATCACCGTTATCTTGCTGATCTTTTGCATCTGACTGGACTTGTGGAGAAGGGGACCGTGTATTAGCTGCAGCAGATTTAGAAGCACTTTTCAAAAGGTCCTCACCACTCTTTGTTTTCGATTTGACTCCTTTAGAACCATCGACAGACTTACGTTCTTTCTTACCGCTTGTTGTAGCTGGGGGAGTGGAACTTTTGGCTCTCTTACGTACCACTTTCAATTCATCTCTGAAAACCTGGATAAAACTTTCTGGATATGGCTTAGCGTTAGTTTTTGTGGTCTCACTTTCCTTCTGCTTCCCAGAATCCGATTCTTCTTGGTATCTTAAAAATGTTTTGTAAATTGGGTCATTATATATATTACCTGTTTTTTTAGATACTTTCTGCCCATCTGGTGATTTTGGAAAATTCATCTTTCTGTAAAAACTCCTCTCAATAACTGCTATGAACTCTTCTTCACTTCTTTCTTCGTTTAGCTCATCTTCTCTTGATACCGTACCATTCACCAAATCAAGCTCACCGTTGATACTATCTTTTTGCTTGGTAATAGGGTTTTTGAAGGTCAAAGACTTGATAAACTCAACAAACTTCAACACTGATTCGTCATCTTTCAATAAAACATAACATCTTGAAAGTGTAGGCGCTTTGAAAGTTTTTTTGGAGTAATGTCCTTGGCAGTAATAAGAATCCAATATTAACTCATTATCACTTTCAAAAAATGTTTTTGCAATCTCTTTAAAATCAGACTCTTTCAATAATGGAGGTAATTTTCTCACTACCAGCTTAACTGCCGAATTCAATAATTTTGATAATTGTTGTTCTTTCAATATATCAGCGGGAGTTTGAAACGAATTCCCTTTTTTCTTTTCCTTGGCAGCTCTCTTTCTTCTTGATCTACTTCTAGTCTGAGAGGTACCCTTAGTTGAATTACTTTCTTTATCATTCTTTTGTTCATTGTTTGGTTTTTTCACCGATTTGACATCGTTGACCGGCGAAGAGTTGTTGTTTTTACGTGCCAGCACTTGCGGCCTTCTTGAAGTGCCTGAAATGGAGCTCATACGGTTATACACTGTTGTTACAGTATAAGGACAAATTTGAACGGTTTATGCTACCAAAAATCTTGGTGTATTATTGTAAAGAGACTATTTTCTCGAGTAGAAATCATAAATTTCGAATGTTTTTGAAATTTTGAAATTTAAACTAATTTTTTTCTTTTTTTGGTATGGCCAGATCTGAGGGTGCTATTGCAACTTTTTTGGTTGTAAGGTAGGTTTTTATTTTCATTTTGAAATACAGAGTTAATTGCTTCTCTTCATCCATCCAAATATGTACTAGTTGTTACTAATACTAACGGCAACTGCTTTCCCTATTCATTCCAAATATGAAACAAAGCAACACATCTAGATAAACAACCATACATTTTCACCATGTCCTATACAATTGACCAATTCCTGGAGAACGTCACAACTGCAATAAACAGCAATAAATTGAATGAAATTCTATCCATTAATCCACAAACAGCTCAACATATCCCCCTATTACAACAGTATTTACAAAATCATCGTATTCAAGGGAAACAACTTATGGGTAAGATAGAGGAATATGCATTTTTCAATGGAGACTGGCCTGCTTTTGAAACACTAGTTTATAATTACTTGAATTTTGTTAAAGATTTCAATCCATGGTCTATTTTAGAATCTATTGATCCAATGATCAAATTTTATGAAAGTTTAAGTGTTTCCTTGAATAACTTACAATTCAATAACAACTTACTTCAATTGATCAAAGATTCAACGTTAATCGTGGTACCATTAGTCAAACTAGTTGATATTCAAATGATGAAGATACATAATCGAGCCAGGTATTATCCAAGATTGTCTTTTATATCGACTGTATTACTTAAGGCTTTGAATAACCTTAGAAGTGATCCTGATTTGAATCTACCAGCAAATAGATACAAAATATCTGTTATTTTCTTTTTATGTATCACATTATGCAAAACCTATAACTCAATTGATTCCCCCATGCTTTGTAATAATGTTTTCTCTAATATAAACGTGTTAAATTTGGATAGAAATCTTATTCAAAAGAGTCAATTGATACAGTACCGATTCTTGTTAGGCAAATTTTATATGTTTCAAAGTAGTTACTACTTATCTTACCATCATTTCAACTGGTGCTTACTAAACAGTCATAAGGATACCCCACCTAAATTATTAGAATCTTTATTGAAATATCTGATCCCATGTGGATTACTAGTTGGAAAAGTGTCCAACTTGAACTACCTCAGTCAGAAAATTGGTAATGCTGAATTATTACAACGGTACGAACCATTAATAAGGCACTATAAAGATGGTGATTTATATAATTTCACAAGAACAATTTACCAAATGGAAGAGTATTTTCTTCAATTAGGAATCTTGGTGGGATTTTTACAAAGAATACGAATAATAATACTTCGAAACTTGGTCTTCTCTGTTTATAAGACAAACATAAGTGGTGGTTTACCATTTGATGGTATCAAGACAGGTTTAAATTTGTCTTTAAACCCAGCAGGTTCATATATGGATTTTGATTCAAAATATCAGTGGTTCTATTTGACTAGCATCAACGGCAACAATGAACAGCATATGGGTCCTAAAGAGATCGATGATAAATTTGTTGAAAATTTAGTAGTCTCTTTGATTGATAATAATCTAATCAAAGCTAAACTTACAACAGCAAAGGCTATAATATTGAGCAAAAACAATCCATTTCCTAAGATATATGATATTTATCAAGTGAAGTACCTGAAGAATGCAAAGGAAAGCTGGTTAGATTGAATGAACGATTGTTAAGATGCATTTGACTCTAAATATTAAGTTAATAGGTGTTAAGAGGTAAATACCCAATATATCAAATAATCAAAAGTATAGATTCAGACGCTTTCGCCTCCTGACTCACACACTTGTAATGATTGTAATTCTGATCATGAAAAGAAAGATAATGGAACATATAGGCTCATTTTCCCTTCCGTTAATAAAACATAGTTTGTTGACATCGCTTCTTTGCTGAAAGTATCCAATTTACAAAGAGTTAAAACTGAAATTGAACAGATATTAATCTACAACTCATAGCAAATTGATTTGAGTCATTAGAATCATCAAGAAATGTAAAGAAATCTTTGATTTCACCAAAAGGGGGGGTGTGTGGTCTGCATATGCATATGTCTATTACAAACAACCTAGAAACATAAATGTTAAGGTTAGTTACTTTCGAGTCATTTGAATGTAGCCGTGATGAGAGATTAGTTACTGATGGAATGTTCGAAGAATGCCTTAGTTGCCTTGACTGATGGAACTTGAATGGTTTCCCCTTTAAATATGGTAAGTCCATCGTATCTCTCATGTTGAACGACACACACGAACCACGAAGCCACAACCAATGGGGTTTAACAGCCAATTAATAATTAATGGCACAAGACAGCTCCTGAAAGCAAAAATAGTTATAATTCGTTAGTTTACGCCCCTAGAACAAAAAAAGATATCGAAAGAGAACTACTTTATATTGAGACTTCAAATGCGTGGGAATTTGCAAATGTCTTGGTTTTGATTTTTTTGTTTTGATTTTATTAAAGAACAATTTGGTGTTTAACCCCCCCCCCCACCCCCCCCCCCCCAGACTTGACATACTATCCTCCAAACTTCTTATAGTAGTACGTTGTACAGGATAGATATTAATTTGACTAATTAGTTAATACAGCGCGTGTGGCCTTGACCATGAACGGACATAGGAGAAAAAACAAAACACTGGACCCTTGACTACCTCGGTATAAATAAACACGTAAAAGGTGAAAACGTAAAGGCATCCAGAGTTTTAGCGTATGCTATTGTGCACCTACTCACTTTGGTAAAGATCAGTGAACAGTTAGATATTACTTAGTTTGAAAACCGAATTATCATTACATCTACAACGAGAATACCATGAAGATCGGTACTTGATTGGAATCTTAAGATAACAAATAATAGTTGTAGATTGTGGAACATATGTTTCTAACAATTGAGAGTCAATCTCTTTATTAAAACCAAATTGGTAAATAATAAGTATTAATTTTTATTAAATAGTCAAATAGTCAATAATAAAAAAATACTCTTGGAATTGGAGACGCGCTAGTGTTTTTTTGGCGTGTGTGTGACTGTTGTTGACATGTACGTTTACGTGACGGGAGTGTATGCTAGGCTGTGCAGTGTAATTGTGCATTGAACGCGCTCATTCGAGGAAATTTTTAGAAATTTTTAAATATTTTGGAAATTTGGGTGCTCTCTTTAAGTGGTTAAAACTTCACCACGTTAGTTCCACATTCAAGCATGCAAATGCGCAAATTAGACTCTATTTGGCCATAGACATGCAGCTTTTTTGTGGTTTGCTAATTCCAAACTTGTCACCGATCTTAAAGTGCTAGATTTCGTTGTCCACAATGTATGTGTGTGTGTGTGTGTGTGTGTGTCTGTCTGTCTGTCTGTATTTGTGGTTTTATTACTCTCTAGCTTGTTGCCTATATAAAAACATGATTTGCGATGATTAAACTTGAACATATATAGTATATACACTTAAATACGATTCAAGTTTATAGGGGGGAATGGTAATTCACCCCGATACGTGTAGTTGGTTACCATTAACAAATCAGAAGAGGATGGATGCTAAAATCTAGTAGGCCACTGTGCTCAAAATTACTATGATGACTGACCGCCTTCCGTAAAGATTCATTAAAGGGATCACCAACAGATCAAATTATTATAGCTAAACTTTAAAAATTATGCATCTAATTTAACTTACATTGTGGACCATCTTGGAGACAATTAAACCTGATTTGGAAATGTAATTAGAGGCGGGCTACTAGATCCAATTAAAGAACAATACATATTAGACAATAAATGTATTATTTATTTCCCTTACAAGCCGTGGTGCGTGTTTATTGTGAAGTTGGAATTTTGCAATTTACCAAGAAGAAAATTCTAGTTGGGCGGGTGAGTAAGCAGAAAGCACTACTAGTTTGCTTTGCTTTGGAATGATTCCGACGGCCTACCTAGTAGGCTAGTACAGGTCTGACAGGTCTGACAGGCTCGCCCAGTGGGCCCAGTACTTGGTATAGGTCCCTTTAGTTTCTTACTAGCTCGCCTCCGGAAAGATTCGCCGGGAACTCAAAAAAAGTTCATACCCATAATTCATTATCATTGAATGAAGTTTGCGGTAAAAATCGGATACTAATGTCACTCCACTACAAAATCATACCTTATTATTAACACAAAGGTCTTGACTGGCTTTCATAATCAATCATTAAATATTAAATACAGTGCAACCTTCTTGTAGACTAAGAAAGAATCGGTGGTCTGCTTGTTAAGATGAGAGGGAAAACATCCATAGTTAAAAAAATGCATGGCATTAAAATTGAACACGGTAAAAATTAATGAGAGAGTACATCACTAGGGATAATTCGGACTCAGGAACTGCTAAATTTCTAATACTATTAGTTACTTATAACTAACTATACATACAACGTAACTACAAGTACATATAATACTCTTACAGAATTTTAAGGCATAAATCAAAATTCCCAGGCCAAGCAAAAGCTTTGAGTGCCAGGTGCTATTCATGGGTGTTCCTGTTTACCCACTGGGGCACTGCCTACGACTCTAACTGACCAAACTGAAACCTGACACGTGTAAAATATTGAGTTAAGTTGCTGGGCAAGGGCATTTTTCCAAAACTGTGATGCAACTGCAAAGTTCAAACTAGCACCTGGGTACCAACTTGCCAAGTACAGGCCCCAGGCCACCCCAGGGCCTGGCAAGAGTCCCAGGACCCAGAATTGAAACCTTTCGTGATGATGATTTCAAGTTTTTAACCCTTCCTTGGACCAACTGGCAACGTAATAGCAAACAAACGAAAAGACTTATGCCACATGCCACAGATCCGCAGCAGTTAGGTCCGTTCACTGCTCACTGCTCAATTTTTCCTCAGGCCCCAGGTCACGGCCAACAACACGGCACGAATTCATAAGTTCGCAACGGGGGCTTGGAGTCACTTGACACTGACTAACCTGCTAGCTAGCTAGAATTTTCCAAAGATGTGTTACCCCAGAAGAAAATTGGACCGGCGCAAAATGATTACGTTACGCCAATTTGTTTTTTGTGTTTTTTTTTTTTCACGCGAAAAACATAAGTCCAAAGGTAAACAAACCGAGAAAGAATAGAACTGTGCGAGGTTTTAAATGCATGCAAATGCATAGTGAACTGAAACCTCCTTTAGAAAAATTGTTCGTTCCTTTTTCTCCTGATTTTCTTTGTTCTTTTGTAAATTGATCTGTCATTTTCTAATTATAGAATTTCGTCCATTTCAAGCTTAATCCGTATCATTCAAAAATGAAACCTTGAAATATAAAAAGATTCTTAATTTCCTTTCTTCTAACTGTTTATTTTCAAGATTTGCATTTAATCAAAAGTTTCTTTCTCCTTTTGTTTCAATCAATCAAGTTTACTTTAGTAATACATTTCCAATAGATACCCCAAATAATTATATCAATACAATGAAGTACTCTTATTCATTAGGTGCCTTAGCTTTAGCCGGTAATGCTTTAGCTGCTTACGTTCCATCTGAACCATGGTCCACTTTAACTCCTTCAGCTACTTTAAAAGGTGCTGCTCAAAACTTTACTGCTTCCTTCGGTATTGCCATTGAACCACTTGCTACATCTTCATCAAGCTCAGCTGCTGCTTCAAGTAATGCTTCTTTGAATAAAAGAGAGGCTGTTGTGACTCAAATTGGTGACGGTCAAATCCAAGCTACTACTGCAACCACCACTTCAACAAAAGCTACTAAAGCTGCTGTTGTCACTCAAATTGGTGATGGTCAAATCCAAGCTACCACTTCAACCAAGGCTGCTGAAAAAACTAAGACTGCCGCAGCTGTTGTTACACAAATCGGTGATGGTCAAATCCAAGGTACTACTTCAACCAAGGCTGCTGAAAAGAAGACCACCAAGACAGCTGCTGCTGTTGTCACACAAATCGGTGATGGTCAAATCCAAGCTACCACTTCAACCAAGGCAGCTGAAAAAACCAAGACTGCCGCAGCTGTTGTTACACAAATAGGTGATGGTCAAATTCAAGCCACCACTTCAACCAAGGCTGCTGCTAAGACTGCTGATGCTGTTGTTACCCAAATTGGTGATGGCCAAATTCAAGCCTCAACTGCAACCACTTCTACCAAGGAGGGTGTCGTTACACAAATCGGTGATGGTCAAATTCAAGGCTCTACTTCCTCAACCTCATCAACTTCAACTAAGGATGCTGTTGTTACACAAATTAGTGATGGCCAAGCTCAAGGTTCTACTACTGCTTCAAGTGCTAAAGCCTCAGCTACTGCTGAAGCCGAAGATGATTCCGAGGCTCATGTCACCGAAGTTGCTTGTTTCGATGAAAACGCTTTGTCAATGACTTTGAAGGATGGTATCTTATACGATATCCAAGGAAGAATTGGTTCTATTGTTGCTAACAGACAATTCCAATTCGATGGTCCACCACCACAGGCTGGTGCTATCTACGCTGCCGGTTGGGGTATCTCTGAAGACAACTACTTAGCCATTGGTAATGAAACTACTTTCTACCAATGTTTGTCAGGTTCTTTCTACAACTTATACGATGAACACATTGGTACTGAATGTTACCCAGTTCACCTTAAGGTTGTTGAATTGGTTTCTTGTTAAATCAAAGGAGAGTAAAGGGTCGTGGTTGTTTCGCATCGATATTGCATAAATTAGAGGTTTTTATTAATTTTTTAATGTCATTTTTATACTGAATTACATATAATAAGTGGTTATTGTCTGATAAGTCTTTACTTCTTTAATGGGTACCAAATCTTCTCTTGTTGTTATGATATAAGATTTGCACGTTATTAGAAATAAAGTAGGTCCTATTCCTAATCCGAGTGTTTTCGTTTTTTTTTTTTTGTTTCTGTTTTAGTTTTTGTTTTGTGTTTTCCTGTTCTGTTTCGAAATTTAATATTCTTATTTATAAATTCCAAGTATTAGAAACTTGTAAATTGCTAATTAGGAAATAAGATCTGCGACAAATATCGAGCATTTACACTATCTTCAATAAATTCCTCGAACAAAGTCGCGATCGCACCGAAAACCAAAACTCAAAAAAAAAAAAAAGAAAACACTTCAAGTTTTTTTCCCCCTGTAGTTTCTATTGTTTACTTTCAAGCATATGCATATTGAAAAAGGGCGTGCCGTGTACATTGAAAACATACGCGTCACCGTTGTTTTTACGCGCTCACCAAGATTTGAAATAGAGCTAGACTTTCATAAGTAAGATCCCAAATACATATAGGCAGCCTGCTGTTTAAATTATCTTTTGAACATTACATTGATTGAGATTCGTATAAGAAGCGTTACTACTGGGAAATGGTAAAACTGAATGGACTATCATGTAGAGGCGAAATTGGGGAATCTAGATTCTAGCCAAAGTACGGTATTTTGATTGACAGTTAATACTCTCCAAAAAATGAACTTTAAAACTGTAGTTTACCACAGTTACCATTAAGCAACAACCTTTTTGGTAAAATTAAAATTAAAAACGCTATTTAGGGTAAAGGTAAACAAACAGATCTTCTACATTTTGTGTTACTGTTTTCCTAAAGATTTAAGATCTGAGCACTGAAAACTTTAATTGTGAAATTGAGAGAGAAATTAAGCGCATTCAGCAAGAATTATCTCATTCCCAGTTTATAGTTTGGGTAACTTCAATTTTGTTGGCACTTTAATTGAAATAATAAATAATGAATATCAATTATCAAATACTTAATTCATATGATGTGGTAAATTTTATTAAAGATGTACACTTAATTTATTATCTTAATGCTAGATATACCTTATAAACGTCACTCAAAAGTTAAAGATAAAATATGACTAAACAATTACATAATCTATATTTTTTCAGTCAGTATAGTTAATTCTGGCTCATCATGGAATTATACATCCATCTCAGGTTGATAGTAGTTAAACTCGAACTGACATGCATCAAATGATTACAATTCATATATCAACTGTTGTTCAAGAAATCATAAACCAAACTCATAGTGTGCGGATCATATCCCAATGACTGAAATCGGAGAAAAGAAGGACGTTTCAGAAGCCACAGATGAAGAATTGAGAGAGCTTGCAGCACAGTTTGTTAGTGAAAATTTCACCAAAGTTCCAACCCCACAAGGTTCAACAACAACAAAAAACCACTCTTCGATTTCGCTTACCCATTGGAGAAACATTTATGTTATATTTAGCCTTCCTGTGAGGATAGTGTTGGCTTTGCAAACTTCTTATATTCATCCTGATGAGCATTTCCAGTCATTTCAACCCTTATATAACGATAATATACCCTGGGAGTTCAAAGAAGGATCAAGATCAGTTGCTCCTCTCTATAGTTTTTACTATCCTATCATTTACATTGGTCAACTGTTGAACTTTAGACCTATTGTGATATACTATCTTACGAGGATAACCTTTTGTTTTACAACATGGTTGATTTTGGATTACACTCTTTATAGAATCATGCCCATCAAACAGGAAAGAATAAAAGCTATGTTTTTTGTTAATACGTCTTATATCACATTGGTTTATCAATCACATACTTTTTCAAACAGTTTAGAAACAATGCTTTTAATGCCTGCAATTTGGTTAATCAACGATTTGAGAGAATATATGGAGTTGAAGCATGGTGGGTACAGTAAACTGAAACTAATACTTCTGGGTTTCTTATTATCATTTGGATTCTTCAATAGACCAACCTTTATACTATGGTTGATTATCCCCTCATTTTTTATTTTGAAGTTTATTGTTTCTTTTCCCGTTAGGTCTTTACTTTTTGTCATAAGTTTCGCAATTACAACGCTGTTATGCATTACAATAGATACGTATCACTTCAAAGGGTCCCCAGATTTGACTTCTCTCCTTGAATTGGACATAAAGGAACTCATACTTGCTCTCCCATCTATTTATGTGATTGCTCCTTTAAATAACATTTTGTACAACACACAATTATCAAACTTAGATAAACATGGCTTACACCCTCTTTACACTCATATCCTAATAAATTATCCTCAAATACTTGGACCTTTGATTTTTTTGATATTTCCATTCTCAAAAAGTACATATCTCAAAGCTACACCATTCTGGGCACTGATATCAGGACTACTGACATTAAGCGTTATTCCTCATCAAGAACTAAGATTTCTTGTTCCATTAGTTCCATTGGCAGCATGTTGTGTGTCTATCTCTGGATCAAGAAGATGGTCAAATATTGTTGTGAAAGGATGGATTGTGTTCAACGTAATAATGATGATTTTTATGGGTGTTTTGCATCAAGGGGGGTTAGTACCTGCTATGGATCGCTTGTATGACTTGAATAACGATCATTCAGAAATTGTTCTGCTGTTCTGGAGAACTTATAAACCACCAACATGGATGCTTTTGGACCATCCAACTTCCCTCGACAAAAGAGAGAAGTCTGTTACTTATTTCAACAGAGATGAAACAGACCTGTTGACCGTTTCCTACAGTTCCATTGACACTGGATATACAGTCGATATGATGGGATTGGGATTCACTGATTTCCAATTTGTGGTTGATAAGGTTTTGAAAAATGCTACTAATGACGTGTATCTTGTTGCCCCTTTGAATGCAGTCTTGAATTTGAAGGATACACCAAGATTTGGCTACGAGGAAGTGTGGACTTACTTGTGGCATTATGATATGGACCATTTTGAGTATAGTCAATTTGGTTTGAACACTTTCAAACCAGGAATTGGTATTTACAAGTTAACCTTGATATAGTATTTCTGATCCATGAACTAGCTGAGTCGGTTTTCGAAATTCGGGAAGAATGTTTTTTCATGCAATACAATAAGCATTACGAAATGTGAATAGCTTATGGAAATTAAATATATTATACATACACTGCTAACAGTCTATTTATAGAATTCGAACTTATCAACCTCGCTACCGGTCTTAACTTGAGCAGTATATGCTTCTTCCAAATCGCTTTGTAATATGACATATCTATTTTTTCTCACAGCTCTCAATCCTGCTTCTTGCATTATAGCAGCAATTATAGCACCACTTAATGGATCATTCCTTATAATTAGCGAATCTAGATCAACTTCCGGCGCCAATGACATCTTGGAGGCAACGGTGGCAAAGATCAATCTTCTTTCTCTTCTATCTCTTAGTGACGGAAATTCAATTTTTCTATCTAATCTACCGGGTCTTAGCAAAGCTGGATCTAATGTATCTGCTCTGTTAGTGGCCATAATCACTTTAACATTGGTTGATTGGTCAAAACCATCCATTTGTGTCAACAATTCTATCAAAATTCTTTGGACTTCTCTATCTGCACCTGTTTGGGCATCGAATCTCTTAGTGGCAATAGCATCAATTTCATCAATGAAAATAATTGAAGGAGAATTCTCTCTTGCTAATCTAAAAACGTCTCTAACCATTCTTGGACCTTCACCGAGATATTTTTGAACAAATTCGGATCCGTTCACTCTGATGAATGATGCTGTGGAGCCATTTGCAACTGCTTTGACCAACATTGTCTTACCTGTACCTGGTGGTCCATATAATAAGACACCTCTAGGTGGATCAATACCAATTTGTTTATACAAGTCAGCTTGTGTCAATGGTAATTCAACAGCTTCTCTTATTTCTTGTTTTTGCATATCTAAGCCACCCACATCATTGTATGTAACATCCGGTTTTTCATTATCTCCAACAATCGAAATAGAAGAATCAGCTTCAGGTGGTAAAATGTCAACTAGAGCATTAGAATGACGATGTAATGCGACTGATGCTGAAGGTTTTAGTAACTCCCTATCCAAAGTGGACAATATTCTGACTACATAGTTGGACCCGGTGGTCGATGAGACAATACCTGTGTGTTGATCAATTGGTTCCAAAAACTGTCCTATAACTAAGGGAACAGACTGAATCTTTTTGACTTCTTCTTGTGCTCTGATTAATTCTCTTTTCAAATGACGTTGTTCATCTTTGATGTAATCTTCTTGGATTTTCAATAGTTGTAATTCCTTTTCTAGTTTCTTGAGTTTCAAATACACATCATTGTTGTTATTGTTAGAGCTGTGTGAGGTTGTTGTGGCGAATGAATTTGATGGTTTGTCGATAGGATTTCCTAAGTTAGGAGTAGGCGATGGATAAATTCCAAGTTCTTCCATGTTGAGGTGTGTGGAGGTGGTATATTATATAGAGATCAGGTGTGCTCTATGGCCCAATTAAATATATATATAAGTAAAATGATACCTTGATACTGTTTTAACTGGTTTGAACAAGAACTAACTCTTTTTTCAAACCAAACAGTAATGATCCAAGATTAAGATAGAACAGATTCACAGAAGCAGAGGGTGGCAAAATAAGGGTTATGAAGCGCAGGGAACTTATGTATATTATATATTGAGCTTCGATTCTGGGGAGGTCGACAATTGGACACAGCCTGCGCGCCGAACGACTTTTATTATGTTAGAGCGTTAATTTCTTTAAATTTATTTTGACATTAGCTATATGGGGGTTTATCGAGATCGATATTTCGTTCTGATATTTCGTTCTATTACTACTATTTACACTAATATACAGTACAAAAAACGGACCTGGCCAAAAGAGGCAATGACATACTGAAAGCAGCTACTGTGAATACGTACAGTTGGAACTGTTTTTGCGTGATTGTCAGGGTGACTGACTCATTTACGCTCGTCATTCCTATCATTCTGAAAAACCATGTTGGAAATAACAGATCGTAACTATATTTGATCCATTCTCTTAGGTGCTTCAATGTGAAACCTTGCGGAAACAGTGAATTGAGTTTCTTGACAACTGGTACAGGATCACCTTGAAGATTTCGGTCCAACGCTGTCTGGGACTCGATTAGTTTCTCATACGACAAGGCCTGCGACTTGGCCAATTCTTCTTTCAATGCTTGAAAATTAAGGTCCATGGATTCATTGCTGGCAAATAATTCTTTGACTTTTAATTCAAACGAGTTCACTAGTCGGGATCTCTTCCAAGGCTCAAAAACCAGTTGCACCAGCACAACTAACAACAGATTTACGCACATAATCAAAATGGTACCCCAAGTAGAAAACTGTCTAATCTTATCAGACCACACCTGTTCTTCATGGTATCTAGTCATGATACTTTGAATTAATTCATTATGAGTATCATCTTCTTTACTTTCCAATAGTTTCACCTCTTCAGAGGTTTCTTGAACTTTTTTCTCTAGTGCATGGTCATTCTTGTAGAGAGCAGTGAACTTTTCAAGATCTTTCGAAGTCCAGCTATGTTTTCTTTCTAATAATTCATTGATTTCCTGTTGGGAATCAAGTCTCTCTTGGGCTGCTGCGTTATATGCCGCTTTGCACTCAGTGATGCGCTTCCTTAGACTTCTCAAATTTTGTTCCTTTTCAGTGATCATGTCTTTGAGTTGTAAAACTCTAGTATATCCCGTGATATCATTGACTACCCTCGAGGCAATGGAAATCGATCCTTTCAACTCTTGAACATTGTTTTCTAGTCTTTGGGTAAATGACTTGCTGTAATCTTCGGTAACTTTGGCTCTGCCTTCGTTAAATTTTATTAGCTCTTGCTTTAAGTTTTGGAAGTTTTCACTTTCAATGATGGAATTGAGATAATTTTTCATTCCATTATTATTGCTGGTCTCTTTCGGATGGCCCGATATCTCATCTTGTTTTAGTTTTATATTTTGTTTCTCTATCTCTTGCAAGAGTTGCGATGCGTTGACGTTGATCTGCCTAGTGGATACCTGAGTGGGGTCTTGCTTACCTTGTGCACTAGTACTGATGTTATTAAGGGCCGGACTAGGCTTTATTTCTTTGTTGGGCCGATATGACGTACTGTTCAGTTGACGAATTATTACCGTGAAGCTTTCCGTAAGGGGCCATTTTGTTCGCAATGGATTTCTAAGCAGAGCAGGTAGCATGGTGTTAATGTATATACTATGTACCATATATTATTTCAATAGTGGAATAAGATAGTAGGCAACGGTTTTATATTGAAATAATCAAGGATCATTATTTTGTTGATAAAACTATTTGCGGATGATCTCTGAGTGTAAAATACCTGCGAGAAAAAAAATCTCAAATATTATTTATAGTGATTTTGTCATTTTTACTTTTGCTTCAGTGTTTTGCTTATTTACTACTTGAAAGTTCAGCTTTATGAGTACATTAATCGTGCAATACTACCCTAGATAAGTCACAATATTTGTGTGGAGCTAATTTAGTTGCTGCACCCGCAAGATTAATGAAGTCGTTTTCCCTGAAGAAGAAGGACGGCCCCGAGCTAAAGAAGAGTAAGCTTGGTGGATTTTCACTGAAAAAGTCCCTAACGACATCATCAAAATCCTCGTTTACAGGAGGAGCAAAGAAATTAGGTGTATTATTCAGCGATGAAAGTAAGGATGAGGACAGCAATATTGGGGTGAAAATAGAAATATCTTCTTTGGAAGAGATCAGCAAAGCAGTGAAAGATGAAGAACTAATAATAAGGCCAAAACTTAAAGAAAGTAGCTGGGAGTACAAGAGACAAAAAGCATTGAGCCGACATCACGAACAGCAGAAAAAGCAGCAGGAAGATTCGAATAATAAAGGTGATGTCCAAGATGAACAAAAACTACAATACGGGCTCAACAAAGCGCTTCAAGGAACCACGGGTCGTGAGTTTCAGGAAACCCCCTTCCCTGTAGATTCAACTTGCAATAATGCTCGATCTATAGATACCAACTCTGAAGAATCTCCTCAGAATGAGGAATCTTTGGATACGCTGGACGACAAGGATCTTGTGATAAATCCTAAAAAAACGGCAGATGATACTCAACTATATGACGATATAGCCAGCAGGCCTGAGCCTGCCACACAAGAGGGATATAAGAAAGTTCCAGTGGAGAAGTTTGGAATTGCAATGTTGAGAGGAATGGGATGGAAAGGTGACTCTAAAGAGGATAAGAGTAAGAGAAAAGTGAGCGTCAGTCCAGGAAGGCTTCCTTTCTTAGGAATTGGTGCTAAGGCTTCCCCCTTACAAGAAAGTACAACTTATCAAGTCAGTAGTCGAAGCTATACACCTGTCGTTCTGGTGGATAGTACAACCGGTGAAGTTGTCGAAGATGAAAAGAACACCAGAGACAGATCTCCTGTGACAACAGGCAGCAGACGCCGAGGAGACGGAAAAAAAAATTACCGAGTGAGATAGGGAGATAGTGTGTGGGGCTTTTGCCAGATTGGGCACTAAATTTCAAAATATTGAGAATTCGAGATTACTAATTTCTTAAGCTCTTTCCGGCTTTGTTCAATTAATAATTGTTAATTAAATAACTCATTCTCCTTTTATTACTCTTTAGTTTTAGTAAACGTGGTTATAAACTTTTTTGCAATTGTATCACTAGTTCCCAACAAGTAATTAGCCCCAGATGAGTAGATTTCCATTTGTTGCTGAATCAGTAGCTGCACTAAGCAACAAGTACAAAGGTGATAGCGACTTGGAGATTTGTGAATCAACGAATCCAGCTAGTCCTTACAAGGGAACTTCCACCTCCTACAAAATTGAAGAATCTTTCAACAAAGAAAGCGTCAATAATAGAGACTCGACCAATATCAATCAACATGATCGGGTCCCTTCTAACACAGAAATTAATACAATTTATGAACTGACAACAGTGCAAGAGAATGAGGGTAGTGAAGATGAGTTACTCGACGAAGAAGGAATTTATTACCCCGGCATAGGATTGAGATCTTCCTTGGTTATCTTGGGAAGCTTTTTGTCCTGCTTTACATTATTTGGATTGATGAACGCAATGGGTGTGATAGAGAGTTATATTCAAAAGAATCAATTGAAGGATATACCAGTGTCTAGTGTCTCATGGATTTTTTCGATATACATGTTTGTTGCTCTATTTTTGGGAGCGATTGTGGGGCCATTGTACGATTTATTCGGATGTAGATATTTACTCACTGCAGGTACATTATTCACTTTTGTTGGATTATTCACTTGTGGTGCCTGTACTGAACTGTATCAGTTTGTTTTATCATTCGGTATCTGTTGTGGTATTGGGACAGGACTAATGATGTTTCCGGCCATATCAAGTGTCTCCACTTGGTTCAGCAAAAGTAAAAGATCTTTTTATATTGGATTGGCACAAACAGGGGGAAGTGTGGCAGGTGTTTGTTTCCCAATCATGTTACGTTCTCTTTTTCCTAAATATGGATTTAATTGGTCAATGAGAATTTTTGCATTGCTCAACTTAGTAGTTGATTTGATTGGTGTGGTACTAATCAAAGATCGTTTGAAGGAGATTAATGGTGGAGCTCGCAGTGAAAAATCATTCATGAGTCAACTTAAATACTCATTTGATTTAACTGCGTTCAAAGAAAAGACATTTCTTACACTTGCCATTGCATTGTTTATGAATGAATTCAGTCTTTTGATTGTTTTGACATATTTGGCATCGTACAGTATGGCCCATGGAGCGTCTCAGTCGGAAAGTTATATCATGTTGGCCATTCTGAATGGTGCTGGGACCTTTGGTAAGTTCATTCCATCTTATTTTGCTAATACGTATGGCACTTTTAATATGATGATACTAATGTCATTGTCCATGACATTGGAAATATTTGTTATATGGTTGCCATTTGGGAAATATAGAGGAGCGTTGTACGCTTTCATAGTTTTGTTTGGGTTTGCGTTTGCTGCTACTTATTCTTTGACTGGAGCAACAGTTAGTACTATTACAAAAAATACCAAGAATTTTGGTAAGCGTTATGGAAGTGCTTATGCGTTTGTGTCGTTTGGTAATTTAATCTCGTTGCCTATCTCAGCATCAGTGATTAAAAATGGTACCCCTGCTGATTACGATAAGATGGTGGCTTTCGCCGCTGCTACTTGTGGTTTGGCTTCTATATTTTTCATCATTTCCAGATACACCATCGTTGGTAAGAAAATTCTTGTTGCTGTTTGAAATGCTGGTATGTACATGATACAACATAAATTGGTAAGAATAAATTCTCTAATCTCGTAAATCGATAGTCCCTGATTGTAAACCATCGGTACTTGATCTTCACTGCCCTAAACTCGACCCCTTGTAAATAGTACATACTACATAGTACATAGTAATATTATCCATTGCAATGTACACAACGATCTCCACAGTGCACCGCCTTCATTATAGATAGAGCCATGTGGATTGGAAACAAACTCTTACAAGACTAGACTTTGGTGCTTCTATTTTCTTGCTCTATATTGTTACATCCCTCAGTAAAACTATTATTCACGAAACAACCCATAAACAGACATAACAATTGCAGCTGGAATTACGTGGACACCAGATAAAATGTGTGATCCTGGTGATTTCATATCTCAAGAGCGTGCAAGAGACAATCGAATACGGGATGAATTGCTGTCCACCCCGGACAAGATTCCATCGTCCCCTTTGATCACCCCATTACAATCCAGTGGATGTCATGACGGTACCAAGTCACCACAGGATCAACATACTCTGCGTATCATAAACGAAGCATTTCGAGACTCTGAGCATCGACGCCGATTTGAAAGATTCTTATCAATGCGTGGAGTGAATTGGAAGATAATGAATAAAGATATCATTCATTCATCTATGGGAAACGATTCCTCAATCACGAACGAATTAGTAATCGCAGATGACAGCATTCCTAATGGCAATAGCTCAGCGTATAATCTGTTTCCTGACTCGAGTGAGCTTAGTAGTGGGCCTGATATGGACAGTAGTTTGATCGAAGATGATTCCGATGGCGATGATGAGAACCCCTTGGGGGATTTAGTTGCAGATTATGAAGCTGATAAAGATCAAGATCTTTTCTATAAAGAGAATGAATTAGCGTTCCCTGGGGATGATGGGGATGACGAAAGTGTTGTCCAGCAGTCTGAAGATGAGCATTCGTTCAAAAATAGTCACGATAATGCTGTATATTTTACAGATAATGTGTATGATTTTGGCTCTCATGCGATAAATCAATATCCATTGTCTGATCCATCTGCTATCCAAATTCAGAGATCGTGGGTTCCATTGAATTCCAATGATACATTCAAGAACTTTGAGAACCATAAAAATGAGGAAAGGATAAATATGATACCTGATTTCCAAGTTGCTGATGACTTAGAATATGCTGTCAAAGTTCAACCTGCTGAGAAATTCAAAGATTCCTTGGGCTTGAAGTTTCTTGGATTTAACAAATTGAACATATCAGGCGGGCAGAAGTATAAAAATAATGTGTGTTGTTGTTCGACCAAACATAATGTTTTGATTATGGGTATCAGCTCAGAGATTTTAATATTCCAACAAAGTTCAGCTGATTACAAACCTGACACAGAACCTCTTTTTGCATTTGAGACTCGCCCAAGTCAAACAACAGAGCTTCAACGTGATATATCTACTTGGCCTTACTTCCCACATACTATCAACTACATAATGATTGGACGGTTTACTGGACTAGAAACGTTAGTGGTTTGTTGTGATGATAGTCGTATATTGATTTATTATCTCGACGTGTTAATAGACAAGATAAACAAGTTGGATTTAGAGTCTTTGAGAAAAGCCAAAACTTCACATACAACTACGTATCTGAGTCATTCTAAGAAGTTTGGAGTCAAAATAAATCCAGATATTGAATTGACAGCATCTTCATCTGTTTGGGGAGTCGATCTTTATAACAATTTCATTGTTGTTTCTGATAACAGTCAATGTGTCAAATTGTACTATTTTGATACATTTTCTAAAAAGACATATTCAGTTCAGACTCATCAAGTTTTGCACAATATACCATCAGTAACAATAATTAAAAATGATGAGAAAGAGGATGATCATGACAATGATATAAAAGAGATTCATGTTTCTGCCGCTTCAATCAGTGGAGAATTGGTTGTGTTCAAGTTTCCAATAACTATGCGTTCTCGACCTATCAATGATAATGATAATGATTTTAAACCAATTAGTTTCAAGAAACCCTATATTATCAGTAGGGTAGTATTAGGTGATAACGCTTGGACTACAAGATATGTTGATGGAAGATATTTTAAAAAAGTTACTAGTGTGGAACTAATGACTGGAGATCCATGGGTTGATCAGAATGGCACAATCGCTAGTAAGATATTAAAAGAAAGTGGAATATTAGACGTTGAATCTGATGAATGCTACTCCAGTGATTTAGGATTAGCTGCAAATTTCCATAGTTTTGCAATCCCAACGGTATTATTCAATCAACATGTTGCATATTCAAATAGTGGACAGCAAAGTAAGGTTAAGACTTTCTCTTCTATATCTGATACATATAGAAGAATCAAAAAAATATACGATGACTATTATAAATCAAAACAAAGACTCAATGAAAAGAAACATATTTCGCTGAATGGGCATCCATACTGGGAACCTATAGCGACTACTCCACAATTCAATAACAAATTTTTGATAGTATCAACAGCTTTAAAATTGGGGCTCTTTAGAGCCAACAAACTCATTTGTAATGCAGCTGTTGGTAACGTATTCCAATATAAACCATTGAATGATGATTTGCGTAATTCAAATAGGATATCATTAAATCTACTAATCCCAGAACTGAACTGTTATATAGCTGGGTCTCAAGTAGGACTTGTGTCGATATTCAGATTGACCACGTTCAGAGGGTTATATGGCATGAGACAAGAATTGATCATCCCGAATTACAACATGTTGTACCTGAGTGGTGATTTCGGAATCCGAATATTGATTGGGATGAGCTATAAACAGATAAGAAGGGATTCTGTGTTGTTGTACTTAACATATATCGATGGGTTGTGCTTAACTTATGAACTGACGGATCGTCAATTTGAGTCCATTGGAAACGGTGAATTGCCAGACTCTCTGTGGTGATGATAGAACTTGTCTACAATTACCTAGTAAGTTAAGTAGTATCAAATTTCAATCATGATCTTAAAGAACGGATAATCGACGCGGGTCGATCGATGCTTATCTAATATTAAATTGTGCACCCAAACTTTTCGGCTTCTTCTGATTTGAAAATTCCAATTAGGATTTATTCGAATGTACTTCTTTAGACGTAGAATAATCATTCTTATATATGTTAGGTACAAGTTATTTATAGGCTATAAAGCAGATTTAAGACACATTCCAGTTTTAGAAACAAAACAAACACACTTGTTAGTACATACATACCTAATAATGTTCTCCAGACAACTAACGAGATCAGTCACTCAGATAACAAGAGCTCAGCTGAGATTCAAATCCTACGCTACACCAGTTGTGCGCCAAATATTTCAGCACTCTGCACGTTCATACTCCACCAACAAACCGAAAACAGACGAAGAGCGATTTGCTGATTTGCTTGCTAACCTAAAGAAACATCCAGAGATCATTGAACAACTCCGCAAGATGCAAACTCTTATCCTTTCTAAGAACTTACTACCTCCTCCAGACGCCAGTGGTAAAGTGCAGAAGCTTTCTCTTGCACAACAACTCAAAGTATTGATGCACAAAGATGTAAGAACAGAGCTTGAAAAGTTGGGAGACCTTATCAAGAACAGTGACTTGGAACTCGAACCCGAAGACGCTAAAATGTTGCTGAACATGATGAAGAATAAGGTGTAAATGGTCAAGGCCAGCGATTATGTAAGAGGGCCAGCAGCGCTTCTGAAAACTTTTTTCAAATATGTCTCTCTGTGTGTTTGGCATTTGCAGGCTAGTCTGTGTTTTCTTGTACTCTTTCTTTACTCTCTAGATCCTTGAATTATTCCCTGTATATATAATGCATGTTCTTGTTACAATAATAGATAAATCAATATTTTGGAGTACGACCAATTCATCAACAAAATATATTGAGAGATTACACAATCATGGAAAGGGACCATCTGTTGCAGCATTTTTTAAATACTTTGTCGAATGATAATAACCTTAGAAATACATCTGAGAAGTACTTATTAGCTTCAATTGACAATTACGGATTCTTGACCAAGTCATTGGAAATTGCTACAGATACAGCAATTCCATCGCATATTAGGCTTGTCGCTGTGACCTTTGTGAAAAATAAGATAAAATCATCTTGGGCTATTACTGAACAATATCCGCAGTCTTTACTTAAACAATTGATTCAAAGGGATGAAAAGGCCGATATCAAATCAAAAGTTATTCCTGCGTTGCTATCATCAATCAATGATACTCATATAACACAACAATTAACTAACTCGATTGATATCATAATAAGGTTGGAACCTGATTGGGATCAACAACTATTTGAGTTATCAATAAATTTATTAACTCAACATTCTGACAAATTCGATCATGTTTATACAAGTTTATTAATTTTATATCAAGTCACTAAATGTCATAGATATGATGATTTTGAGAGAAGAAACTTTGTGAATACTGTTGTTGAAAAGTCATTTCCTATTTTGGAAAGTTTATTACAATCATATATTGCACAAATTCCATCAAATCAACAAGTTGCATCTATCATTTATTTAAGTTTAAAAATATATAAATTTTCCACGTATACTCATTTACCACCATATTTCACCAATGATCTAAACAATTTGAGTAAGTGGTGCTCATTTCAATTTCAAATTATTGATTTACCAGTTAATTCATTGAACAATTTAGAATTGAATGAAAAGATCAATCATCCTTTTAGCAAATGTAAAAAATGGTCTTTTGCAAATTTGCATAGGTTAAAGACAAGACATGCGTTTGCTACATCACAGACCAATAATCAAGTTGTTCAACACTTGATTGATCATTTCTTACCTATTATTTTACAACATTATTATTCAGTTATTAGTAAATGGTCACAATCTAAAGAAGAAAATTGGTTAAGTGAATCATGCCTTTATCATCTTATTGCTTTTATAAGTGAATGTTTACAAATCGAATCAATGTGGGAATCTGTGAATGCACAATTAGAACCAATATTAAGACATGTTATAGTTCCATTATTGAGTAGTAATGAAGCAAATGTTGAGTTATTTGAAGATGATCCAGAAGAATATTTGAGACGATTTTATGATCTAAATCATGATTCCAAAACTGCAGATGTTGCAGCAAATGAATTTGTTTATATATTAGCATATAAAAGATTTGATGAGTCTGTTCTCATTTTCATACAAATTTTAAATGAAATTTTCAATAAAAGACAACAAGACTTGAATAATATCAGTGCTGCATATGAAGCAGAAGCAGGTTTGAAAATATTAACTAACATTTGGTTGAAATTGAATAAAAACTCAAGTCCTGTCAAAAATCAATTGAATGATATTTCCAAGACTTTTATCTTGCCACAATTAACGGATACTAAGTTTCCATGGTTGCAAACTAGAACATGTGAAACTATAGCATTAACTAGTCATAACTATACAGATCTACAATTATTATCAACCATATATGAGAATGTTATACAATGTTTCGACAAATCAAGTCCATTACCTTTACAAATTGAAGCTGCAGACGTGTTACGTTATTTGGTTTCATTTGATCCAATTGCTAAATCAATGTCGACTATAATTACTAATGTAATGGGCCAATTGTTGGATTTAAGTTCAAATTATGAATTTGATTTAATCAATGAAATTATGGATGATCTGGTTTCTAGATTTGCGAAAGATTTAGAACCTTATGCTATTCAACTATCGACCAATTTGAACAATCAATTTTTGAAAATAGCTGAAGACTTACTAGTTTTACAAACTTCTAATACTGATAGTAATAAACAATCGACCGAAGAGAGAGATAAAGAGTATCAAGCTGCTTCTATATTGAGTACCTTAACTACAATGGTTATGACCATGACATCACAAAAGGAAATAACTTATAATTTATTGAAAACCTTTGAACCTTCGGTGAATTTTGTTCTACAGAATGGGTTGACGATATTTTTACCAGAAATTATGGAATTATTAGAAACTACTAATTTTACATTGAAGACAATCATTCCCGAATCATGGATTATCTTTCAAACGTCGTTGGAATCATTTCAGTTGTATGGCTTCGATTATTTTGAACATTATTTTGCATATTTTGAAACTGTTATTGTTTATGGTTTCAAAGATACAAAAATTGATGAAGATCAAAATTTACAACAATTTTTAACGGTACTCTTAGAATTATTGAAAATTGAGGAGGATTCTTTAGAGGAAAATGTTGACTTGGTTGAATTCACTTATAAATTGATCAATTCAATTATATTATCAGTTGGTAAAAACATTGAACCAATCTTGCAACAAGTTTTAGAACCACCAATGAATATATTTTCAATCACTAGAAATAATCCAGAATTGAATGAATTATTTAATGAGTTATTTGATCAATTTTTGAAAATATTTATTACAAGTTGTTATGTTCAACCCGTTTTGCTTAATCAAATAGTAGGAGATGAACAATTTATGGCTTTTATTGAACTTTGGTTTACCAATTCATCTAAATTGAAAATAGTGTTCGATTTGAAATTACAAACATTAGCATTAATTTCATTATTGGATGCAAACTTGCCGATTTTAAATAATCATACTACTTTAGTGTTAAGTAAATTACTTGAAACTTTTGAAAAGTTACCAATTGCAATTGAAAAACGGTTACAATTAATGAAAAAGGATTTGCTATCAGCACAAAAAACAATATCTGATGATTTTGAAGATAATGATAATGAAGAAAATGAAGAATTTGATGATGATGAATTAGATTATTTGACTAAAGATACTCCAATTGATAGTATAAACGTAATTGATGAATTTAAGAAGTTCTTCGTTAGAGAACAAGAGAAATTAGGTGGTTTAATATCTCCTGAGAAGCAACAATTTATTCAAAACCTGATTGGAAATCAATAAAATATTTATTCTTGAGTCGTTGTTACTCGTTTCTATAGTTTTCATTTTTGAAATCCTTCCTTGGGTATGTCATAAAATAAATAATTAGTTAAACTAGAAGTAATATACAATACATACATAACGGGTATACATAAAAACAACCACAGACATTACCGAAGTAGCTAATCTTCCTCCTTCACAGTAGTATTGTTCTGTTGTAGTCTATCTCTACTTGCCCTAAACAACTCTTCCTGTTTTCGTAACAACTCCTCTTCACTAAGCCCACTATTTTGGAACTTATGATTCTTCCTTTCTTTCACTTTAGTATTTTCCTTGAAATCCGTCAAGCATTTTTCAAGAACTGGTAAATAATCAACGAATCCTAAATCACTTATTGCTTTGAGTACATGATCGGTAGATATTGTCTTCTTTAATTCTTTATCTGCTATATCGTTGGATTCCGTTGAAAGGATCATTAAGAATTCAATACAACACTCGATTAAGGCTTCTCTTGCCTCTTTAGTGAAACTGAATTCTGATGGTAAGATCTCAGTTATTATTCTTTGAACAGTTGCCTTTGGCAACGACAGTTCGTCCTGTGGAAGTTGATTATCCGACATGTATTAATCGTTGTATTAATGGTCCATAGGCTCTTTTATTTCCCTTGGTACCTTCTATTCTTTGAGTCTCGTAGCCTTGCTGTGTTGTAGTGTTGTCCTCTACCTTCTTTCTCGTTTCTTTGTAGTAGCGTGTAAGTCTGATAAATGAATCTTTGCTGAGGAGGGTAAATAGCTGATGTCAGTGCTGACTCATTGGTTCTCTGTCTCTGAAATTTAATTTTAATTTTATATTTTTTTTTTTTTTTTTTTTTTCTAAATTTTTTTGTGTTTTTGTTCCTGTGATTCTGAAAATTTTCATTTAATAGTGAGTTTAGGGTGGTTTAATGTAGGGATCAAGACTAAAGTACGAAGGCATTAGTAATAAAATAGAAAGCTCAGTAGTCATTGGCACAACATTTCAATGTCAGATCAACCGCTAGTCACCTCATCCTTTGATCCTACAGGGCAATTCTTCGCCAGTGTCATAGTATCTTTAGATACCCATACATTAAGGGTTCAATCAACTATATCATCAAATTCTTTCTCGAATGTTTATCCATTAGGGAAAGGATTAAAAATCAACTCATTATCATGGGCACCATCTGATGGAGATTCATCTAGCGTGAAGCATAGCAACAACAAAAGGAGAAGAGTTGGTGTTCAATCTTTAGAGGATCAAAATATAGTGTTATGTTTAGAAAACGGGTTGATTTATATCTATTCTCCTAGTAAGAATGAAATCTTACATAAATTAACAACACCGAATCATGTGCTGAGTACTAGTTTTGAATTCAATTTATTCAATGGCTTTGGATATACATGTGATTTACAAGGGTCAATTAATGAATTCAATTTATCAACTTGGGATATTTTGAGAACTTTCAAACCGATTATTGATAATGATGAAACCAATTTGAATGATTTGGTCAGCATCAATTACGATAATAAACCTCATTTGATATTAGCATCTCATTCGTTACATCTGATTGATTTAAAATCTCCTACTGAAGTTTTGAAGACTTTACCAGGTCATATTACCCCTATTCATTCAGTTTTACCAATTAATGATGATTTAATCATAACAGCTGCTAAGAGTGATAGATTTATAAATGCAGTTTCTTTACATAAAGGTATCACAACTAATGTTTTTGTTACTGAAAGTCCAGTTATAAATGTTTCATATGTTGATAATGGATTCGAAATGGATTTATTAGCTGCTGTGACTGAAGATGGAATAATAGAAGTTTTCTTAAATCCATTCAATGAGCAAGAAGAAGAACATGCTAATAATAATGGTAACACCACTGGGTCTTCATCATCATTCAAAAGAAAACGGAAATCAGTCAATTCTAAGAAATCGAATTTTAAAATTGAATTGAGTAGACCAAGTAGTGAATTAAAGGAGGTTTTGAATATTCAAAATGTTAAATTGACATCAAACTTGATAAGTTTCACGTGGTTGGAAAACTCAAGTATACCATTTTTTGAAAACTTGGAATGGTGGAAATTGAATGAGAACTCATTGAAAGAATTCAATTTGAAAGAAAATTTGAAATTAATCAAATTGAAACCAAATTTGAAAACCACACAACATTCTAAGTTTGGTCATGATTTTGCATCCTCAAAACATTATAACGAGAGTAATGCTATTATATTATCGGGTGATAATTTGAAAGATTTATCTGAAGGTGAGAATGATGAAGAAGATGAAGATGAAAGATCATTAGCTGAAAGATTACAATTGCAGAATGCTCAAAGTAATAAGAATAAAAATAACACAACAAGTAATGCAAATGCTAACTTTAATAACAAATTGAAAAAGATTAACACAGGTACGTTAACAATTGTATTATCACAAGCATTAAAAGCTAATGATCATTCATTGCTAGAAAATGTGTTGAACAATAAAGATGAAACGATCATTAGAAATACAGTTTATAAATTAGATTCGATTTATGTGATACCATTATTAGAAAGATTAGCTGAAAGAATTTCAAGAAACGACAATAGACAAATCAATTTGAATTATTGGATCAAAAACATATTAATATATCATGGAAGTTATTTAATTAATCATTCGAATTTGAATTCTAATCTAAGTATATTATCAAGCACATTGAAAAGAAAGGCTAATAAATTGGATAGATTATTAGAATTAAGAGGAAAAATTGGAATGGTTACAGATCGATTAGAATTGAAAAGAGATTTACAAAGAATCGAACAAGAAGATGATGAATATAAAGAATTACAAGACGATGATGAAGGAAAAGTTGAATATATCGAGGAATTAGATGATGCTGGTTTATTGGACAGTGATGAAGATGAGGATGATGATGAGGATGATGATATGGTGTATAGTAATGACGAAGAGGAAGACATGGACGTTGATATCGATGAAGAAGGCCATCAACAATTAGGATCAGATAATGAAGATGATGAAGAACAGTTCAGTGATATTGAAGTAGAAAGTAATGGACGTCAATTAGTTGACGATTTAGAAAGTGATGACGATGAAAAGTTATTAGAAAAAGTGAGAGGCCTCAAAAAAGCATGATGAATGATTCGATAATAATATTAAATATTAAAAAATAGTATAATATATAGTATAGCGGAAACGAAAAAAAAATTAAATATACTGAAAAATTATCATTTACTTTAGAAGTAAAATCAGGGGGAATTTTCTTTAGTTTAAACAAGAGAATTAAACAATGGAATGATAAGATACTGTTCCATATACTACTGACCAATTTACCTAGTAATAAACATGGCTTTATCTTATCGTTCCACACACACCACTTCAACCATGCTACTATATATCTATCTATCTACTACCATCTGCTACCACTTTCTCTCTCATAGAACGTAGTCAGCACTGACGTCATCCTATAAAATCATACGACTTAACTTTGTTTGATCTGATTCTGATTCTGATCTGATTCTGATTCTGATCTGATCGGTGCACGGGTGTTTATGATTTACCATACTTCTTTACATTTTTTTTTGTTTGTTTGTGAGTGTTTTTTTTATATGTTTTTTTTTTTTTGCTTTTTCAATCAATTTCTAGCCCCTTAAGCTTAAGCCCAAAACTCTCAGGTAAATTTGTCTCAGGCGATAATTATTATTAGTCTGTGAATTTGAAATTATCAAATTGGGTACATATAATAATAATAGTACATCTATATAGTTTCTTTTATTATTTCTTGTACTATTTATTTGTTGATAATTTTATTTACATTTGATTAGTCAATAAGTATCTTGCCACTTATATTTCATCTTTCTTTTTACTATCAATCAAGCTAATTAATTGGTTGTGTCTTTAAAAATATTTTACACTTCTTCTATTAATCCATTCTATAATATTCTGAATTCTTACATATTAATAATTACAAGCTTACAACTAACTATATCAATTGTCTTTTCGTTATGTCATCATCAACTACCGATCAGAAATCAGTTTCAGTTTCAGTTTCACAAGATACTCCTAAGGCTCCACCAACAACAGCAGCAGCAGCTTCACAGTCCGATCAACAGGAATTCTTAACATATTCTTCATTCCCTTCTGGTAAACATGAAGGTAAAACTCATTTCATTATAGTTGGTGCTGGTATCATAGGAGTTTGTATTGCCTTTTATTTAACTAGGCATCCTAAATTCGATCCAGAAAATCATTATATCACAATTTTAGAAAGTAAAAGAGTTGCCGGAGGTGCATCCGGTAAAGCTGGTGGTTTATTAGCTCTATGGGCTTTCCCTCAACAAATTGTTCCATTAAGTTTCCAATTACATCAAGAATTATCAAATGAATTCAATGGGGAAGAAGAATGGGGATATAGACGATTAACTACCATCAGTTTAGAAGGTGATATTACTGAAGCTAAATTGAGAGCTAACAGTTTAATGTCAAATATTTCCTCCAAGAAACCAACTAAAAACCCTTCTTTATATACAACATCTCCACCATCAGATGAATTGAACGATAATAATAATAAAATTAAATCAAATGAATCAAGAAAAGATTCTATAGCATCATTAGAGAATAGTAGTTCAAATATAGAAGGAAGTGGGGATTCAAGTACAACAAGTATTTCAGAAGATGAATCTTCATTGATAAAAGAAAAACCAAAAGATAAATCAACAGAAGATCAATCATCATCATCAGTTAAAAGAAATAGTACTAGTAGTAATACAAGTGGAGGTGGTGGAAAATCAACTACAATAAAGAAAAATTCAATTTCAATAGAAAGTCAAACAACTTCAACAACTCCAACACTTCCTGAGAACTTGAATTGGATTGATAAAGAAGTTATTAAAGAATGGAATCATTTGGGTAATGAAAGTACGACTGCACAGGTTCATCCTTATCAATTCACAACTTTTATGTTGAAACAATGTATTGCTACAGGATCAGTTGAACTGGTTATTGGTAAAGTTGATGATATTATAATGGATGAAGATTCAGGTGAATGTAATGGTGTGATATATTATCCTTCAAGTGCAAAAGCTGAATATAATAATAAATCTGGAGAAAAAATCGAACTTTATGGTGATAAAGTTATAATGTCAATTGGTCCTTGGACTTCAAAGATTTTACCAGATTGTCCGATATCGGGTTTAAGGGCTCATTCAATAACAATTCAACCTGATAATGTTGAAGAAATTTCCCCATATGCTGTGTTTACAGAATTAAAATTAAATAGAAATAAATTTGTTAGTCCGGAGATTTATGCAAGAAAAGATGAAGTTTATGTTTGTGGTGAAGGAGATTCATCCGTCTTAATTCCTGAAACCACAGATGATGTTGAAATTGTTGCTGAAAAATGTGATGAATTATTCAGTTTTGTTTCTAAAATTTCAAAGAATTTGAAAAATGGTAAAGTTTTAAAGAGACAAGCATGTTATTTACCTGTTTTAGATATACCTTCATCTTCAGGACCACTGATTGGAGAAACAAACGTTGAAAACTTATTTTTAGCTTCAGGTCATTCATGTTGGGGAATTAATAATGCTCCTGTTACAGGGTTATTAATCAGTGAATTGTTATTAGATGGGGAAGTTAAAAGTTGTGATATAAGTGCATTGGATCCAAGTTTATACTTTGATGCTTCTTTAGTGTATGATGATGAAGATGAAGATGATGAAGATGATGAGGAAGAAGAGGATGAGGAGGAGGATAATTATGATGATCAAGAAGAAGATGATTAATTTGGTAAATGTGACAACTTAGTCCATATTACTATTTATAATACTATTCATCTACTCATTTATTTATTCGTTTATATCGAACCATTCCATATCATTATATATGCATACGTATTTATCACTCTTCTTTGCACAATCATCATCATTTTTTATAATCTTCTTATTTTCGCTCATTCATTAAAAAGTCGCCCCCTTCTTCTCTTTCCCACTCTCCTTTTCAGTGTGTGGGATCCTGTATTGTGTGTTTTTTTGTACATTTATCTCACTATCTTTTCTACATCTGTTTCTCACCATGTTTATTTTTTTTATCTTGCTTCTCTTCTGCTTTTAGTAGTATTGTGTATAATATATATTGTTAATATATTTGGTTTTGTTCGTGATAACTAATTATAATGAGACGTAAATCAATAAGATTACAACCAAACCCGAAAATTCAAAATTTGCCCTTGCTAATCCATTACGTCACCATTTTTTTTAGAAAATATTTTTGCCAATAAATTGTCACTATGTTGATTCTTTGATAGATAATTTATCTATTTGTCCTTTGTGTACTGTTTTTCTTCCTGTATCAAAATAATTACTTTTTTTTTGTTTGATTGTATATATACTTTGATCAATAAATTCAAAGATTAATTGATTAGTCTGTATAAGTATCGTTAATACTTATATTTGTCTTGTCTGTTATCAACACCTTCACAAATCTTTTAATTTTGCATTTTGTATTCATTATCGCCTGACTCAAAAAAAAAAAAAAAAAAACACACACAAATTCTATAATAACCTATTTATAGCAATATAATAAATTTAATCATGTGGAAACTAGTTCAAACGGGATTATCTGTTGTTGCAGGTACCGCTGAACCTGAATATGGACCAGAATCAATTCATCCAGTTACTTCGAACTTGAAAGATGATGAACCTTTATACAATGAATTAGATTTAAAAGATTTAAGTTATCAAAATCCAAATTATACAAGTGTTGAAACTCAAGTTTTTTATTTCAATGATGATATTTATTCAGGTTTTGCACAAATCATTCACTCTAACATTGTTAGTTTACATACAACTGCACAATTTACTTTTAAACTTTTCAAAAAAACTCAACCTGATAACTATATTTGGACTTCCACAAAATTAGAGAATTTTGAAATCAAAGGTGCTAATTTTTATGCTGATAATGTGTCAATTGAATTAAATGAAGATTTAAACGTCTATAGAATTAAAGTAAGTGTTAACCCTGATACTGAAGTTGATTTAACAGTTGAGAGAGTTTCTCAAAGTGTTAAATTTGGTAAAGATGGTACTACATATTATGGAACTGATTTAGAAAATCCTTGGGGTTCAATGAGACACGTCTTTTGGCCAAGAAATAGAACTAATGGTGAAATCAGATTAAGTGAGTCATATAATAAACAACTTAATGAAGATCCAAATCATATCATCAAATTGAAAGATGCATTATCAATGTATGTATTTGCATTACAAGGAATGAAACCTCATCATGCTGCAGCTTCATGGAAATTTTTAAATTATCAATCTGAGCAATTTTCAGTTGTTTTAATGGAATTCACCACACCAATATCATACAATAATACAACAGTTAGTGTTGGAATTGTGGTTGATGCAGATGGGAAAATTTTATTTGCATCGACCAATAATAAAGTTACAACTTTATCTAGTAGAGTTGATGAAGAATCAGGATGGCCAATTGCAACTAAAATATCATTTGTATTGGAAGATAAGAATAAGAAGGTTGAGATTGAAGGTGATTTGATTAATTTATCTGAAAGAGTTGATGTTATGAGTGAAATTCCACAATTTGTTAAAAATATAGTTAGTGGAGTTGTTGGTACAAAACCTTATATTTACCAATTTAGTAATGATTTAAATTTCAAATTATATGTTGATGAGGAATTAGTTAGCGAAGAAGTTGGATATGCTTATAATGAACTTACATTTATCACTGAGAGTATTTAATCAATTATTTGGTATTTTCTAACTTATCTCCCCCTCTCTTTGCTGATGAAATACTTTTTTTTGTGGTGGTTTTTTGTTTTGTTTTTTTTTTGTTTTTTTATTTCTGATCAGCCACAAAATTATGACTCGATTTGATAATAATTTTTTGAAATTTAATTATTGACTATATGACCTGTTACTTGTTTCTTCTCTTTCTTTGGCTCACATTCTAGGATTTATGCTTATGCTGGATTTGTTTTTACAGATTAATTTTTTTTCTATGCCCCTCCCCCTTTCCTTAATTAATAACTTTTTTAATACTTGTATTTTTGTTGGATGATCCAATACTTGTTTCTTCTGAATGTGATAAATAAATCCTTTAATTATAAACCTGATTTTTTTTTCTAATTCAAATTTTATAGTTGTTGTGTAATTAATAAATTGCCAATACTTTTAAAAATGTCGTGGAATTCAAGAAAGATGGAATTTGAAAAATTATGAGAATATTTATTTATCAATTCAAATCCCCTGTCTTTAATCAGTACGAAAAAGAAGGTTTGAATATATCAAGTTAACTTTTGTTGTCCAATCATTTTGTACATAGTGAAATGGAAGAATAAGAGGTAGTTAACAGAAAAGAGATGGAGAAAAAACACAAGAATATGTAATTTTCGCAACATGCAACAAGGTTGTTCTATCTATCTATCTATCTATCTATCCATCTATCTATCTACATATTCCATCTTCAATTTGAATTAAATTGAAAATAAAACAAGATAAAATAAACGCCCAATCAATCAATCAATCAATCAATCATCCTTACACACACCTCTGCACCGAATCACTCCCCAACTCAAAATTCTGTGTGGCTGTTGTTGTTGTTTTTTTTTTATCCCTTTGTACATAAAAAAAAAGGGAGATATATTTATTATTAAAAAGAGAACTCGAATCAGGCAAGTGGGGCACAGTTAGTGAAGTTATCCGAGACAATTTGTTTAAATATTTTGCCCACATAACCCCTCGGTATCCTTGATTAGAAAGACACCCGGGCCGGATTAATACGACGTTTTAAGATTATGTCATAATATTAAATTAAAGAAATGAATGATCAACCAATCGGATAACAGAATCGTTTTCCCTTGATGGTGAGTTTAGTTTAGTTTAGTTTAGCAATTTAAATCATACCATTTATATATAGGTTTGATATAATAGATAAGTCAAAGTCACAAGACTATTAAGGGTGATTAACTAACCATGGGAAGAATAATATTAAATTGTATAATATAGTAGAATCTATTATTTAGAATCTGGATGAAATGAAATGAATGAATGAATGAATGAATACGTGCATGTACATATAAAGGGGGTGGATAATAAATTAATCAAATCAAGAATTAAAAATGCTTAGTCACATTGTTATAATATTATAATATATAACATTTAATCCGGACAGATCTGTGATATAGTTAGTATAACGGTCATTATAGTATTAGTATTATGATGACTATCTATCTATCTATCTATCTATGCATAATAAATATAAATTAGCAATCTAAAAACAGACTTGCAATTAACTAAGTACAATTAATCATTAAATAGCAAACATTAAATAGCAAACATAAAAAAGTAACAAATAATTTAAAAGATCCCTCTTTTGCCTTCAATGGGATAAATAGACACAAAAAAAAGAAAAAGAAATTCAATTAATTATTATTTGTACATCACACGCCCACAATTTTTTTAATGTGTGGCAATAATTCTCAAGTCACCTGCGATTAAGTTTTATAGTCTATTTGTTTGGGTGTATTTGTTTAGTTTACTTTTAGTTTGATGTTTTCTTTCTCTTTATTTTATTTTATTTTATATTATATTCATAATTTTATATATATATAAATATATATATTTACTATTCAATAATAATAAATTAATAAAGAAGATATATATATATATATATATATACATCTATCAATTGTCAAATTAATTTATCTATTACCGTTACATCCATCCTTATCTATCACATGTTAATCTCCCTCACTTGGATTTCTCAGAGATAAGAACTTTTTTTTTTTTTTAAGAAAAAAGGATCATATACAGTCATTAATACGTTAGACAAGACAAGACTATTAGTTGCTAATTCTATCCATCTTTCTTTCTTTCATTATTTCATATTCAAGTGTAATCAATAGTCAATATATTTAATATATTTAATATATTCAATATATACACACATACATCTTTTAGTTATCAACTATCAATACTCATACTCATATATAATTACATGATAAACAAAGAATGACTTCAAAAAATACTAATCAATCTTTTATAATGAATCACGCTCAATTATCAAATAATAACAAGAGAAAATTCTCTTCTTCAAATAATCATTCTAATATTTCTTCAAGTACTTCATTAAATTCAATGATTCAACCTTTAAATGTCAATAATTTAAATTTCCATATCTTGAATTATAAAAATACTTTGGAATCAAATGATTCTTCAAATAATTATCGTTATAGATCCCCTAATATAATTAGATCTAAGAGTGGATACACTTATTCTTCATTAAGTGATAATGAAGAAGAACAAGAAGAGGAAGATCAAGATCAAGATCAAGAAAATCATCCTAATCATCAACAACAACAACAACAACAACAACAACAAATCACCAATTTATTAACAACTCCAATAAGACCTTCATCAAGTAAAAATACAAATGATGATTTGAATTCTGGTTTAATGGATTCATCAAGTGAATGGGTTTTATTTTCACCAAATCATTCTCAAAATCATGATAGTTCTAATAACAATTTACATAGAGATTCTTATTATGATGATGTCTTAAGTTCTACTTTAGATAGAACTGAAAGTAATGTCACAACAAATGATGGAGAAATCAATAATAGTAGTTATATCAATGTTGAAGACGAAGACTTGTCCGAAGAAGAGGGGCAAGAAGAAGAAGAAGAAGAAGAAGATGAAGAAGAAGAAGATGATGACTCGTTAATTGATGAGTTACAAGATCATATAGATAATAATATACCTTTCAAAAAAGAGGATTTAAATACAAGAATTGATAGTTGGAGAAGACAACAAGCCAATATTCTTATAAACGAATTGACTAATGATAATAATAATCTAGATAATGAAACATTAGAATTAATCAAATCATGGGGAATAGATTCGGAATATTCTAGATTACCTTCAAATATTGTTAATAATAACAATACCATTAATAATGATATCAATAATAACAAATTATATGGTGAAGATTTATTAAAACATTATACAAATGATGAATTGAAATCATTGAAGAAAGTTTTAATTGATTTATCAAGCTCTTTAACTAGAAGATCAAATGATATAACAAAAATAACCAAATCAAAAAGAAGAGATCATCATCATTCAAAACAACATCTACATCATCATTCACATCATCATCATTTACATCATCATCATTATAATTCACAACATCATCCAATACCTTTCAAATTACTTGATAATCGTACTAATTATCCAACTCAACTACAACAACAACAATCAAATTCACTTAATTCTTCAATCCAATCTTCAACTTCAACATTAAATAATAAAAAACAATCTACCACTTCATCAACCGATCAATTTTTAAATAATAAGAAATTACAAAAATATATCCCATTTTTTTTAAAAAATCTTATTATCAATTCAGATTTATTACCTGATTTCAAACAATTAGATAAAATTGAATCAGATCAAGAACAACTGATAGATCAACAAGATGATGAAACTGACACTGAAGATGCTATATTTAGAGCTAACCGTCAAGATAGTATATTATCCAATTTCGATCTCGGATCCGGAATAGTTGTAATGGCAACAGCCGGCGATGATGATGATGATGACGATGATGATAATAACAGAAAAAACAATAGTAGAAGATCAAGAAGGGGTAAAAGAAGTACCAAAAATAATCAAGTATCAGAAAGAGATACAACTCCAACGCCTGATAATTTTTGGGAAAATAATGATTTGAAAAGTGTTAATTCTAGTATATTAACTTACTCAACAGGAAGCATTATTGGGTTTTAATATTAAATGAATGGAATTTGATAACGTCAAAACATATAAATGATGTGATGTTTTTCCATTTTTGAACGAGTAAATTATAAATAGTTTGTTAGGGGGGTCCAAACAAATGAAATTAAATATATTGGTTACTTGTTTATTATTTTATTTGATTAGACACTTGTAAAGGGGTTTCTTATAAAGGGTGAAAGGCAGAAGGCGAAGGTGGGGGAAGGGGGTGAAGGTATTTTAATAAAGTCAGTCGTTTAATATTTAATGTTTATTCTATTTAGTGAATAGAATAATAATAATAATAATAATAATAATAATAATAATAATAATAATAATAATAAATGATAACAAGCAACACAGTAATGGATATTTCACTCTTTGATATTCTGGCGTTAAATTACGAAATTTAATAAACATTTTTTTATTAACAAAGGAAATGATTTAACTAAATATATATATATCTATTTAATCATTTCTTTCCCTTCAGGTTTTTTTTTGGCATTTAGAACAACTTTGTAATATAAAATCCACCGATTTCCTTGAAATATACCAATTTCTTCTTACTTGATTATAAGTCTGACCCGATGACAAACAATTAAAATGTAAATGTGTTGCCATTACAATATATGGAACATCACCATAATCTGGTATAATAACTTGTAAATCTCTCAGATAAAGAACTGCTTTATTAACTGAATCATATTTAAATCTTTGATTGATCCATCTTCTTGCATTAGAAATAGATCTCATTTGTTGTTGATTTGGAAAAATATTCATTAATGCTAATTTTTGTAATATACTTTTTGTAGCAACTACTTTAGATGAATTAATTATTTCAAATTCAATTTGTGTTGGACCATACATTGGAAATGCATAATCATCTTCATTGAACTTTGCTGTCTTTTCTGGATCAGTACCTGCCCATCTAGAATAGAATTGTGATTGAATGTAATCATACATCCTTTTATAAGTTAATGCAATTTGTTGCATCTCTAATTTATCATAATCAATATTCTCTTTTATTTCTTGCAAATTTGATGGAGTTACATAACATGGACCAAATTGTTCTAATTCTTCTTTACTTGGAGATGCAAAGAAATTCTTTAAATAAGAGGATCTTGCCATAGATGATTTAGCAGAGGTGGATTTATTAATTTTAGGTGTATCTGATTTCTTCTTTTTTTGGTTCGATATTTTTGATGTTGATGAAGTTTTGGTGGGTTTAAAAGGTGATGCACTTGTTATAGGTTTATTAATTTTTAACTTTATGGAAGCTGATGAAGAAGGATCTGCAGCAGAAACATTTGTAGTTGTGATTTCAGGAGTTGTTACTATTTCCTTTGGCACTTCTGGAACTGTTTTAGTTATATTTTGAATTTCTTCAATAGAATTCTTTCTTCGAAGTTTTAAACGTAAAGATCTTGTCTTTTTAGAAGAATCACCAAATTGCTGCTGTCCTCCTTGATGATGCCTTTGGATATTCATGGTGTGTAACAGATCGTTGGATTTCAAAAACTGCTCTTCATCATCATCTATCTCTTCATTCCCATGATCTAAAATATATTCATTATAAATCGTCTGATAATGATTAAACTCTGATATTAAATCATTTCGATTTGATTTCAAGTTGGATAGTTCTGCTCCGTATCCGAATTTTTTATAATTTTTGATGATTTCAATTGTGTATAGTAAAATCAATTTATCATTATCTAATTCTTCATCTTCTAGCATTGGCATAACATATTGATAATTGTATACCAACTCATCAACAGATTTCAAATTCAACAATTCTACAACCAGACTTTCAATGGCAAGCTTTGAATTCGAGTCTAATTCCCCAATAAAATCTGGTTTTGTATCTAATTGTATGATTTCAACATATTTACTATTTTTAAACTTAATCCAAACTAATGACCATCTGTTTTTCAAATCAATAGGTAATAAAACAGAATGATTTCTTAACTTAGATACGTCAGCCAATAACGATTCTTTGAAATACCTTATCCTTTGAGATGTGATGGTTGCATATTTAGATACCAGTTCATTTTGTGATGGATCAACATTAACGGGGATTTTATCAATTGTTGATAAATAAACCTCATCTATGAGTACAAGCAAATGGTAATCGAACTTAAAAGGATTGATCAATGATGCTGTTTTTGGAGAAGTTGAATATTTCACATGAAGTTGTTGCTTGGATATTATTGATAAGTACTTATTTAAGTCATTAGCAGAATAGTTTCCAAATGATAATTGGTCATTTTGAACTGTGGAGTGATTCCTTTTCGTGTTGGAATCTGAAAGTGCATAACTTTCAATGACAACCTTCAACTCTCCAATATTTTCAGGCATTGATATAATATGAATGGAAGCTATTTGGAATTTGTATCAAATTTGCGGTGGCTAAGATACTTAGTAAGACTCTTGTTAGTCAAATTGATTGTTTGATTTGATTTAGACCTAACTCTCACCTAAGCTCAAATTTACAAGTGATAAGATGGAGTGCACAGCCTGATTTAAATGTTACCTGGCCTTTTTTTATTATTTTCGTCTTTTCTAATTTTTTAATGTTCTTTATTTTATTGAATTAATCAACCTATATACAATAATACAAAATGACATGTGAATTTACTTCTTTCTATAGAAAATGGCTGTAGTATCTACACCAGAAACAACAACTTGTTCAAGCTTATTATCTTCAATCAAATGCAATCTATCATTTGATTTCCTTAGCTTAGACTTCTTCGATTTTTTTACTTCATCAGAAACGGAATCTGGTTCCAGTATAGATGGCAATGGAGCAGGGGTTGCGATTCTTATTCTCTTACCATTTCCTAGTTGACCGAACTCGTTATCTCCCCAGGCATACACATCGTTATTCGATAAAGTCACCAGAATATGGTTTTTACCAACGGACCAATTCTTAATACCTGTAGTCTCTAATCTGTTTGACAATTCATTGAATTGTTTGATATTGTTTAATGCTTTTATTTTATTTGGTTCAGCCTGACCATGAATGAAGTGCCCAACTCCAAGTTCACCTTTCAATCCATGACCCCATGAGAAATACATCAATGAATCTTGTTGAGAGTCGCTCAATTTGGCCAGATCCAAGGTCTTTTGATCTCTTAAAGATTTTTCAAACAAATGGTAAATATTTGATGAGACAAAGGTGGCAAATGCTGTTTCTCCACCTGCTGCTATCTTGATGCATTGTGGAAAATCCGTACTTTTGAAATGATTTGCAATTAGTTCGATTTTAGATGGATATGGAACGATTTCAGTATTATACGTGACTTGTTTACCTGCCGTACCATATGTGTTCTTACCAAAAGCCCATATATATCCCAAACTATCTAAACAGATAGAAAAATAATCACCAGCAGCAATTTGTTTGATTTCTCTGTGTAAAACTGTATTGTTTTCTCTATATTTATTTAATAACAAAACTTCATGAACTTCATTTGGTCTTGGTGGGGGATCAAATTGAGAGAATGATGGGATACCAAATTGCCCATATGATTTTTCAATCGAATCTAATCCAGAAGCAGAAGTGAAAACACTTCCATCGTTGGCTAGTAATATTAAGTGTTGCTCACCAGCATCCAAATCTTTAATAGGTTTAGAAGTTTCCAACTTAAAATAAGAAAGAGTCTTGGAACCAAACCATCCTTTGACCTTATTTTTGAGCTGATTTTGTTTGTCGGTGGTTTCTGGAAGATATAAAATTTCACCATTTGATTTCAATGCATAAATCACACCATTACTGATTTTCACTTTAGTCAAATTTTGACCTTCGATGACTGGTTTTGAAGAGTCGCCTTTGAAAACCTTACCCCATTGATATAAATCACCTTTATCATTAATCAAAGCACCACTTTCTGAGCCTAAGGCGACATCCTTAATAATGAAATCATCAAAAATAGATAACCTTTTGAAAATCGGTTGATATTTTAAACCTGATTCAGCAGAGACTAATTTGTTCTCATTATTACCACATATGTATAAACCTGGGACCGAAGTTGGATTTGGATTTGTCACACTATATATTTGAGTTTCAACTTCTTTTTCTTTTAATTGTTTCTTCTTCTTGATTTCGTCATATGCTTCATCGAAGTGGCTCAAATCATAGGTATTTCCAAACACTTTACCTCTTATGTAACCCCAATGACTGTAAATTTCAAAAGAAGCGACGGCACCTGCTAGTAGCCCAAGTCCTATGAGAACGGCCTGTATTGTTTGGGCGAGCTCATAAGTGGATTGTTGGTCTTGTTGATCTTTTGTTGTGAAAGGTTCATTGGCTTGCAATTTATCTGCCCTTTTGGAAAGCTCTTCAACAGATTTCTCAAGGTTTTGCTTTTCGATAAAGTTATACTTTTTTTGAAGAGCTTGTGACTTGTCGTCATTATTGTCGTTATTGCCTGGCGAGGAAGAACTGAATCGGATCAATCTAGTGGATCCAGAAATTGTTCTAGTTCTAAGCACACCGGTAAGGTGTACTCTAGCACCTCTATTGATAGACTGATAAAGCATTATCTGATCTATGTTTTTTATACAAATGTGTCTTGTTTCAAGCAGAAGATTGATTATCTCTAATAAAGATACCGAAAGACTCTTTTCAAAAAAAAAAAGTAATCAGCTTTGAACACTATCTAATTGGACTTCGTCCCAAGTTCAAATCTTAACTTTAACAGATGAGTCCACCATAGTGTGTAAAGGTGTGTATATGATCAAGATTATAAGCCGATCGGTAATAAGCTTTTGAAGTCGATTTAGTATTGACACTAAAGTTTAAATGGCAGACACTTTGTCACATACTCTTCCCAATAGGGGAGGGTCAAGAGGCGCACCTGTTATCGTTGCTACTTTGGGCCTGTCACTTGTCATTTGTCACAATTTGGAACCAGATTAATGCATGAGGAGGCATGGGGCGGTTTGCCCTTGTTTAAACTTTGAGTTTGAGTTTGACTGGGATGGGGAAGTAGTTGTCAAATATAAGTGATAACCTACCAGTCACTTTCTTTTCCTTTTACATCCGTCTTTTAATGTATTTCTTCTTGGTCTCCTTTTTCAATCGCCATTATTACATTGCCAATAACTGGTTTGTTACACTTTACAACTTGACAAAATGAGGCTTTCATACAACTCCATTGCTTTATTAGCTGCCGCCACTATCACCTCCACAAATGCCATCTCCATTGGCCTTAACGGAAAGGAAGATGCTGGTCAACAACCATTGAATTTTGAGTCTCCAATTGATTTGGACTCTGCAAAGAAGATTATAGATGAAGGTTTATACAAGGGCAAGACTCTACTACATCAAGTTGCCGAAGCATATCACGAGTCATTAGACACTTTGGATGAGAAATTAATTTCTATTTGGTCAGAAATGGAATTGAAGTTCCCAGACACACTCAAAAACATGCAATTTACTAGTAAGCCAAATGTGAAAATTACCAAGAAACCAGATACCTTCTGGGACCATCATGTTGGCAATGACAAATTCTCCAATTACAAGTTAAGGGTTAAAAAGACTGATCCGGGTGCATTAGGAATCGATCATACTAAACAATATTCAGGTTACTTGGATGTCAACGATGAAGATAAACATTTCTTCTATTGGTTTTTCGAGAGTAGAAATGATCCAAAAACTGACCCTGTTATCTTGTGGTTGAATGGTGGTCCAGGTTGTTCTTCTTTAACTGGTCTATTCTTTGAGTTAGGCTCATCAGCCATTGATAAAGATTTGAACCCTGTTTATAATCCATATTCATGGAACTCAAATGCCTCCGTCATTTACTTAGATCAACCTGTTAATGTTGGTTACTCATATTCATCAGGTTCTGTCTCTAATACTGTCGCCGCTGGTAAGGATGTTTATGCCTTTTTGGAATTATTCTTCCAACAATTCCCTGAATATTTGGAAGTTCCATTTCATATTGCTGCTGAATCATATGGTGGCCACTATGTGCCAGTTTTTGCATCTGAAATTTTATCCCATGCTGATAGATCGTTCAATTTAACTTCTGTCTTGATTGGTAACGGTTTAACTGATCCATTAACTCAATACCCTTACTATGAAAAGATGGCTTGCTCCCCAGAAAGTGGTAACGAACCAGTCCTACCAGAAGCTGAATGTGAGGGGATGCTTGACACTTTACCAAGATGTTTGTCATTGATTGAATCTTGTTATGAATCTGAATCCGTTTTCTCTTGTGTTCCTGCTGCAATATACTGTAACAATGCTCAAATTGGTCCATACCAAAAGACTGGTAGAAATGTTTATGACGTGAGAAAAATGTGTGAAGGTTCATCTTTATGTTACGAAGGTTTAGAGTACATTGATAAATATTTAAATCAAGATTTCGTTAAAGAGAAATTGGGTGCTGAAGTTGAAACCTATGAATCTTGTAACTTTGATGTCAACAGAAACTTCTTATTCGCAGGTGACTGGATGAAACCATACCACAAGAGTGTTGTCGATATCTTAGAACAAGACTTACCTGTTTTAATTTATGCCGGTGACAAAGATTTCATCTGTAACTGGCTAGGTAACCAAGCTTGGTCAAATGAATTGTTATGGTCAGGCAATGCTGGTTTTTCAGTTGCTGAATCTCATGATCTTTACTTGGATGATGGAAAAACTGTTTTTGGTAAGACCAAAAATTATGAGAAATTCACATATGCTAGAATTTATGATGGAGGTCATATGGTTCCTTATGATCAGCCAGAAAGTTCGTTAGCATTCTTGAACAGATGGATTGCTGGTGATTATTCATTGGGCACATCTAAGAAATAATAGTTTTACACGTAAAACAAAGGGGTATTAAAAGGAAACTTTGATGTTTGCACTTTTTGATATGTCTACGCCTTCTTTACCCCTTCCATTCGTTTATGAAAGTTCATTTTTTTGTTTCCATTTTTTTAACACAATTGACTTATTATGTGTTTTCTTATGCGTATATTTTTATCCACGAAAAGGATCATACTCCAAATTTACTACTGGCTAGCCAAGTTAGTAATTAGAAATATATCATTTACGAACGACATAATTAAGCATATATTTGATTTCGCCCTTTTTTTTTGTTAATATTTGTGGCCAGTTTTTATTATCTTTTTATTATTTAATCAAACATACTAGTTCTCACATCGATACAATTTCAAAATAATACATAAATATGTAGCATTGCAAAGTATATTTGTCAGACTGTTCTCACTACTCAAGTTCAGTGTTTTAAATGTAACAAAAATTAATTGTGATACCAAATGATCAACCACCTACAATATATCTTGAGAATTAAGGTCCACAACAAGTAAAATGTATCAACACTAATTTGTAAAAGTATAGGCTGGACTATCTGAACTCTTCGTTTAGAACCCAACCGTTCCTTTCTCTGTCCCATCTACATATATTTTTCAACATTGACCTTATCACCTTTACAGTTTTTTCGTTAGATACGTCGATGCTCAAACTATCTAATATGTCGGCAGAAGAACTGAAAAAGCCATCTAAATTTGATAAATATTCGCTTAATTTTTTGATCAACTGAGTGTCATTCGGACTTGATATAACATTGGCACTGTTGGCGCCAACCGTTGTTTGCTTTTTGTTCTTAATTCCCGCAAGAATCGAGGAAGATGAAATGATCCCAGAAGGGGATCTTGAAATCGAGTGACGTGTAGATGAGTCTTCAGAAGTTCCTGGCGATGGAGACAATGACCTCACGTTATTCTGTCTCGTAAAAATGTTACCACTAGGCCGTGTTTTGCCTGCTTGTCCGTATTTTCCTGTCCACGTTGGTACCCCAACGCTGGTTTTTCTAGCTTGTTTTCTTGACTCCCTTAAAGCCTTCACAGCTTCACTTGCTATTCTACTAGCTTCAGTATCAATCATGTTGTAATGTGTTGATGAAAACACAGAGTCACCAGGCGTGGACGATTGCAGTACAGCATCATGCTCAAGGGCTGAGTGGACCCCAGCATTTTGGAAAAGACTCGACATCAAATCTCCCTCGTCATCTTGATTATTACTATTGGAATCTCTGCCATCTTCAAATTCTTCCAAGCTTGCGACACCTTTGATCTTTGAAACTTGCAAAAAATCGTCATTGCCGATATTTGTTCCCGGTGATCTTGCCGTATTTGGTCTGTTTCCAGTGAACTTGGATCTTCTTTCACGTTTCCCATTGAAATTAGTTTCTTCAGTTCCAAACAAATCAGCAGTTTCAGTTCCCTTTGTATCCTGGTCTCCAAGTGTGAAAAGATCATATAAATCATTCATCTTGAAAAATCTTTTTTGTTTAGGGTCTTTAAGAATTTTGTTAGTTAATAGTTGTTTGAATATCTGTCTGTGATAAATTTTTTCTTCGATAGAGCCAGCAGTCATCAATCTGTAAATTGTTACATCGTTTTTTTGACCTAATCTCCAAGCTCTTTCTCTAGCTTGGAGATCAGTGGACGGATTCCAATCAGGATCGTAAATAATCACTCTGCTTGCACCTGTTAAATTTACGCCTAGTCCACCAACCCTTGTTGTCAATAAGAAGACACTATAGTGAGGATCTTCGTTGAAAGTATCAACAAGAACTTGTCTTTGTCCTATTGGAGTTGAGCCATCCATTCTCAAAAAATTATATTTACTATCTCTTTTCTCTCTTAATTTGGCTTCCATAAACTCTTGCAAGATGTTCAACATCTGGCGAGTTTGCGTGAATAACAAAGTCTTTTTTCCTTCCTTAATCCAAATATCTAGTAACGTACTCACAACCTGCAATTTGCCCGATCTTTCTTCAATGCTTGTCGAAGTACTGTTAGGTTTTAATTTTCCTTTTACACTCAAATCGACCAAATCAGGATGATTACATATTTTTCTCAAAATATCAATCCCGTATAACGCATTCCTACTTCCTTTCACTATCCTTCTAACATCTTCAGAGCTTAAGAAGTTTTCATAGAGAGTTTTTTGTTGAGTTGACAACTTGCAGAACAAAACCATCTCTGACTTCTTTGGTAAATCTTTTGCGACGTCAGATTTCACCCTTCTTAGCAGATATGGTGCAATTAGATCCCTCAATATGACAGCACATTTATAACTTGTTTGAACTTGAACGTTGGTCGCGTTTGCATAACCTCCAAGATTGATTGGAATACAAAATTGCTGCTGGAAAACAGGCAAGGTACCCAATCTTCCAGGAAATACAAAGTCAAATAAGCTCCATAACTCAACTAAATTATTTTGAATAGGTGTTCCTGATAGAATGACCCTGTTGGGGGTTTTGAATTGCTTGCAAATCATTGTAATATAACTATCTGGATTTCTGATTTTATGTCCTTCATCTAAAACAACGTAGCCCCACTTTATGGGAAGTAAATATTTAGAATAAATTCTCGCTCCAACATAGGTGGTTATTATAACATGACCCTTTGAAACAATTCTATTGATCAACTCTTTTGCGTTCTTGTCCGACTGAATACCAGCTGGAGATTTCTTACTTCCATATTCTTCTTGCTCTAAGAGTGCTTCTAGAGATTCGTCATCATCCAGACCACTCTTAGCCTTTTTACCAGACATAGCCGTTCCAATAGAATGTAAAATGACAGTTCTCATAGGAGGCCACCACCTGTGAAACTCATTAGTCCACTGCTTCATAACAGTCGCAGGACAAACAATCAACACAGGTTTGCCCAACTTCCCACTGTAATGTAGAGCAGCAAGGAATGAAATAACTTGAACCGTTTTTCCAAGCCCCATTTCATCACCTATAATACCTCCTGTTTTTTGGGAATATAGCTCCCATAACCACTGAACACAAGTCTTTTGATAGTCAAATAGAGAGGGATATATATCACCAGGTATTCTAAACTCGTCATTCAAAACCGCATCAGACACGGTTGGGTGAGGTTTCCTCCATTCATCTACCCTTGGATCGTCATTATAATCTGGTCGATTTTTCGTTCGGAGACTAGAACGTTTGGAAACCCATTGATTCAACCTTCTTTGATAAGTAGTCTCTTCTCCATCATCTATATTCTTGAAGTCCTCTGCATCATCTATAGCTTTTTGCTTTGATACTGCTTTTCGTTTGCTTGGCCGGGCCTCATAGATATCAGATACTACGAAATCCTCGTCATCGTATTCTGAACTTTCTTCTGCATCGGGGCCAGCGACATCAATGTATTCTTCGTCACTATCCAAATGAATTGACTCTTGAGTCTTTTGTTGTTTCTTCTGTGGTTGTAGTAATTCATTCTGCTCATTTATATCATATACATACTCATCATCATCAACAAATTTCTCGTCAAATCTTTCTTCGTCGCTAACCAAATCTTCAAGCCCTGGAGCAATTAAGTTCTGATGAGTTGGAATATTATTCAAAGCATTATCATCATCTTGAATGAAACCGTTAGAGGTACCGAACGCAGTAATCTTACCGGTTCTTATCAGAAATTCTTGATGTGTCTCCGTGGATAATTTTTGGGCCGATTCATCGGCAGCATCTGGAGCTGAGACTAACTGTGTCTTTGCTTTGGCGATGCGTAATCTTTGTTTGATATCATTTATGTCTATCAGGACAGGGCCAACCTCATGCTCTTTGAGATCTACCACTTCCTTTTTTAGCTTTTCTCTCTCAGATATTCTAGTCCCTGAGTTATCTATTTTAGTTTGTAATCCTCTTATTTTCATCTGAAGTTTATCATACTTGCTTTGAGTCTTCTCTAATCTTTTTTCATCTAATTCAATATCTTTGAAAAGCATTGCCTTGTCAGCATTTGCCGCCACTTGTTTTTCCAATGAGTCTTGGGCAATGTATTGAACCCCCAAAGAGTCCAATGTAGACTGTTGAGCGAGGGCAATATCATCGGAGTGTGAGTCGGGGCTTGATTTGGTATCTGTCGATCCTCTATCAGTGATGCCACCAACGGTCGGAAGATCCGTAATATTAACCTTTTCGGACATCGTCTATTCCCAAAAACTATTATAAGTCAAATATGTATGACGAGAACTTGAAATCTTGGCTTAAAAAAAATTCAGCTTCTTTCAATGGCCTCCACAATGAGCAAAGAAAGGTTGATCCAAATTATTTTGTTAAATAAATTATAATAGATAGTAAATAATTTATATTTCACAATGCTGTGCCACGCATAGATATCCAGCCACGGTTTTTAATGGCACATGAACTTCATTGCCCTCATTGAATGTTTGTTTAATCATCTTTTAATTTATAACCGGGACTAAATATATTCTTTACATTTAGACTTTAGCGAAGCAATATTACCTCGGGTACCCCTCTCAGCAGATAAATACAGGATGACTGTTTCAGAAAAAAAGATAGTTTCCAGCTTGGAAAGCGAGAGAGTCAAAGAATTAGAAACAATCTTGAAGCCTGCTATCGATCTCATTATTAAGCATGTTCAGGAGACAGACAACAATGTGCGCAATATCGGACCAAGATTTGCTGACCCAAAGAGCTTGTACAAAATACTAGGCCTCGAGAGTAATGATTTGTTTGATACAGCATTGAAAGATTCTGAAAATCCATCGGGGGATATCTTGAAAGTGTTTGAAAAAGTTTTAGATAATTCCGTCAACACATGGCACACTGGTTTCATGGATAAATTATATGCCGGTACCAATCCTGTCGGAGTGTTATCCGACTTGTTGTTGTCAATTTTGAACACCAACTCCCACGTTTTTACTGTTTCGCCAGCTTTAACTGTCATCGAACGTAAAGTAGCACAAAAGTATGCAAATCTGTTCGGGTTTAAGGGGAAAGCCGCTGGTGGATTAACCTTCAGTGGTGGATCGTGGTCAAATATCACCAGTTTGCATATGGCTAGAAGTATACTTTTTCCAGAGACTAAGTTACAAGGGAACACAAAGAAATTTGCCATATACACAAGCAGCCACTCTCATTATAGTGTTGAAAAGGCTGCTACTTTATCAGGGATTGGAGCGAGAAATGTACTAAAGGTGCCTGTTGACAAACATGGTGCAATGCTAGCGGATGAGTTGGATGAAATCATTACTAAATCCATTGAGGATGGGTTTACACCTCTTTACGTTAATGCTACTGCTGGTACCACTGTATTTGGATCATACGATCCTTTTGAAAAGATTGCAGAGGTTGCAAAGAGCCACAAGATCTGGTTCCATATTGATGGTTCATGGGGTGGTAATACTATTTTCAGTGCCACTAGGAAACACTACTTGAAGGGATCTCACTTAGCTGATTCCATAACCACCAATCCTCATAAAATGTTAGGTGTTCCCACCACTTGTTCTTTCCTGTTGGTTCCTAATGATAGAATTTTTACACAGGCCAATTCATTAGCTGCTCCATACCTATTCCACAATACGCTAGATGACGAAGAAAATTTTGATTTGGCTAATGGTACCATGGGCTGCGGTAGAAGGGCCGATGCTTTGAAGTTTTACTTAGGTTGGTTATATTACGGCACCAAGGGCTACCAACAAAGAGTTGATCATGCTTATAACATTGGGGAGTATTTTGCAAGAAAGATAAACAATTTACACGGATTCAAACTAATAAGTGATTTACCACCTCCATGCTTACAAGTTTGCTTTTATTATAATCCCTTTTTTGCTTCCAAAGCTCGACTAAGTGGTGAGGAAATGACGAGTGCAACTAGATACATAGCCACGAAACTGCATGAGTCAGGAGAGTTTTTAATAGATTATGCGCCAAATCCCGACGATGCCATCACTGGTGAGAATAATGGTGAGTTTTTCAGAGTTGTTTTCAACTCCCCAGTTGTTTCAAGCGATGTTATTGATAAGTTGATCGACAGATTGATCAACATTGGTAGGGAATTTATAGGTTAGTAGGCTTATCTAATTTCATTTTCCCGCTTTTTCATAGATCAATCTATAAATGAATATATAATATATTAACAAGCCTGCGTTTAGCTTGAAAAGTAATACAGACATAAAACAATTTCGAAACCGAAGAGTATGTACAAGTTGGAGATTTCGATTTCACGTTTGCCACGTTCTAACAATAATTTGTTGACCATGAAATGAAGAACACATAAATAAATAAATGGAAGAAAAAGAAACAAAATCCAACTACTTTTATGTTTTAGGACTTCTGGTTTGAATTTAAGTGCTGTAGCTTTAACATCTCTTCCCTCGGATCAAAATTTCCTGTCGATAATTTTTCGTATTGCTCATCGTATTTTCCAGTACTTAAGGTCCCGTTACCTCTAATCCTTTTTCTCATATCAACAATTCCTCTCTTACATTCTAGAAAAGTAGTTAGCTGGGCCTTACATAATTCAGGCAAATCCCTCGCCAGCTCAGGGTTGCTAATGCACTCCTTAGGCTTATTTCTCTCTATCAGCACGCAAGGTGATCTTTGCAAACAAATTGCAACTTGTTTGAGCTGATCTTTACAACTATGTCATCAATGCTCAATTTTTTTCACCTTATGTTAGTATATTCGAGTGCTGTTGAAGTTTGAAAGTGACCTACTTGAACAGCTGAAAGTCTTCCTTCGGGCACTTACCTGGCAACCATAATTTTTGTTATGCTATCTAATGCTGTTGTTATTGCAGTTATGAATGCTTCTCTCCGTTCGTGCTCAAACTTCAAAGATCAAGTGAATCTTCATCAGCATTCTTCTCCAGATAAGGTGAGAGAGAGAGAGATTTTATCAGAAGCAAAATCTAAAGAGTTTACGCACCCGTGCACCAGATTGAGACAGCATGGTCTTCTCATCTATTTAATATTGAAGATTCTATCCAGAGGTACTGTTTAAAGGTCTTACAGCTGTGAATCATAATATCAATGGGTGCCAAATGATCTATTTGTGAATTACAATCAGGAGCGGCCGCTGCACTGATAAATCTACCTTTTAAAACAATATATGTCGCTGAATTTCTTACCAGGGGAACCCAACAGATCACCCAATTGCATCTCGTTCACTAATTGGAATTCACTCCAGATTTTGAGTTACTGTTCTGGTAACAATCTTGTCATAACCACTAACGATTTCCAACATATTCAGACTATTTATCTTCCAGGAGATTCCTTTCATGTGGATATAAACCGAGTGAATGGTAAGATTGCCATTTCGATTGGTAACAAGTTGATAATATATACCCCAACTGTTTCCAACTTTTACACCTTTGACTTTGGAGGCAGAAAAGATGTATCCGAATTGAAAGTTCGTTGGGACCTAGAAATCGAGATACTCAACAAACGCGATAACTCAGAAATTAATTGTTTCAACTGGTCTGAATCCTGTGAGATAAGAGAAGACGAGTTAAGCTCAAATCAATTCTTGGGCTTACACAATGAATATAACTCGGAGACTAGTTGTGAGATAGTTGTGGGGTCACAGAAGACCTTGACACTTTGGAGACTATATTACAAAGATGTTGATGGCACAAAAGGCATACATAAGAAAACGTTATGGATTAAAAATCAACCTAACCCAGTGTACTCTGTCAAGTTCTCGCCCAACTCCTCATCGATCGCTAGTATAGGATTTTATGATAAGCTTGTCAAGATATGGAGAAGAGTCTCTTTCGATATCGAGTCGTCCAAATTCGAACTTAGCTATATACCTCATCCAACTTATGTTACAAGTATAAGGTGGAAGCCAGCACCAGTGGTATCATCCTTACTTGGTGGTGCTACACCTCGCGCGTCACATTCAATGACCCCATCAATGTCTACAACTCCAACATATAGCGAGTTTTTGAAACCTTCAAACAGTATAATTAAATCGGATGTTTCTAGAAGAATATTTTCTTCTGGTATGGCTAGTATCAATACATCAAGTGCACATATTAGGGAACATAATGTTTTGTACACGCTATCAGAGGATGCGGTTTTAAGAGCTTTCACTACATCCACATCAGAAAAAGGCTTTAAAATAGACAACAATGGATGTTTGGATCTATATATTGGAAGTTCCGCAAGGAACAAGGAAAAGTTTGTTGCCATAATTGATAATGAATTAGTTCAATTTGGACTATACACGATACTGCAACAACTAGATGACCAAGAACAAAACGGGGATATACATGCAGCAAAGAAGAGAGCGGAACCGTCTAGTTTTGAAGATGGTGTAAGAAGCAGAAGCGGGTCAGATGCAAGCTACCTGTATAAAAGGAAAGATCGTTTGTCTGATCTACTTGACTTAAAGGTTGATTTATGTTTCGTGCTTGATACTGATGGTAACATTGACTTATACGGATTAAGTGATCTGAACACATCAACTCCCCAACTAATGGTCCCTTTCAGATTGAACAGAACGACTGATGACACTGGAAAACTAAGGACCACCCGTGTAAAGTTCGGTAATAATTGTATTCCCAAAGACTGCAGATCCATATTCATGCACGACTTCTTATTAACATCACTTACAGGGTCTCCAGCTGGTGCTGAACTCTCTTTAGTGATTCATGATCTTTTCAAGAACACTATTAGACATGTTGGCATTTCATTCGAGGAGCTTTTACAATTCGAAAAAGAAGACATAAACGATGATACAGAATATAGCTCCTCTGCAGGAGTCCAGTCTCTTGACAAAAACAGTCAGGAAAACAAGAATGTACTTCAGTTTCCTAAATTCCAACATGTCAATAAGGTTACTATTGGACAACTTCAACATAAACTTACCGGACACAGCAAATCCATTCAGAAACTTATTAGATCAGCAGATGGTATGGCGGTCTTATCAGTAACTAGATTCAACGAAAGTTGCTTGTGGATGGCTATTCCTTTGCAAAACAAAATGACGTTGAACAAGAAGTCCACGCTAATCACTCCTTCTCCAATTATAGATTCTTGTATTTGGAAGAAGGGGGATTTTGTGATAGCCTTAGTTGATAATGAATTGATCTGTTTTGATTGTAGACTAGAGTCTCAGTATCACGATACACTTACCAAATTAGCACCTGTTTGCGGCTCGTTGAAGATTGATATTAATACTGAAACAAATTCACCTTTGAGTTTTTTTTTATTGCCTGAACAGAAGCAAGAAAACAAGTGTCATATTGTTGCTGTATTCCAAGACAAGCAATGCCTGGCTTGGGAGGTTGAACTGAAAGAACAGAAGAAGGTAACCATCAAGCAGCATACTGTGGAAGATTTACCCGATCAACTAGGCGATTCCGATTACAAACTTCATATTGCATCCATGATTAATCCTGTTGGCTGGAATGCATCAATCGAGGATAAGATGGATAGAGATGTTCTGTCCGTTATAGACATCAAAGGTGTTGTAAGAATTTACTACACTTCAATTGTGGACAATGCTATCAAATGGCACTTGAAGGAATCTTTTGCAACAGGGATAGAGAACTCGTCGTTTTTGACAGGTTCTTCAATTCATAAAATTGTTGTTGTCAATCAGTCATTGAACCAACTAACGATATGGGATAGTAGATTAGGTACACAGGAGTATGAAGAGACATTAGACAATGAAGAGCAAATTAAGGATTTGGATTGGACTGCTACTGAATTTCAGCAAGGAATCTTAGCAGTCGGTTTCAGATCTCATACTGTCTTGTATACTCAGTTGCGTTACGATTATACTAATCAAACACCAACATTCACTAAGATTAAAAGAATCGATATATCAGAGCAAACAACACATGAAATTGGAGACTCAGTTTGGATGTCCGACGGTTTATTAGTTATTGGATCTGGTAATCAATTTTATATTAGTGATAAAACTTTAAATCCATCGAAGGATTTATACACTGGAAAAGCCATTGGAACACTAGATATTGTTTCTAATGATATATTTGACTTATGCTCTGCATTGAATGGTCCCTTGCCATTATATCATCCACAATATATCATCCAAGTTTTACTAGCCGGTAGATTCGTGATCGCTGAGAAAATATTAAGAAATCTTTATTTGAGCTTGAGAGAGTTTGAGCTAGGCAGTAAGACCACAGTCGAGGCTGAATTGGGTATACGTGCAGGCGAGTTGTTTAGAGCGGAAAATGAGAATGATGGATTTAATGGGAAAGTTAAGTACGACAAATTGTTTTCCAATGGATATGATGACAGTGAACATGAGTTCACAACTCAAATCTGTGATATTATTATTGCAAAGTTGCAGAAATACAAACTCCCGTATTTAACAGGTCATCAACAAATAACTTTGGCTTCGACTGTTCAGATTATTTCTGATATTCTGAAATCATATAAGAATATACTGGACATAAATGGTTTACGATTCTACCTTGGTGTCAAATTATTTCAATTGAATTTGACAAAATCACAATATTATCGCAGTTCTCAAACCATTTCTTTAAGAGACATTTCTTTTGCTTTGCATAGTGAATACAAGGATCTGTTGTTGAACATCATTAAAGAACAAAGTGGTTTGAGAATCGATGCATTAAGTTGTTCTCGGTACGGTTTATCGTACTGGCTAGACAACGACAAGTTAACTGAATTACTTGAATCAGTTGCTAAGAACGAGTTTTTCAAACACCAAGATGCGAACAATGGAGCTAAAGATCCATCAAGCAGTTCAATATATTACCTTGCACTAAAAAAGAAGCAGGTTTTGCTAGGCCTTTGGAGAACATCGTCCGGTCACCCTGAACAACAGAAAATGATTAGATTTTTAGGGAATGATTTCAAACAAAAGAGATGGAGATCTGCAGCGATGAAGAATGCTTTTGTTTTATTGGGTAAACATAGATTTATGGATGCAGCATACTTCTTCTTATTAGCCGACTCTTTGAAGGACTCTGTGAATGTCATTGTGAGACAACTGAAAGACATTCCGTTAGCCATTGCCATTACAAGAACCTACGAAGGAAATGACAAAGGGCCCGTTTTAAGACACCTAATAATGAATTATATCCTCCCAACCGCATGCGAATGGAACAATAAATGGGAAATCAGTTGGTGCTTCTGGATACTAGGCGATAAAAAACAAGCTGTTCAAGCGTTAGTTAAGCCAATTGATGAGATAATTTCCAATATTCAAGAACTAGAGCCAGACTTCAAATACAGTAAGACTGATCAACAGATCAGTACGTTGGTTAATGAAGATCCAGTGTTGGCTATCATGTATGATAATATCAGATCGAAATCACATACCTTTGAAGATGCGTTGGATTTTGATCCTTCTTTTGAGTTTCAATTCATTACAAAGGTGGCATCAATGTATCAGAAGATGGGTTGCGATTATATTGCTTTGTATTTAGTGAGAAATTGGAAGTTTTTAAATACGCCTGTTGTGATTCATCGTGGGAGACATGCTAATAGAGAAAAATCTTCTAGTGCCGTTTTAACCGCTTTGAATGGAGATAAAGAATTTGGCATAGGAGGTGATGAGAAGAAAGAGTTTGTGAATAATAAGATAGAACCACCTTCTTCTGCTTTTGTTGAGCCTGATATGTCAGCTTTTGATTTCGGGTTTTAATACTAAGAGGACACGAATCACAACTTAGAGGGTCTGTTACTCAAAGAAACGATTTTTGTTTACAAAAACTGTACATAATATTGTGTAATAAATATCTAGTAATACATTAATGCACTCTACGTAAGTGATCAAATAAAGTAAGTTTGGAAGGAGATTCTGCATATAAAGCAGTCCATTTCTTCAACATAATCAAAGTTTCTGTCAGGTTTGCGTTTTTATGTGGTGAGTTATGGGCTTTTGATTTTATGGAAGCTACCAAATCCAATAGTTCATATTTATCAATATCCAAATTGCCAACTATTGGCTCAACTCTGGTGATAAGCGTCACCACATTTAAAATAGATTTGATGCTATTAATTACAATGACATACTTTAAACTTCTGTTCAAAGTATCCTCAAAGTCATTCTCAACAAAATGCCTTACTGAAACAATACCAAGCGTTCTTGTTGCTTCCAAAATCTTCTTGAAAAAATTCAAGTGTGAACTTGAAATACATGAGTTATAATATTGGAGCAGCTTGCTTAGTTTCAACAAAATTATCTGATACATGATGGTAACAGAGTTTTTAACGACAGAATCAACAACAGGTGAGCATATATCAAAGGTAAGTATACTATTCTGGGCGTCTTGGAAATACTGAACTAATATTTGAACTTTACGTTCTATAAGTTTGAGTTGCTCTTCTCCTTTGATTTCTTCCAAATCCACCATATATAGAAACATCTTAGACCATTTAATCATATTTTCAGACATCGTTAGGACTAAAACACGAGATGACACTGAGTTCATATCAATTAGAAATTGTTTGTTTTCAAGTTTTTTCATAGCATCGTGTAAATAATAACTATGATCATTTTCTTGATCAGAAGGGAGTTCAACTTCACCTTGCAGAGTTAAGAATGATGTTGAAGAAGGTAATAGAGTAAATAGTACTACTCCAGAATCAACTGCAAATGCACTAGGATTACCAGAAACTAATGAATACCATTTATCAATTGTATAAATTTCCCAAAAAGTATGTCTATATTCTTCAATAAGTGAAATGTTTTTATCCAATTGATCATCTTCTACCGGGATTAACCCAAAACCTTCAACATCCCATTTGTTCCTCGGAAGTTCCATAGATGAAGGCAGCTCGTCCATTCCATATTGAACTCTAGTTTTAGTTTGAAGTGCATCAATTCTATCATAACCAAGTAATTGGGAGAGCCTAACTGCACAACAAATTGTAAGCGCCGACTTTAAATCTTTTTTGAGTACAAACTCACATTCACATTTCAATGGCATAGCTTGTAAATAATACATTGAATAAGCTATTGAACTTTTATCGCATTCAACGGCATATTCATCCATTAATTGTTCTGCCTTTTCGTATAATACCAAAGCTTTCGATTCATACTGGACCATGGAAGTTGCACATAGAGCACAAACCATATAAGTAAAGAAAAGTACTGAATCTGTTTCGTTGTTCAATTTGTATAAAAATCTTTTGGAAGAGAATTTCACAGCTCGCAATCTATTGTTGAAATAGTAACTGATTATTTCCTCCATATTTTGTAGAGTCAACCCAACATCATCCAATTGAAGCTTCTCAACAACATCATCATCGCAATTATACCGAGATCTTAAATCAACAAAGTATCCAGAGTATAAGGATTCTGAAGTATTAGAACATGAACTTGGGAAAAAAGAGGAATTGCTATTTGATATATTGTTACTGAGTTTCATTATTTGAGGAGATACTGTTGAGAGGCCATTATTAGTGTTGGGTGAATTTTGATCTTGCCTTTCAGATTTAGGTCTAGGACCTTTCTTCCTGTTTGGAACGTATATACAGTTGGAGTTTGATGTTGTGCACCTTGAACAGATAGGATGTCTCTTGTCACATTTGAGCTTTTTATCACGACACCTCAAACAAGCAGCACCTATCGTTGTCCCCGCAAATGAGTTGAACTGAGACTTATCGTGAGTAAACTTTGACATCGATGAATATTTCGGTTGTTAAATAACCATCCAAAACCCGTAGGAAGTCAGTAATGAAATGTGAAATGTGAACTATATGATGAAAATAAAAAAATATATGTAATCATCAGACAATAATTAATAAATAATAAACGATAAACAAAAAAAAATATAAAATAAAATCGAACGAATATTGGACCCTAAATTTCTCTTTGGATCTTCGAATGCTTCTCCAGCCTACGGAAATACATTAACTCTAAATCGTTAACTTGTTGATTTTGATTGTGACCGTTTAGAAAAAAGACAATTGATTAGATTGGATATCACGCAGTTTGTTCCCTTGAAACTTTGTTAGTAACATCTTGGCAGCACGCCTGCTGGTCCCAATGCGCATTGAACATTAGAATTTTGAAAGGTACATTCAGCATTGGCACACAGTGCATCAGCTAACATGCCCAGAAAACTTGTGAGCAGGTCTGAACATTGATTGCAAAATGATCACACCACACGATCATAAGCTTTTTGGTTATGACTTCAACTACTGAGGAGTTGATCAAGCTATGAATGACCATAAGGATGCTATGGAATGAGATGAAGTCAAGTTTTTGCACAAACAATAATATTTGAAATTTGTAGCAAGGTGTCTTTGTATATTTCAAGTGAGCTGCGCTGCTGTGCTCGAACTATTCAAAGTGTACTCATTACTGCTAGACATATGCAGGCAGCGGTACTAGGTAGCAGCACTGAGCAGCCAAAGAAATGGCATTTTCGCATTCCTGCGTGCTGATCCCTTCCAAGTTCGGATGCTCAAATTAATGTGGTTTGCCACAGGCATCCAGAAATAAAAGTGTAAATTATGAATAAAGATACAACATACTCATAGATATATGATAAAGTCTTTTCTTCAAAGCACTAGTTTCATTTCTGAGAACTGAGCTAAAACAGAATGAAAGGTTATGCAACGGCGACTATATCACAAAGTGATCGATCCACCTTAAATTGAGATATGAGATACCAGTAGATATCATTGATCAAATATCAATTCATTGATATTAACATTAAGGTACAATACTCATTTTGAAGTTTGAATCATATTCTACTCAATTAGCACTGAGATTATATGCAAACACACGGTAGGTACTTTATCTTTTCCTTACAAGGCACTTTTCCATAATTCGCGATTGTTATCTTTGTTTTGGCAAGGCCATAAGGACATCGACGTCATAATATATATTATATATGTTACAGGGTACCTCATTCATCTGAAACATGCTTAGATCCTTCTTACCTATTTATTCGCTGTGAATGCCTTTGTTTTGAATTATTATTTTTCGGCATTTCTTAATTTAACTGGTTCACATTTAAAAGTAACTATATAACAGTATGTATCATTCAATATATATTGCTTACAGCCAATGTTCTATGGACAAAGTACCATATTGCTCACATTTAGAGCTTTTGAAAATTCTATAAACCATAATCAATGTAAGCCATCGAAAAATGAGATCTTACCAGGTGATTCATTCATTAAAACAGTCATTTTCTCCAGAATTACTGTCAAATTGACAACATTCGGATTTTGATTACGAATATTCCTCACTTTGAATTTCACAGTTTCAATCAAATTCACTAAATCAGGCAAATCAATGCCAAGACTACCAATAACTGGCTCTATTATCGATATGGTAGATATCAAAGTAATGATAGATCTAACACTGTTCGTGAAAGTAATCAATACTTGTGTATTAGCCAAAGATTGATTGAATGTGTCACTTGCAATACACTTCTTGATTAAATTGCCACTTATTAATGATATTTCATGACTCACATTCTTGTAAAACTCAAAGTGTGCATCTGAAACTGAAGATTGATGAATTTCAAACAATTTTGTAAATTTCAACAATACAGTTTGATATAAAAGCGTCAATGAACTACTGACTAAAACGTACACTAATGGGGCTGCATTCAAATCAAAAAATAATAGATTACCTCTCAGTGTTTCAAAATTTTTAACTAATTCATCAACTTTATTGATCACAAGTTCTAGATTTTGAGGATTTTTCAAACTGTCTAATTCAACTATGTATAAAAACATCTTGGACCATTTCGTGATATTTTCAGCTATTGTTAACAATAATATTTTGGATGATGACGAATTCAAGTCGATTAAAACAAGATTTTTTTCTAATTTTTGCATCGCTTCAGATAGATAATACTCATATAGAACGTTAGTCTCACTTTCATCACCATCAGTTTTCAATGACAAAAAAGTCGTAGGTGATGGTAATAAAGTAAATAAAGTTCCGTTTGAATCAACTGAAAATGCACTTGGTAATGTAGTCACTAAAGAGTACCATTTATCACAAACGTACACTTCCCAGAATGTTCGTCTTGCTTCTTCAGCCAATGGGATGTCACTATCTAATTTATCGTCTTCAATTAAAGTACGCTTGAAAAAGCCATTATGTTGAGCATTCAAATAAGCGTCTTCTTGGGTTCCCCCCTTTTCTGTTTGATTATTTGATGAGTTGGACCTTCCTTTAGTCAACGATGAATCTATTTGATCGTATCCAAACAGCTGTGCTATTCTGGCAGCACAACAGATAGTCAATGCTGAAGACATATTCTTATTGAATTTAAACTCGTAGTGTGCTTTTAAAACTGATCCTTGTAAAAAATACATAGATTCAAAAGATTTTGATGTACCATACGATTCCCAGTATTCATTCATTAACTGTGTTCCTTTCTCATATAGTGAAATTGATCTAGAACTAAACTTAGGAACTAATAAACACGTACTAGCCCAGATCATGTAAACATAACCCAAAATTGATTTTGTTTCGTAGTTGAATTTATGTAAGTACCTAGATCTGGATAATCTAAATGCTCTTGGTTCAACTGCAAAATAATGTCTGTGTAACTCATCACTTTCATCAAGAGTTAGATCCACATCATCTAATTCAAGTAATTTTATTAAATCTTTTTCTGAATATTTCAGTCTTAAATCTTTTGTAAAAGCTTCTTTATTTAGATCAATGTAATCGTGATCAGTTTTCCAGTAATTCCAATATGTTGTATCTCTCCTGGTTTGGGGGGATCTCGTTACAGTCTCTATACCAGGGGAAGGCGAGGCATTGACCGGTTGAGAGAAATCATACATAATCTGGTTTCGAACAGCGTCCAGGCTGGCGAAAACAGGTGTATGTGCAGCCAACGGTGAATCATTTAACCCTGAAAAGAAGCCGGCATTGACTTGCTGTCTACGTTCCGCTTCCTCCAATGATGAACTTGTGGAAAACTTTGAGATACCTGCTTTTGTAGCTGCTGGATTTGTTGATTTCTTTGAAGGTTTTGATACCTTTGATTTTGAACCAGGAGACAAAGATGGTTCACTTTGAGGGGTGATTGCTGCACCTGTGGAAGGTTTGGGACCCTTCTTCTTGTGCTTCACATATCTGCATTCCAATTGCTTTGTAATACATCTTGAGCAACTTGGAGACAACTTGTCACACTTCAATTTCTTCTCACGACATATCAAACAAGCAGGTTTCTTTGGACCTAGAGATGTATTATCATTTGCTTTTGTGGACTCCATGGTTTGTGATATAGATAGTAGAATGATTTAGATGATACAGAATCAATCTAATAAAATGATATGCTTGAATAGTTTGTTCAATATTATCTGGAACGCGATCTTAAAATCAAAAAATGAGCAAAATAGAACTCTTAACTCTGTATGTTTGCGTATAGTTGTTTATGTTTGTCCCTCAACTAGTACACATCTATCTATTTGTAAAATCTATAAATAAAATTTTCAAACTATATGTTGATGTTTACTATCAAGACTAAATCCACCCTTTCTAATGCAAGGCCCTGTCAGTTTTCAAGTATGAGAAAACTAAGCCCTTTCCATTTCGCAACTACGGTTTTCGGTCGTGGCCTCACAAGACGGACTTAAGTGTTAAAGGTGCTATTTAAAGAAGTTTTAAGGCTGTTGTTAATGCACGCGTACCCTGAGAGTTTTGAATTCCGTTATGGAGTTTTCAAAAAATACTGATTGGGCCACTTAGCAATACAGCCCTGAGAAAAACTTACTTACTTGGAACAATAAACATTGAGACTGTTGGTATGAGGCGCATGCTAGTATATCATATTAGTATATTATGTTGTTATTGGTTGCAGATCTCGTTGTCTTGGAAATTGAACAATAGTGATTCAGCACTGAGCAGTGGTGACTCCCAGGCTCTATTTCTATGATTTCATTCACGGACTGCATCAATACAACAAGAAGTGAACGGAGTGTGCGTGTTTTTTTTTTCTTTCAAACTCTTATGACTAATATGGCTTCATGTAATACAGGGTGCTTCTGTTCTTACAAAACAAGTTATAGCTAATCGAAAATCTGGTTTTACTAATCATCATGATAGTAATTATTCAATGATAATAAATAGATTATATATGTACATGAGAGTTGGAAAAGATAGGAAGATCACGCAGTAGCAGCCTTTCAAATCAGAGAAAATGCTCATGATGAGATACACGTGTTATAGAAAATTGTCGATCAGCCACGAATAGCTTATAACAATATATTTATATCTTCAATCAGTTCAACGTCCAAGATTTAATAGAATTGATTGGCTTGAAGAAGAGCCTGAATCACCACCCTTAGCAGCACTTGGTAGATAAGTAACATTAGGAGAAGCACTCAGAGTTTGAGCAATCTCTTTAGAAGCTTCTAATCTTCTGATTAATAACAATCCATCACCTGCTTTTTCTAAAGCTTTTGAAATATGTTCAGCAGCTTCAGCTTCACCTTCTGCTCTAATAACACTTGCTCTTCTTTCTTGTTCAGCTTTTTCAACAGTGAACTTAGCTCTTTCTGCATCTTGTTGAGCAATTTGTTTTTGTTCAACTGCTCTAGTGAATTCATTACCAAATGTCATATGAGTGATTGAAACGTCTTCCAACTTAATTTGAAACTCGTTAGCCCTATGTTCTAATTCACTTTTAATTCTATTTGAAACTGTTTCTCTTAATGTGATTAATTCAGCAGCATCAAATTGAGCAACAATTGTTTTCAAAACTTCATTACCAATGGAAGGAAGGACTCTTTCATCGTAGTCTAAACCCAAATTCTGATAAATGGATGGCAACTTTTGAACATCCGGTCTATGTAAAACTCTTAAAGTCAAAGAAACGGTTTGTAAATCTTTTGAACCAGTAGTTGTTGTGATTGTTCTAGGTTTAGTTCTAACATCAAAGATAATTGGTTTTTGTAACCATGGGATAACAAAATTCAAACCTTCTCCGACAACTTGAGGTTTGATACCCGAGAATCTGTCGAATATAACAGCTCTTTGACCACCCTGAACATCATAAAGTGAGTATTGAGCAGTCATGACTGCGATACCAGCAGGGATTGCTAGCCTGGAAATGACGTCTGCAATTCTGGACATGTTTATTGTAATAACTGGTTGAATTGATGTCTGATATGTATATAAATTTGATTCGATAACCCACAAAGTAATGGTGAACTTTAACGCTCTTTTGTGTAGCTTGCCACCTCTTGACTTTTACCATCTACAAGGTTACACTTTCGAGTTCTTTCTTTCGCCCTCACACAACTATCCGAAATGTATCGGTTACGTAATCAAGCCGGGTCACATAAATTAATTTGATATAAATATTTGCGACGATCGGTGAAAAACTACTTTACTATTTCACTAAACAATCAATCGAGTTGGTATCATTCCAACCGTTCAATGATAACTCAATATACATATCTCGCATGCAAAAATCGTACTACAGCTATGAAATGAGAGATGAGGGGACAAAAGATGGAATTTGAACAATTATTTTGAGATCAGCGACGTAAAAAGTGATATATATAAATCTATTTATTCTGTTCATCCTCGTCGTCATCATCTTTAACGATACCTGCATCTTTCAATAATTTATTGATTTGATCAGGTTTCCATATTTTCAAAGCTGGGACACCTTTTGAATCCAATCCAATTGTTGCAAATTCAACTTTTTCACTAGTTAATTTATTACTATCAGTTGTCTTGCTTAAAACTTTTATGATTAATTCTTTTGCTTCTTCTAAAGTTAAATCATCTTTATAATCCTGTTTTAATAAAGTTTGAGTACTTGAGTTATTAGCACCGATACTAGTTGCTTTCCAACCTGAATAATTACCCGATGGATTACTGGTATATAATTGGAAGCCGTATCTTTCATCGTAACCTGCAATTATAAATGACACACCGAAGGGTCTTAAACCACCATGTTGTGTGTATCCTTGTTTAACATCACAGATTCTTTTCACTAAGGTCTCGATTGGAATATTTTCATTATATGATTTTAGATATTGTTGAGCGTGATATCTCATGTGATTGATAAGTATACCTGCATCAGCAGTCATACCTGCAACTGAACAAATTGTATTGCTAGATTAAAGAAATTAGGATTGAGTTGTTAGTATTATTGATATTTCGGGAAATAAAGACAATAAGATCTATCGTTAAACTTACTCATTCAAAATGTACATTTTCTCAGCAGAAGTATCTTGTTCTAATAGTTTTGATGTAACTTTTCTTTCAGCAGCTAATACAACACCATCTTTGGCCATGATACCAATTGCTGTACCAGCATGATTAATTGCTTCTAATGCGTATTCGACCTGTATAAAATCAAAAAAAAAGTGATGATTCTGATGTTAGTATATTGATTGATTGAATAGATCTTTGATTAACATTGAAAGTGGATGAACGATTGACATACCTGGTATAATCTACCTTCTGGAGAGAAGATGGTTGTTCTACTGTCGTATCTTCTGGACATTATATTCTATCTATGTGGTGTGGTATGGTGTGTTGTATAATCTATATGAATTGAGGCAAGTAATTTAAAGACTGAACGATAATCTCTTCAAGATTAACTTAAAGCATTAAACATCCATGATAATGTTAATCACTTTGGTTTTGCCATCCTGAATACGGTGAGGTAATCAATGAGGTAATCAATATTAGTGACACAAAAACATATAATGGCACCTCTGCCAACCCTCCTTATGTGTTACTAATTTCTTATAGTTGCTCAAAGGTAATATCTGACATAATCCAGTTTGATGATCGGTAAATTATATTAAATTATATTAATGGCTGAATTGAATTACTGCATTAATTCGAATTAAGGAGAGTTTGTCTATCTTACAGAGGTTCACGTATAAAGTAAACTAAAGTGGAATAGTCTGTTCTTTTACTGTCATAAGGTCTACTTTACTTCATTTTGCTTTTATTTAATTTACGTATCTTATTCCGGTATTGAATTAGTCAATTGAGCTCACATTCATTCACTTGATTGTATTGGTGTATCTGTGTGCATCTATTGCTCTCACTTCTTGTGTTTGGCTGGTTGCTCAAGACAATCTAAATAACTTCCCCACTCATCAATTCCTCCTTCTCCATCCCAATCATTACCTTTGAATAGACTTTTATTGTAAACATTGCTTTATTTGATCCAGACAGTTTCATATTTGATAAGCTTGTACAAGAACAACTAATCAATCAATCAGTCGATCGGTCAATCAATTGATCATAATTCTTATACAATTACTTACTTATTTAACAAGCTTATTTATATTTCTCATTTGTGTGCGTGTGTGTGTGTGTGTGTGTTGGTGTTTTAGACATTCAAGCATATCATAACATATCATATCACTGATTCTTATCTTTTAGGCTAATTTAGTTCTCATCTTTTTAATTTTTCCTGGAGTTTCATGCGTTCAAAGCTACTACAAAGGCTACATATTGGATCAGGCCACAGCTCAGATATTAACAATAATAACGAAAGGAACAGTGCTAATAATTCTCAACAAAGTTCGTTATCACTAAATTCGAATACTACAAATAATCCCTCTTTTGTCACTGGTACCGCATCAAATACAAGTCCTTGTTCCAGTTTAGATAAATTAATCTCTGAACAGCAACAACAGCAGCAACAACAATCTTTAGAGAAATCAGTTCCCCAAGAACAATTAAACGTTAATATTGACAATATGGACTTACAACAACAACAAGCTCGACACGACCAAGAACAACAGTTGTTACATAACACAACGACCGCTCTAAATTTGGATTTGGCGTCTCAATATCCTGCATCAAATCCAAACACTGGTACTGTTTTACCAACACCAGCTGATATTGTTGGGGTTCCACAACAAGACTTACAAAAGTCTATATTGGCTACTCAGCAGCAACAACAAATGTCTTACTTACAACACATGCCTTCATATCAGGCAATTATACAACCTAATTTCGTTCAATTACAAAGAGTGGCAGGTGGATCATTATTACCTCAAAGATCAACAGTATCAAAAGGGAAATATTCTTTAAAGGATTTTCAAATAATGAGAACTCTAGGTACTGGTTCATTTGGTAGAGTTCATCTTGTCAAATCTGTGCATAATAGTAGATTTTATGCTATCAAAGTTTTGAAAAAGGCTCAAGTTATAAGAATGAAACAAGTTGAACATACAAATGATGAAAGAAGAATGCTCAAAATTGTTGAACATCCATTCTTAATCAGAATGTGGGGTACATATCAAGATTCAAGAAATTTGTTTATGGTCATGGACTATATTGAAGGTGGTGAATTATTTTCGTTGCTAAGGAAATCTCAAAGATTTCCAAATCCAGTTGCTAAATTCTATGCTGCTGAGGTTACATTAGCATTAGAATATTTACATTCTCATAATATAATTTATAGAGATTTGAAACCTGAAAATATCTTATTAGATAGAAATGGTCATATCAAGATAACTGATTTTGGCTTTGCAAAAGAAGTTGAAACAGTTACTTGGACTTTATGTGGTACTCCAGATTACATCGCACCTGAAGTCATTACAACTAAACCATATAATAAATCAGTGGATTGGTGGTCATTGGGAATTTTGATTTTTGAAATGCTGGCCGGTTACACCCCATTCTATGATCAAACTCCGATGAAGACATATGAAAAGATTCTTGCAGGTAAAGTTCATTATCCTTCTCATTTCCATGCGGATGTAATTGATTTGTTATCCAAATTGATTACTTCAGACTTAACTAGAAGATTGGGAAATTTACAAAATGGACCTGCTGATATTAGAAATCATTCTTGGTTTAGTGAAGTTGTTTGGGATAAATTGTTATTGAAGGACATTGAAACTCCATATGAACCTCCTATTACTGCTGGTATCGGTGATACTTCTCTATTCGATCATTACCCTGAAGAACAATCGGATTATGGTGTTGGTGGTGAAGATCCTTATTCTAAGTATTTTGTTGATTTCTAATTTTCCGAATAGTGTTATTCCTTTTTTTTATCTTTGATTTTATTCTTTAATATATTTATTACTTATTATTTATGCCTACACTCTCAATGATTCTTTTTATCTTTATTTGCTGGTCTTTTTCTCAAATTATCGTTCCCATATTACTTAGTAGTGTTATCATTATTATTTATACAATATTTCAAACTCATCTTCTTTAATTTTCCAATATCGCTTTGTTGCCTTTCCTTCTGTTGGCATTGTGTTCTTTCCTTTTTCCTCTGGCTTCTCGTTGGTTTCCTTTGAACTCCAAGGATGTTTTCTTTTCGTCTTCATTTTCTGGTTTTATATCACTTGCGTTTATTTGGGAATTTGACATCTCTTTCAAGAAAAAAACACTGTATTTAATTTTGTATATGTCTGTTTGTGTTCCTTTTATGGGGTGCAACATATAATCTGGATATAAAGTACTTTGGTAGAAAAAAGTATTTCTTTTCCAAGTACGATATTTTTTTAGACGCCAAATGTGCGGCTCGGCGCACGGATAGTATAGATTCTATAGAATCTAAATTCTAAAATCTGGAGTATGTTTATTATTTTGCTTGTTGTTTACCCCCAAGACCATAAAATTTATCATCGTTAAACTTCGTCTTCATTTGATCACTGCGTTAATATCAATTAGACACGACATAAGAAGAATACGTGACCGCTTTCAGTAAAGAGGTTATCAATGTTTTCCAGCTTTTCAAAATCTAAAAGACTTGCTCGAGCGAGATCCATTGCCGCCACGAATTCAAATGTTTCTTCTTCGACGACCGCAACAAACCAAGATACATTCCACAAAATGTCCCCACCATCAATGTCAACCTCCAAGACAGGCTCTGATGATTTGTCATCTTTCATGTCCAATAGTACAAGCTTAGCGGTGGATTATTTCAAACCCCTAAATGAAGTATCTAAAGGATCTATCGATACAATCTCTCAAGGTGTAAATCACAATCCCGGCAATGGAATCAATAATAATTCGAATGACAAAAATATCAATGACTTACTAGGAATAGAAACAGAGCTAATCGAGATCATAAAGGGAATCGATCAACTGAGTCCATTGAAAAGGAAAGTATTAGAAAGTTTGGTAACCAGTGCATTTGGCTTATTCAAATGCAAGCTAAAACATGGTAGTGATTCAAAAGATCAAGAAGATATCAAAATAATCTCATTGAACAATCTTGAATTACATGAAAAGGTGCAAAGCATGATAAATGCAATGATTTCATTCATCATGCTAGTCAACGATCCAAAACAAGAAAAAATTAATAACGATATACCCAATTTGAGAAAACAAGACGAAGTACAGGTTATCGATGACGAATTTGACGACTCAGAGGATGGTCTTTTAGATATAACATCAGGAAAGTATCGCAGCTCATATGCCACTGCTACTTCCCATGCGGTCACACCTAGAGCTTCCTCACAAATCGCTTATTCAACAAAAAGTAATCCCTCATATATACGGATGCCATATTCTCCATTAGTCAATTCCCATTTCTCCCCGCCCCAAGCACCACAATTGCAGCACTCGCCTCATGCTCTCCCAAATACCAATTCTAACGGTCGATATTATTCAAGTCAAGAGTACAACTTACCAAGCCCTCCGCATCAATATTTGTCTTCAATGCACCAGTTGGAGTTGGAAAGACAATATAGTCAACAGCAAAAGGAAAGATTTATTCCCCCAATTGGGGTAGATGAGGAAGGGGCATCTTACTTGAATCAGAATCAGTATCAATATTCACGTCGGCATTCTGCTTCCTTAGCGTCAAGGGTGTCTTTGGGAAATCCGTATGCTGATGTTTATAACAATTACTATACGGAACATATACCGCAACAGAGAAATTATCTAAACTAACTTTCCTGAGACAAAGTAATTGTAAGTAGCTACGAATACACAGCATCAAAGTTTAAGTTCGAGGTTAAGTATTATGTACACTGTTCTTTGTAATATGTCTTACTTTTTTATTAATAAGAGAAAACATGTTTGAATATATGTATATATACAAGTACTGGTTGTACATTTTCAGTGCAAAATAGGAAACCAAATTGTAAATCCAGAGAACCATTAAATCAGTCTATAGTCAGTACGAAACTAGATGTGTGAAAAAAACACTATTGTAAATCTTATGTGAACCAGCTTGAGTGAATTATTGACTCCTATGATCATTTCAATAAGGGAACGTTGGAAACATGGAAAATGAGGATACTTTTACAAAAAGTCAATGAGAGAAGAGAAAGGTTAAGGTAAATGTTCAAATTTATTCAAGAACAATCTTAGCACCAAGGGCTTCTAGAGTTGATTTCAATTTTTCTCCATCTTCCTTGCTAACATTTTCTTTCAAGATCTTTGGGGCTGCCTCGACAAATTTCTTTGATTCAACTAACGATAATCCTAGTAAAGCCTTAACTTCCTTAATGACCTTTGGTTTTGATTTGGCATCGAATGACTCTAATTTAACATTGAAAATAGTTTTTTCTTGGACTTCCTCTTTGACTTCTTCAACAACTGGTGCAGCAGCAGCTGGTGCAGCACCTGCTGCTGGTAGAGAGATATCTGGGATATTCAACTTTGTTTTCAATTCTTGAATCAATGCTGAGGTCTCTAATAATGTTAAAGTGGAAATTTGATCAACAATCTGTGAAATTTTTGGGTCAACTGGACTTGAAACAGTTGAGTTCAATCTTGTTGAGACTGTTGGTATGGTTCTATATTAGTTCAAGAAGTTCGAGAAATGTTAGTATCTATATAAGTAGGTCGTGAATTAAGTTAAGTTGTGAAAAATCAACATACCTTTTCACGGATAACCTAAGGAATGATCTTGATGTTTGTCTAACGATAGATGACATTTTGTGTGTATATGTGTGTATTGATTATGTATATGCGTGTTGATTTATTCTATTGAGATATCAATGTATGACTAACTGGATTAAATACTCTTCGAATGATACCCCCACTACTGTGTAACTGTTCAAGTGTGTAATAAACCAGTCTTAAGTGTGTATAACTAGTACCCAGCACCCTTTAGTCTCCAATCTCCATACATCTTCCTCCAAACATGAAGATTCACGAATCACCAAATCCAATACTAAGCACATCTCTCCCTCAAATTGAAAATTTTTGAAAAATGAAAAATGGCGCACAAAGAACGTGTATAATGTGCATGTGGAGTATGCCATGCTGAATTTCCAGAGGAGCATCTGAAGAGTGAAGCGTATGATTGAATTATAGTCAAGAGTACAAGTCAGAATGGAGATAAAGCTATTTTATGAAGTTGTTTCTTTCTTCAGGAGTAGATAGATAGTCGGATAATCTACATCTCAACCCATTGCAATGTCTTTCAGATTCTGTGCAGAATGGTAAGTGTACTCAAAGTGTGACTAGGTAGCACACACTCACACTGGTTTATATTTAAATATTTCATCTACTAACATTACTTTGGAAAATCTCCTAATCAACCAACTTTTAATAGCAACAACATGCTTTATCCCAAAGAGGACAAAGAGAACAAAAGACTTTTGTATCAATGCAGAAATTGCTCTTACTCTGAATTAGCTGATAATGCTAAGGTTTATAGACACGAGTTGATAACAAATATTGGTGAAACTGCAGGTGTCGTGGAAGATATTGGATCTGATCCAACCTTGCCTAGATCAGATAAGACGTGTCCAAAGTGTTCTAATAAAGAGTGTGTGTTTTTCCAATCTCAACAGAAAAGAAAGGATACGAGTATGGTTTTGTTCTATGTTTGTTTAGAATGTAAGAATGTCTTCAGAAGTTGATACAATTCAATCTATGTTATGTTTCAGATCATTAAATTTTTTACAAATAGGACAAAGAGTTCAATTGAATTACTCCTTTTTTGTATTTGTTTCTTGACTATTCTCATGTACGTGATTTTGAACTCTTCACATTTTTCAATATTGTCAAAGTGTATTATTAGTTGTTTTTGTTCTCCATATTTCGTTTTATATAACAGTTTTCAGTTTTTGCTTCGTTATATTTAATTGCGTTGTATTAATTTGATCTCATCCTTCATATGGTGTGTTCACAACTCCTCAAGTGGCTTGTTATTCATATTCACAGTGTGTTTCGTCTGATGCTCATCAACATAATTCAGAAACAATTTTTCATCATTAACCAATGCCGGTCATTCTTATGTCCTAGTCAGTCTCATCATTTTCACTTCCAAAGATTATTGAATAGTTAAGGACTATAAAAGTATTGCTATTTGAAAGTACAAACTAGGGGTGGGTGGGACTTGCCCATAAAGATTGTTCAAATCTAGAAGCGGAGCTGACCACTAAGGGCCTTAATGTTTGATTAAATACACACACTATAATCAAGGAATAAATAATAATAAAAATAGTCATAAAATAGAAAATAAAATCACGAAAGTCCTTTAATTTACATATATAAAGTTGAGTGATGTCCAATAATAAGCGCCAAAAAATTTCCCTTTACTTTCAAACCAAAAAAATGTAAGAGACCAGTCAACTATAGAAAGTACTGCTGATAGTTCGAGCCCCCATTTGAAACACTTCCGGAATTCACATTGATTCCAAGATTAGCTCCTGGTCCTGTGACAACACCAGTCACAGAACCTGCTGATCTAATAGATTGTAATGACCCTTGCAATGAATTTGATAGCGATGGCAACATAATTCTATCATTCGCACTGTTACCATTATTTGATGTGGTATAGTTGTATGATGAGAATCCATTACTATTATTATTGTGATTGTTGTTGTTGTTGTTGTTATTATTATTATTGATATTATTAAGACTGGAGTTATTTGTATTGAGAGAAACTGAGCGGCGAGGGCTATTGTTGCCTGATGTAGGTGAAATTGCTTGAAGAGATGGCTGTTTTGTAGCTAATGCTGAGTTATTATTGCTATTGTTGAGCATATCTTTCAAGACTGATATAATTCTGTGATAAGTATCTTCTTTGTTATTATCAGATATAAGTGTAGACGTGTTCAAGTGTAATAGTAAATTGTTGATATCTAAGTGAAGAAGACTTAATTTTTGATGTTGCTGTTGTTGTTGTTGTTGTTGTTGTTGCTGCTGTTGCTGCTGATGTTGTTGATTTGGGGCATGAACTATATTTGAATTAAGGTTTGAGTTAGTTGGCACTCTGTTAGAGGAATAATGGTTGTTGCCTGCATTCATGAGACTATTAATGTTATTATCAGAGAAGGATGGTCGTGGAGATGAAGAAGAAGATGAGGATCTGGAGCTCATAGATTCAGCATTCAACTGTTGCACTTGTTGATTTATAGTATTTGGTAATGGGAGTTGAAACTTAGGGATGTGAGGATGATGATTGTGGTTTGACTGTTGATGATGTGGATGTTGCTGATTCACAGTTTGAGCTGCCATTAATAAAGAATTAGTAGGACCAAAATTTAAATTTTTGTTGATAGGCGCCTTGTTGATGTTATCATTGTTATTGTTATGATCGTTGATAGAATTTGATAAAGGTGATAAGTTCGGTTTGTTGTTGTTGTTGTTGGTGTTAGAATTTATAGTAGCTTTTGATGATGCCGAGTTTGCAAAACTATTGTTCAAAGGATATAGAGGGTGATTATGTTCATCATTTACGACAACTATTGACCATTTCTTAGCCCTTAAAGAATAATTTGCTCTGATTCTAAAAGGGCAGTTGCACTTAGTCTTCTTTTCTAATTCTTTAGAAACAGACTTGGAATTTTTGGTATTTTTAGTGTTTGTCTTTGTATTGAAATTACTATTATTTTTACATTTGAAAACAATCTTGGTGTCATCAGACCTTTCAATAACAATGTTGATGCCTTTCGACATAAGTTGAGCATGTAACCAAGGTTTGATAGCTTGTTTGTCATCAAAATATTTCTTTTCAACTTTAAGAGGTTCTAATGGAGACTGGTATGATGTAGGCGTATTACCATTTGAAATGGTTGGTAAATTTGACATGATAGAAGGTGGGGTCTGTAACTGGTAATCCATCTTTGAATAGAGGGTGTGAAAAACAAGAATGGCAAAAAACAAAAAAATTTATTATGCCCCTTGTTATAGATAGTACTTTGAATAATCCAAATTTCTGATAAATTTAAATCTTTAAGATAAATTAATCATATTATTGTCTTGATTAAACTTAGTTAGCAACAATAGATGGAAAAACAAAGGCAGAATCAAACATCTATATACGTCTTGACAACAAATTTTTTTGCCAAATCTCAGAAAAGAGGGGAAACCTACACCACTTCACCTTCCCTCACCCTACTGGTTACTGCACATTACACTTATTAAAATTTATCAAACAAATTTTTTGATAGTTCCACACCGCACGGGCTGACCACGATTCGGAGAAACTTAGATCCTCGGATTCCGCTCTGCTGTCTTTCTCTCTCTCCCAATTTTTTCCAAGTTTTAAATTTCCCCCATCTCAGCTTAGCGCTACGGCGTGATCTGATCTGCTATGCTCCGCCAGGGCTAAATATTAGTGCAATTAAAATATTAATTCTGCAGACGTACTTAGGAGTCGCAGACTTTAAAAGTGCACCCGCAGTTGTCTCTAAATTGATAATTGAACACCCCCTCGCCCGCTCTTCCCACCCTCTTCCGAATTGCAGGGCTGGTACCTCACCCCGGCGCTCCCACCTCTTCTTGGAAAAGCACACGGGGTCCGTCTCTCTTCCTCCCTCTGCGGCCTGTCCCCATCTGAGAATTTTGAAGATTTATTACACCTTTTTAAATGATGTAATGGTCCGGGACAACAAACAATAGATCCTTGATGATTCAACTTAAAAAGCCACTATTTGTCCACCAGAAAGTGATATTAAATTCATCGTATTCACTTTTAAAAACATGAGAAGTATCTCTCTATACATACATTATAAGTCATATATCAATTTGAATAACTATATTGAACATCGATCGTGAAAAAACTATTAAAATTCCAATTTGATAAATTCTCAAAATTTTGAATATTCATTACAGGGGGTGTCTAAAACAAATCACATACAAATTATGACATGCAGTTAGCTGGTTAAGATCTCGGACATCAAGATCCAAACTTCAAAAGTATTGAATTAGTTTACATGTTTTTTTCTTCAAAAGCATATGAATTAAACTTCACAGCATGAACATCAACATATATATTATAAGAATATGTTCAAAATTAAATTCAAAATCTTTGTCGGAGACGAGCTATGTAACTACTAGGGTTACAAATCCACAGAGACATAGCACTACAGCCACTCCACCTTTTTTTGGTTCTACTCACTAGATCGATTTGGAACTTTTGATAAAATGGTTACTTGAAGTTTCAATTATACACAAGGGTTCAGTATTCATGAGTGCCAAATAACTGGGAACTATTAATTGGTGAACTTAAAAGCTCTAGGTGGTGAATTTGTGTGTGTTTTTTTTATTGTAATTTATTTATTTTGTATGCACTAGCCATGTCATGTCATGTCATGGAACGATAAGTTTTATTTACTCCACAAATTGCTATTGGCCCAAGTTTCATTTCGCGCACCTTTGTTTTTTTTTTTTTTGTGTGTTCTTTATTGGCAACTTCAAGTGGCTATATTAATTATTGTAGAACAACTTCTCCAATTTGACAAAATACATTCAAGGGCATTCACTCATAAAATCCAATCACATGCACGTTGCACTCCAATATAATCAAAAACTAGAGATTTATATTAATTATACATAAATCATGCTTATGAAAACAAACAAATGAAAGATTCCCTCATTTAGAATCGTAAATCTATCTATCCATGTAAAGAGTAGAGAGAAATTGCTCGCTAGAAGATAAGATGAAGGAAGGGGTAATCTCTTTCACCCCGTAAGTCTTAACAGTCAAAACACAGGCGTAATATTTTGAACTTTAAAAGACCCCCACTTTTCCATTCCACTCCGGAATTTTATGACACTAGCCTCAATCCAAAAAAAGAATTTTAACAGCTCTAGCTACTGTCCGATGTATACGATGAACACATTAGTCCTTCTGTTATTTCTCTTGTAATAGTTATATTACAATAATAGAAAAAATAAATCATTGTTGATATTTTTAGTCTTTTGAATAATATATATTATATAATATATATTATATATAATATATCCATGATAAACACTTTTCAAATATAATTAAAATACCATACTACAATTGTTGACATATAATAATAGTAATTACGTAACAAATAATGAAGTGGCTATTTAAATAGGCGAAAAAAAAAAATGAGATAAAAATTCGTGGGAGCATGCATTTATTAGTTGTGCATAGGAACATAGGGTGGGGTAGTCATGGCTTAAAGTTATACTAGTTGTTGCAGCTTCGAACTCAAGGGCTTTATAGTATCGTTTAACATTATAACGTATCTATCTGCAATATTCCACTCCGTTATCATTTGGTTATTTTTGCCCCCTCTATAAATCTCACATTTCAGTTGAGTTGGAGGGGGGGGGGCAAATGAAAAAACAAAACAAAACAAAACAAACAATTAATACTGTGTAAAATGTACCCCCCCTCCCATAATTAGTTCAACTTACAGTTTCAAACGAAGATTTCGTGCAAAAAGGATAAAGCGATTAGTTGCCTCGCATTCAGATGAAAATTTCCTAAAAGTGTGTGTAGTAAAAGCACATGTGAATTATTAACTCGGAGAATATAAATTATATTCCTGTTGTTGTTGTTTGATTCACAATAGAAAACCACAACTAATAAAACCTTATGTTATCTAGTCTATTACACTTTAAATAATTATAAGAGGTGATATTAACACCATTTACTATTGACCACTATATTCAAAATTGTTAATGTATCCCCTGAAAAAAACAGAAGTATTGACAAATACATTGTCCCCTCTATTTTGAACAATATTGGCCCCACTCACCCCCTCTTCTGAAAAAAAAAAATCATTACGAAAATGATTACAATCCAAGCTTCCTTAGTTTCCACCTGTAACTTATTAGCTAGTAAGCTTGTTGTATATCATTATACACTGTTTAAATTTTTCACTATATGCTAGAATAAACTAATATATGTAAATATAATTTATATAATTTGTATTATTTATAACATATATATATAACATATATATATATAACATATATTGATATTGAACAAAAACCACCATCTTAGATTTCGGCATAAAAAATTTAGTACTACCAAAAACAGAAATCAACCAGAAGCATATTGTGTGGTGGTGAGAAATTTGGTCCAACTCCTCAGGAATCAGCATCGCGGGATGAATTTTAGGAGGCCGACACAAAAATGAAACTTCGGAGTCGGAGTATCGTTCTTCGAGAGCTTGCGAACGCTGTGTGAGACTGGAGTGTGTTAAAATTGAGCTCGGGGTCCAACTGCCCACTGAGTAATCTATTTACTATTTAGTGTATATGTACTGTGTTTTTTTAACATATGTGATATTATAGAATATCCTATACTTTTTGAATAGGGTAAATCCTTTAATGCGAACATAAGCCAAGTTTCTTTGTATGTGGCATTGGGATGCCAAAACTCACTCGTATCTATCTTTCATCAATGTATCTATTATATACCTGAATATTCATTATATATACATAGTATACATTATATAGATAGTTACTTAGTGATTCAGCTCGGAAACCCTCATGTTGGAGGGGTAAGCTTCAAGCATATGATCATTCCTTAATAACTTTTCAAATCCATTCAAATTTAGATGCTTCCATGAATTATATTGCACTGATTACTACTCTGATTGATTTTGCATATGTTTGTTTACTGCATAATTATAGTCAATTCATATAGGAAATGTTACCATTTGTTAATACAACAGTTCTACCAATGAAAATTTGCAACTGCTGACTTTTTATAAAAGTTATAAAAAGCAAGAGTAATTTTCAGTATGCTGGATGGGTTTATTACTGGATAGAGATTCCATCATGTCATCATTTCGATTTACATGTTTGTAAACTTCCCATATAAATTTTGGGTTATTCATACTTCAATTCAAGTTCTCTTATCTCAAATCGATTTTATAAGACTCTAAAACAAGCGAATATTTCTCAGCTTATGTTCATACTTATAAGCTGGGGTAAGAGTTGTGTATGTTAATTTCCAATATGAAGCCGTCCTTTCATTTGCCATACCTATTCCATCAGGACTGAAACAACTACGTTTTCCAAGTTTCAGAATGTGGTGACAATCCCGATGTTTGTAATTCTGTTTAGGTTCTTTGAACATCATTGATTAGCACTTTGTTTCCACCCATCTGCGACTACAGTGACTACAAGCACTTACACCACCAAAACAACTGGCCCAAATGGGAGCACTGTTCCTGTTGTTGTTTTTGAGACCCCTCGATCAACTTCTACTTTTACTATCACAATGTCCCATGATCAAATTCATTCCCAAGCACATATGTCATACACGTCTAAAATAACTGACGTTGGCAACCACACTGTTCCTGTTATTGTCGTTGAGACTACTGAAACATAAACTGCTACCATCGTCCGATGATCAAATTCTTATGCAAGTACCTCTAGCGGACAACTTTTGTTGTTGTTGTTGTTGTTGTTGTTGTTGTTGCCGAGGCTCCTGATTGAGCACCTTCACCAACTATTTTACCATCGATCACTTTTACCATCCCAGGTATTGTTACGTTCCCCCCACTATTATCACATGTGTTCCACGTTTAGTTGTCCTTGTTGAAACCACTTATGGAACCCACAGGATTTCCAAGAGGTGTTACAACCAGCGAGAAAGACCGATTTGTCCTATTACAGCTAATTCAACTGCATCTGATATCTTGCCAATTGTTTCAAGTTCTAGTACAAAGTCATAGTCCAGTATCATTAACTGTCCCAGAAGGTTCTGGTACTGATCATAGATTTTCCCGTTCTTCTTCTATTGCAGCGGGAGTTGGAAAGGCGGCATTCTGTTTTTTAGTGTCTAATCGAATTTCCCTCGAGTATATGTCAAGACATCACATTGGCTACATATACCATTTCGTGTAAGGTTCTCCTTGCTGCTATTGTTTATTCCGATGGCTGGAAGATTTTCTTATCTAACCCTGGATATCGTTTTCTAGATTCATATCATGTTTTACGTGCCTAGTGAGTGTTTCCTTTGGTGTCTAAGTTCTGTGCCCGGTATTTATATCCGCATATTTAGTTCTTTTATTATTCCAATTTAACTTATCAGCTCAGGAGTCTATTCTATATTATCTCGAGATATGAGTTACAAAAACATTAAATACTCATTTCTAAACAATCTTTTATTTTTCCGACGTTGAATTTTGTGCTTACATATGTTATTTTCTGATTAATCTTTTTGCAATTTCAATACCTTTGTTGATGAGCAGAAACCAGACTATCGGAGAGAATATTTATAGTATTTTAATTAGACCCAATAAAACATTTTCAAGAAAAAAAACTTGACGTCGATTTCAGTTGATTCGATATAATATTCTACGTTATCCTTGAGCTACTGATAACTGAACTCTTTGTTTCCAGTTGGTTTGCTAAACTTTCAATTTGGATCTAATATCAACCCATTGAAACTCATACCTTACGACTTAATCTTACAGCTTCCTTCACAAGGTTGACTTGGCATCATTCAACTTGTAATCTCCCAAGTTTCGTGTATCAAGATAGTCTACAACAGAAGTTGATACCACACACGGAATTTTTCACAAGGCTGACTATGTTTTTTACGTTTAATTTCTCAAAATGATCAAGATGTCAAAGACTTTAGGTCTTGAGGTGTTCCATTGAAGAGTACGCAGGTCCCTGATTAGTGATTAAAATAGTTTGTGAATAGCAGCTATAGAAATAATATTTAATATTTATTATATATATATATTCATAAGCCGCAATTCTTCAAAGTGGTTGCCAGGTACCCTATAGTTGACTGACTGATCTTTCATCACAGCCAGTATTTTGCGCAGTTTTAAACGATGGTCTATATCATAGGTTTTCTGGAAATTGGCCTATATCCGAACTTAGTACGAGTTCCATTTTTTGTTGAGTTTGTTTTCATCTTTTTACCCTTTTTTGACCCATCCACAAAAGAAACTCACAATCGTTCCCTTCTCTTATTTTGTTTCTTTGTTTTTGAAAGCTCTTAGGTAATTAATTTTTATTTGTATTAAAGTCGAGTCTAACAACTACTTCCAAATCTTTAAAATGTTCTTATTTACAATCAATATGACACTCATTGTTAAAATCTTTATGTTAATTAGTTATTTGAACTATTTACTAAGCCTGTTATCGTACACACATAATACGTAGCGTCCAATTTAAGATATAAGCTATCCGTATTCCTGAACGTTGATTATCGTCTGCCACCTCTGCCACCTCTGCCACCTCTTCCACCCCTGGACCCACCTCTGGAACTTCCTCTGGAACCACCTCTAGAGCCTCCGCTTGAGAAACCTCCTCTGGAACTGCCTCCTCTAGAACTGCCTCCTCTGGATCCAGCTCCAGCTCCACGACTTGGTCTACCATTCTTATCTCTTCTCTTTTCCTTTTCTTCTCTTTGTTTTCTAATTTGCTCGGTCGACTTGATCTCGTTTCTCTCACCATTAGCTTTCTGCCAACCTTTGACATGAACTCCACTTTCAACTGCTTTTTTAACTTTTTCGACCTGTTGATGATAATCATCTCTTGACTTGTCTGGTAATTTAGGAGCTTTGATTTTACTATGTTGAAATTTACCTGCTATTTTCTTACCTCTAAGTTCTGAATTGAACTTATTGTTTGTTTCGGTACCTCCCACTCTAAATCCAGTCACATTGTTATGAGACTTCCAATCCTCATACTTACCTGACCTATAAGAAGCAGGAATCTTTTGTCCAGACTCTCCAATAATGTATTTGTTGTCATCTTGAACTTTCAAATACTTACCCTTCTTTCTATCCCACTGCATCTTTGGAGCTTGCTTATGAACTTGAACTTTATCATCTTCAGCATCAATGTCAAAAGATGCAGTATTAGCAGCATTCACAAAACCTGTGTCAAGTGAAAGCTGTTGATCTTGAATTGAAGAAGCTGGGGCAAAATGAGGTAGGAAATAGCTAGGATCTTTAAATGATTTCTTGTGCTTGCCTTTGGCTAATAACTCATCACCATCCTCAAAATTTTTTAATAATTCTTCATCGTTAATACCGTAACCGACCTCAGTGGCATCACTTTTAAGAACTTCATTTTCAAGACTGTGTGAAAGGCCAGCGACTCTTTCCATTTCCAATAACTCTCTTCTTTCCTTTGCCTTTTTATGTATTGGAGCAATTTGTCTTCTTCTTCTATTCATCAAGCTCATCAGAGAGTCATCTCGCTTACCGAACTCAAAAACTGTTTCCTTGCTGTGTCTATTTTGCAATTTAGATAGGAACAAATCTTTTTCTAGCTCTAGATTTGCACCGAAAATCAAATTTTGTTCATCCCAACCTAAGTTTACGATTTCTTTGGATCTTCTCAAAGATTCTTGAGAGGCTGCACTTCTTGTTCTGAAATATAACTTTTCCGCCTTTTCTGCCACACCTTTCATCAATTGAAGATCATAGTTGTGTTTATATATAGTTTCATACATCTCTTGCATTTTTTCAATATTATTTCTTGGACTTGAACCTAAAACTAATCTATCAATGTAAGAAACTCTTGGTTCTTCAAAACCGTATAAGGAACCTTCGTGTTCGTTTTCCCATTTAGCCCTCAATAACTCTACTTTCTTATTGTGCATCGGTGCCAGTAGCACTTTACTTCCTAGAAAGATTTCCAAATCTAACAGGTAAGGTAATTCTGATTCATTCAAAATCGAATACGCCCAGCCTCTATTACCAGCTCTTGCGGTTCTACCAACTCTGTGGATGAATATCTTTGATGATGATGGTAATGAATAATTTATAACATTCGCCAAAACAGGGATGTCAATACCTCTGGCAGCAACATCGGTAACAACCAAAAGTGGGCATAAACCCATTCTGAAATTCAACAGTTGTCGTCTTCTTGCGTATTGATCCAATGAACCATAAATGTATGAGGTAGCATAACCTGCGTCTTTCAAAATTGCTGTAACATACTCAACATGATGCTTTGTTGGAACAAAAACAATAGTTGAATATTTAGAGGGTAATTCATCGGCCTTTGGCAATCTTTCCCTTTTACCATGGAATTTTCTTTTACTACGTCTTTCGTTTTTCTTCTCTTTACTATCTAGCTCTAAATCTTCATCGGATGAGTCAGCTTCATTGTTAGCATGGTTTAATTTTGCTAATTCTTCAGATGTAGCAAGGGGCATTTTAATAACTTCTTGCAATAGGTTTAACAAGTTTGCCTCCCTTTCATTCTTTTTGGTGGAAATAAAACACATTTGTAAATCGTCAGACACTTTAGATTCTGCATCGAGCCTAACCAAGACAGGATTAGTCAAACCTGCTTTAGCAAAATCAACCAATGATCTCGGTAATGTGGCAGAAAACAGCAATGATTGTCTCTTTGGAGGTAATGATGCTAATAGTTCGTTCAATTGTTCTGCAAACCCCATTTCAAATAATCTGTCAGCTTCGTCATACACTATATATTCAACTGTTTTCAAATCAAGTTGCATTTCGGTTTTCAAATGTAAGAATCTTCCAGGAGTTGCAATAACAACGTCTGGGTTAGCCATCATAGCGCCAAATTGATCTTCCAAAGAGTCACCACCAATAAGTAATAGTGATCTTAGATCAGAGCCTTTAGCAAACTCTTTCATTTGTTTGTAAGTTTGTAGAGCCAATTCTCTGGAAGGTGATAGCACGACAGCTCTTACACCAATTTTAGCAACATGGGCTTTCAATCTTTCAACCAATGGCAATAAAAAAGCTGCAGTTTTACCCGAACCCGTCCTTGCCATACCAACAACGTCTCTATTAGACATAATCAATGGTATGGTCTTACGTTGAATAGGAGTTGGTTGCTTGTAACCTTTCTTAGAAATGTTATTCAGAATAAATTTGGAGATTCCGAATGAAGCAAAAGTACCATTCTTTGCTTTCTTAGCATTGTTAGACTGAATTGATGTAAAATACTCTAGATCGTTTGAACCTTTTCCTTCGTCATCTTCGTTATCACTGAGTTCTAGAGCTGGGAATGCCGTATCTGTTGGCTTGGTGATACTACTTTTTTTTTTGGCTTCCTTCTTTGCTTCCTTCTCGGCTTCTCTCTTTTGTTTTTTGGTAGCAGGTTGTTGCTTCTCTTCCGTTTCGTCATCTTCCTCATCACTATTCAAAATTTCATCTTGTATATCAAATTCATTTTCATCTTGAGATAACTCTTCACTTTGATCATTGTCGCTGCCTAAAGCTCCAGATATTAAATTTGAAGCAATATCAAGCTCTTCGTCATCACTACTCGACATTTTTATGAATAATGTAGTATATTCTTAGCTTGATACAAGGATTTTATTGTGCCCAGTATTGATGTTCAATTGATCATTATTGTAATAGTTTATAAATATTTGAAAATTTTCAATGTAAGACAAGTTGAAAAAAAAAATAAACTTATTCCAGGCAGTGCATATTTCAGGAAATTGAGATCTGGGAATGTGTACGGATGTACACGAGAATAAACTTACAAAAGCCCTTTAAAATTGCCCTAATAATGTATAGTGTACATATCTACAATTATACACTATTGATTTATGTTTGCTTGTTACAGAAGTCAGAGCAATGTGATAAATAAAATCTACTATGGTTTTGAAAAACGAAGAAAAGAAAAACACACTTATTATAACATTGGAAGCTATATATTTACAACTGAACAATATAGTATTTCAGAGTTATGAAGTAGAAAACAACAAACAAAGTAAAAAAAAAGTAAAGTATTAGCTAATTATGATTTATCTGTTGTAAGGATGGTAAGAACCACCTCTTCTTCCCCCTCTTCCTCTGAACCCACCCCTGGAACCACCTCTAAAACCGCGTCTTTGCGTTCTAACACCGTTTTTTGGGCCAGATGGCAAGTTTAGTGATTGTTCCTGAGGATTTGGAACATCGTCATCATCATTTTGTCTATCATCGTCCCTATCTTGTTCATATTGACCGTCTGAAGAGCCTTGATTAGATTCAGAATGTTGGTTAGGCTGAGAGTATGGAGAGTTACCACCTAATGGGTTTGGTAAAACAGGTGGGGCTGCTCCACCCTGTTGTTGTTGCAATTGTTGCATTTGGAGCCAGTATTGTTGCATTTGTTGCATTTGTTGCCAGTATTGTTGCATGTTCTGGCCATACATATTACCAACTTGTGCATTATACGGGTTCATGCCTCCTGGAGTCTGTGGAAGTGGAGGCTGCTGATTGAATTGATTGTTATTACGGAAACCATTGTTTTGGTTTGAAGCTTGTTGTTGTTGTTGCTGTGATCTTGGCTCGGCCCTTTTAATTTCCATATTTCTACCATGGAAAGGGACAAATCTGTTTTTTGTGACTCTTGCAACAGCATCTGGAGAGTCGTAAGTAACAAAACCATACCCTCTTGATCTGCCTGTATCTTTATCAAGCATCAATTGAGAATCAATAATAGATCCGAATTGTTTGAAATAGTTTGTAAAGTCATCTTCGGTAACATCAGGGGCGATACCCCCCACAAAAATTTTACCTGTTTTATCTTGCTCTTCTTTAGGGATAGCTCTCTTCGGGTCAATCAACTTACCGTCTAGCATATGGTTTTTCTTCAAAACTTCATCCACACTAGAAGATGACGCAAAAGTCAAAAATCCAAAACCTCTGGAGACCCCCGTAGAGTTGTCTTTCATGATAGTTAAATCGATAAGCTCTCCAAATTGAGAGAAATATTCACTCAGACCTTCTTCAGTGGTTTCCCAATTTAATCCACCAATAAACATTTTACCCAAATCTTTGGACTGGATTTCCGCCTTGACACTATCATGAAATTGATCATTTTGGTCAGGTAGGGAATAGTTACCTTGTTGCTGTGGTAGATTAGGAAGCTGTTGTTGATTCTGATTTTGATTATAATTTTGGTCATAACTTTGATCATAATTTGGGTTTTGTTGCTGGATCGCATTCAAAGCTGCCATAGCATCGTCTAATTTGTTCTGATCAGACTTTGGTTCTTCAGGTTGATTATTGGCAGAAGCTGTTGCTTCTTTATTTGGGCCAGAAGTTTCGACTTTGAGATCCGATTCCGTAGGCCTTTCTTCAACCTTAGCAGGAGCTTGTTCGTCATCGTAGATGTCGTCGAAAAGAGCTTCGTCGTCGTCAAAATTGGACATGGCAGATTATATATGTAAACTTGAGTTAATAGTTTTCTGTTTCTTTATTCCTTTTTTTTTTTTGTTTACTTTCTATTGGACTTGTGAGACCAGAACAAAGAAAAGTAATTATAATATAATATAAATATGGCTTATTAATAGGATAGTTCCTGTTATATTTGTTTCTAATTAAACGGAATATAAATGATATAGAGCTATGAATCCTAACTAGTAACTATTATTATATACACTATGCTAATCTAATGAAAAGGGGATACAATTGCTCAGTATCTTGAATAATTAGAGTAGGTATGATCAAACGTTCAAATCCAAACCGAACGTGTTGAAACTTTGTTATACAAGCAAATAATAGTAATCAAAAGGTTAATCTTGACACACGTATAACTGAAAGTGATCAAAAAGGTTAGTATATTAAAATAACTTAATACAATTGGCTTGTGAGTAATATAATATTCAAATTTAACAAATTGAAAATTATAGTACACATGGCAGGAAGACTATGGAAGAAGAAGAAAGTGTTTCAAGACTTGTTTCATTTTCTTTGGAGGGCAAGTTGCCAGTTGCGATCACCATGAGCAGTTGCAATATTCCAATAGCCTTCCATTCTGAGCAGTTTCAAGATGCCAAGTTGTCACCCAAATCCAAAGGAGAAAATTTCAATGTGCTTAGTCATTGCTTACGCTATTGTAACGGGTAACATTAGAGGGTATGGCAATAGAGTGAGTGCAACTACTAGTTTGTTGTAAATATGGGCCTACTATTGAATACTCTGTTAGAACTTATAAAAGTAGGAGAAAGACATATTGGAAACTATCTTAAAATCATTGTAAGGGAGTAGGTACACGATCTCAACTTTTTAATTTTACTTGCTTCTATTTAGAGAAAGAAGAAATTTATCTATTATAATAAAGTGGTCACCAACTATTCTTCATAAGTAACTGATCTTTAGATATTTACATCTTGAATAACTTGATTTTTATCATTTTCTGATAGTATATTTATTCAATCCCTATTTATTCTATTCAGAATTGTAATCCAAAAGTAATACATAAACGAATCACAAAATGGGGTAAATCAGGAATTTTCTCCTTAGATTTCTAACGAACTAGATCCCTGATTATCTAATACACGGATTTACCAACGGCGAAGGCTTACCGTTTATCTAAGGGTTTTAGCGGCTCTTCCCAATTTGGTAATTGTCTACAAAGTATGCCTTTCTACGAATTTCAACAAGTGATTAATGCATTTCATAAATAACGCAAGCGGGATTGTAATTTATCATGGGTTTGTGGAGATTTGAATGGTTTGGAGAGTACACTAGTGGCGAAAAGTAGTAATAGAGCGAACTTTCACTATTTAATATTGATAGAAAATCCCAACTCGTCCCATTTTGCTATTTATCTTGTCTTCGATTGACTATTGATTCGTAAAAGGTTACCTGAAGTCACTACCAAGAATATATCCACTTCATCCAATGTATCCAAATACATCAACAACGACACTTACTGTAGACCCAAAGAGAGAAGAACTAGCTGTTACTCATGAAGAGATCGAGCTCGAAAATCAACATAGAGGGAGATCGTCTTCCTCATTTTTCAATCCAAAGACCACCTTAAATGCCCTTCGCTCAAAAGGAACTGGACCTTCTTTTGTGCAAAAGAATCTCAATAATGACAATTCCAACTTCCCTTCTCCTCGAAGTTCTCTGGACTCTAATACTGACAGTGAAGCACAACTAGAACAGATCGAGGACGGACCTCAACTAGACAGAAACGATACCGATAATGATACCATAACCTACCCCGAAGGGGGATGGAAGGCATATTCAGTTGTGCTGGCATCACTGTTTGGATTGATATGTGGGTTTGGCTTAATGAATTCCACCGGTGCAATTGAATCATACATCCAAAAGAATATTTTACCTGACACAAGTCCTACCACAATATCATGGATTTTTGCATTATTTTCATTCTTTTGTCTCGGGGGAACAATTGTGTCAGGAGCATTGTTTGATAATTATGGAGCTAAAAAAGTTGTTATTCCAGGATCCATCTTACTTTGTGGAGGTATGATGGCCACAGCAAGTTCAACTAAAGTTTGGCAGTTTGTTTTGAGTTTTGGTATTTGTTGTGGATGTGCTGGTGCATTACTGATGGCTCCATTGGTTACATGTATCGGGTAAGTACTCAATTTTATTCAATTGTTTTTGACTTTCATTAGTACTGCTTACTTTTACTAACAAATTAGAATTCGTACTCCATCTTATATATTAGCCATTTTTTTAACAAAAAAAGAGGACTTGCATTAGGTATTGCTATGCCTGGTGCTAGTTTGGGTGGTGTTATTTGGTCCCAAGTTTGTAACTCATTGTATGCGAAAATTGGGTTTGCATGGACAATGAGAACTATTGGATTTATAATGGCAGGTATATTAACACTATCATGTATCTTCATTGACGATAGACTTGATGTTATAAAACAAAGGAAAACACCATCAGCTAATTCCGATCAACAACCTGAAGAACAACGACTTACTGTTCTACAAAAAGTGAAAGACTCAATCGATTTTAATAATTTAAAGGATACAACTTTTGTCTTATTAACTTCCGCATTGTTCTTGAATGAATTTTCATTAATTTTATGCTTCACTTACATTCCATCATATGCCATTAACAAAGGGTACTCTGAGTCTACATCCTTGACTGCCTTAACAGTAGTTAATGCCGCAGGAATTTTGGGAAGATATCTTCCTTCTCATTTATCAGATTCCTATGGGAACTTCAACATCATTTTTTTACTATCTTTACTAATGAGTATAGTTGTATTTGTTATATGGTTACCTTTTGGACACATACCAGGCGCATTTTTTGTCTTTTGTGCTATTTATGGGTTTGGCGTTGCAGGTACGTTATCACTGACTCCACTATGTACCTCTGCCATTTCAAAGCCAAAAGATTTTGGGAAAAGGTACGGAACAGCCTATTTTTTCGTTAGTTTTGCTAATTTACTTTCCTTACCTATAGGGATCTCAATAGCAAAGACATCAAGTGGGTACGATGGCATGGTCGGGTTTGCTGGGGCAACTTGTGCACTTGCGACGCTCTTTTTTGGACTAACAAGATATAGAATAGCTAAATTCAAAAGAATTGTTGTTTAATCAAATGAACCACGATTTTCATGGTCTTTAAAATTTAACTTTTGTGAATATGTATCAACCTGGTAATAGGAGACAATTTTGACAGTGTAGAATTTTTTATTAGTAACGAATATCAAATAACAGTAAGTAATGAGTACACAATAATTATACAAGAGATACTAAGTAAACTGATATATACATAGTATGATAAGCATGGCACCTCGAATAGCTCACAAACGTGTTGAAAACTGATTTTGCTATGAAGGGCAAAATATAGCTATTATTCAGATAACATCAATTAAAATACATTAGTAAAATAAACAACTGAAAGGGAAAGATGGAGGGAAAGATAGGACAAACACTAAAAATATAACAAGAAAAATCTCAAATACAAAACGGTATGTAATTTTTTTTTCAACGAAAAGACAAGAAACAAAGAAAGAGAGTATTAACACAAAATGTAGAGAAACGGAATATGAGGACACAATATGTGAAACTAAAGTAATGTGGAAAAGAATAATAGATAGCAGCAAAAAGAATTAAAAACCAAAATCGAGATAGTTTTGTGATTCAACAACAAATCTATCTGGACAAGTAGCTCAGATTTATCTAAAGTTGTCCACCTCCACCTCCAGCTGGCTCAAGAACTTCGATTGTATCATGATCATTCAAATTTAAACTATTTGGAGTATCCTTATCTCTAAAATGATGTCCTTCCACTAGAAATCTTAGAGTTTTAACGTTTATACCTTGTCTTCTAGCATAAGCTTCTTTCAATCTTTTCAAGGGGGTAGTTCTTTTGATTTTGAAGTAGACTTCATTTGTACCATGAAGCACTCTTAGATTAACATGAGTATTACTATCGTCGTCGTCAGCCATGTTCTAAGAGTATGTATTGTCTATCGTATATTTTATACTGATTGGTTTCAATAGTATTTATAACTGTGTAAATGTGATCAGCTTAATAACAAGCTATCGAATGTGGGTGAGGGGAGAATCGTAAAAAGTGACCACTTAATGTGCGTGTGTGTGTGTGTGTGTGTGTGTGCTTGATTGAATATCAATTATAATTCAAGAGTTAATACTTATCAATATTTAAAATTTCCAATCAGCGTTGAAAATTGAATCAAGGGATGGAGATTAATCTAGCGCAGTATCAAATCGACTCAACTTGAAACACACTCTTTTTGAATTGAAACCTATCAATGATAGCAACTAATAGTAATAAGTAAACAATAGATCGAGTAGATATATGTGCTAAGAATATATTAAACACAAAGGTACGAAAACAAGCAAATAAATGTTAAGCAAATGTGATAGATAATACACACATAATATGTTGTTGTACAAAAGTATATTAAAGTACTGCGTGTTGGAACGAACGTCTGAAGACTGTTAAGGACAGCCACGTCTGAAGTCTCTCCTTATATAATTAATTAATTAATGCAATAATAATCACTCGACTGCAGTTTCTCTTACAAAACTATACCATAATATTGTATAATCAATTATATAATATTTTTTCTCTAAAAGGCATTAATTGTCTAATTTGGGACAATTTCGATTTCGTGCACAAATTGGGCAAAAATCAGAATACCGTGCACGGGTGTAAATATTTATAACATTATATGTAATATGTATTATGTATTATGTAATTACTAATTAGTAAAATGATTATATAATATATATGAGATAGCTGGTTACGTAATACAGGGTCGTGTTTGTAATGAAATAAATTCAAAATCTAAAATATATTTTTTTAGATCTCTAGATTGTCTACTTTTCATTACTGTTAAAAGATCTTACTAAGAAGGTGAAATGAATAACATAAGATAACTCATCGGTACAAAACACTCATATTTCAAATGAAGAATTACTTGGTGTATCTTGCACAATCTCATCCAGGCTTCCGTAAGGCAGAACTTGAGTCACTTGCTGAGTTACATGAAATCAAAGTTGATTTATCTTCCCATGACGAATCCATCCCTTTTATGATCGTTCAGCTAGAAAATGACCAGCAAGCTTACGATTGGATATCTAGAAGTATTCTATCTAGAGGGATTTATGAATTATGGGGACAAGGGATTACGTTAGAAGAATTGCACAATGATATCAAAGCTAATTTAAGTCAATATGGAGAGGCATATATGGAAAGCACATTCAAATTTGATAATATTTCATATCAAGGGGGTAAAAAATCAAGAAAGGAACAATTAGAGTTATTTGAATCTTTTTCGTATCTAGGATTCAAAGGAAAGATCAGAATGAAGAATCCTGATCAAGTATTCACTATTTTGGAAAATTATCAAATAATAAACAAACAACCTGCTCCCAATCCAGATATGTTGTATTTTGGTAGACAAATAAATTTAAGTGCAAGAACTAATGGGATACTAGATAAATATGAAATAGCACAACGGCCCTATTATGGAACAACTACATTCGATGCTGAATTGTCGTTAGTTACTTGTAACTTGGCACAAACTAAAGCTGGTCAAATAGCATATGATCCATTTGTTGGAACCGGCTCTTTCCTAGTAGCAGCTGCATATTTTGGTTCTTTAACATTTGGATCAGATATAGATTTTAGAGCATTGAAGGGAAAAGTTGAAAACAAAAGATTGAAAAACAATTTTGAAAAATATGGAACATTAGAATTATTTGGAGATGTGTTATGTATGGATTTCACTAATAATTCATTCAGAGATGATTTTATAATTGATAATATTATCTGTGATCCACCTTATGGAGTGAGAGAAGGATTGAAAGTTTGCGGTGCAAGTGATGAATTACGATTCGAAGGAAAAGAAAATGTGATAATAAATGGTGAAAAAGCATTTTTAAGAAGAGATTACATCCAACCTAAGAAGCCGTATCATTTGGATCTACTGTTAGACGATTTACTGAAATTTTCAGGGGAGAGGTTACCAATTGGAGGAAGATTGTGTTTTTGGATGCCAGTTGCCAACGATGAAGACATACCTGCTATGATTCCACAACATGAGAAGTTAGAGTTAACTTATGAGTTAATCCAAGATTTTAATAGATGGTCTAGAAGATTATTGGTTTACGTTAAACGTGATGACAGCTATAGAGGTAAAACTATTACAAAAGGAAATAGAACGGGGACAAATAATTTTAGAGATAGATATTTAAGTGGATTTTCTCCTGCAAGGAAGGATGAAGGAAAATGATGGGCGGGTGAAAATGATAATTTGAAATGAATTTACCTGTTGAACAATAATAATTAAATATCTTTTTTTTTTCAATATATAGAAACTAATTAATAGTACAAAACAAATTTACATACCAATATATTATTTATTAGATATTAAATTTATTCGTCATCTTCAGTTTCTAAAGTTTGAGCAGCAATACGATCTAAATCTCTTTGACCGTTTTCAGAGATTCTTCTACCACCCTTTGGTGAGATTTCTAAAACACCAATTTTTTCTAAAGCTTGTAAAGCTCTTCTGTTAACGGAACCGGAAGCATCAACATGCTTACCTGGTCTACCACCTCTGTTCTTAGCACCACCGTATAATTTGTTTAAAGCACCAACACCAACTTGTTTTCTTAAGTAGATGTGTCTAGCAACTGAAGCAGCTCTCTTGTAGAACCAGTCTTCAGCTTCTTGTGGTGGTAATTCGTTACCGGCAGAGGTCTTGACTAATTCAACGTAACCTGGAACTTCCAATTTACCTTGTCTTTGCAAGAATTGTGCGTAAGCGTTAATGAACTCTTGAGCTGGAACGTCTCTATATTAATGATATTATTTGCAAAGAAATAATTAAACTAATGTTAGTATGCTTAGTTGATTGAATGACTGATTTTGATTAAAGTCTTTGTAACAGTGACAATTATGACGAGTCGGACAAATAGTATTTAATGTAATGAAGAAGATTGGAAGGATTTATCTTAAATTTGAATAATTTTCCTATGGTTGAGATGTGGGATCAAAAAAGGAAAATGCTGTTTATTGCATTAACTATCTTCTCAGCAAAATCCGTGATTTTTTTTGCCGATAGATGTAGAAGTTCTCTTTACTTCATGGTGATAAAAACATTTGTACTTTGAAGTCACAAACCAAACAGAGAGATATATAACTATTTGTTTATGATTATACATTGATTTCAAATTCTCTGTATTCATTAAAACTCGTTGAATATTCACTGGATAATGTGATGTTCTATAATACCTATGTATCATGGTCTTTAATCTTCATCACCGTAGGCCTCCCAAATGATGTGAATGTATCTGCTTCACCTAAATTGGCTACTTGATGTGCTCTCCATTTTGTCTCGTGAAATAGTCTAATGCTTGATTATTTTGACCTGTTCTTTCACTACAATGATCATAAATTCAACGTTGGGTCTGTAGGTCTGAAAAATACTATTTGTCTTGTTTTGTCTTGTCTCGTTTCGTCTCGTCTTTGGTGTCACTGTTGGTACATTGAGCAATGCTTGAGTCTGTTGTGATTAAATAAAGGTACCTACCTAACTGAGTAACCTGGCATCTTGAAATATGTATGATGATTGATAGATTAAATAAAACTAAGTTAAGATATATGTGATTATAGAATGTATTGATTTTATAGGTTGTAATTATCAAGTGGTTGTTATATTCAAAGTCAAAGTTCAAAGTCAGAGTAAAAAGATTTTCCACTCTATCTGCTCTCGTCTCACCCTAACTAGCAGCAGGTGTTTACAGTATGGAATATGGAATATGGAATATGGAGAGACAGTAGAGATGGGAAGTGAGAAGTGAGAAGTGAGTAAGAAGGTGAGATGTTGGCTGACAGGTAGCGCGGCCAAAGAACCAGGGGAACAAGGGAAGAGGTTACAAGGTACCGGGCACTGACCGGGCTGTCGATCCAGAAGGCAGGCAGGAGGAGGCATGCTCGTGGGAGGGAAAGGGAAGTAAAAAGAGGAAGAACTTTTGGAAGAGGGCAGTGCTTATATACACCCCAGACCACCGCAACAATTTTAAAAAAAACACAGTCACAAATTTAGTTCAATACATTGCATTTAGGATTATTGAGTGAGCGTCTAATTTATTTATTTAAAATAAAATTTGGGTAGGAAGGATTGATAATTTGGTATTTATAGGTGGGGGCGTGTATATTGATTGGGTTTAAAATCTGTCAGATAACAGAGCTAATACCAATCAGTACATAGTAAATGGGTTATAGTACATACATATATTCATTCAAATCGAATTTATTATCTAATTCGAGTAAACTTTACAGAGTAAAGGATCTTAGTAATTGCTTGTGCCTAGGATCCATACTACATAGTACAAATTACAAGTTACAATTCGATTATTTTAAACCCGAAAACAAAACCTAATAAAATTGATGAGAAAATACAATTAAAAAATAAATGTTAAGGAAAAAAACAAATGAATATCAAAGAGAAAACACAATTAAGTTTTTCAAAATATAGACATGTCGTAAAAACACAAAATTTTTTTATTATAGAAAAGAAGTGAAAGAAAAAACAATGATTGCAAGATATAATATTTTTAATTAACTTAGACCTTGAAACCTCTTGAGTTTCTTCTACCTCTAGCTCTTTCGAATTTTCTACCCTTAGATAAAATTCTTGGAGCCTTGTTCTTATGTGGACCGAAACCGAAATGTCTAACAGCTTCTCTTGAGTTTCTTGAACCTCTGATGGTTAAGGTGTTGGCACCAGTTGGAGCTCTTAAAGCTAATTGATCTAAAGTGATAGCTTCACCACCATTCTTTGTAATGGTAGCTTTAGCACCAGCAGTGAATCTTAAAGCAGCAACAGTGGTCTTTGGGAATTGGTGTAATCTGACATCGTCAGTAACGGTACCAACAACGACAATGGTCTTATCAGCAGAACCTTTTTGCTTCAAAGCTCTAGCAATTCTAGAGACTGAAACTGGTGGTCTGTTAATCTTAGATAAGAATAATGACTTTAAGACAACCTTGTTGAATGGAGCATCGGTACGACCTGTAAAAATGTAACCGCAAAAAAATAATTTTGGGTTTATAAAGTTAGTATTTATCTCTCTATTTTGTTTTGTTCAAACAAGATGAAAAGGAATTATGAATTTGAAAAAGTGAATAGAATTTTTCCATTAACCGCTTCAAAAACATGATTCCTTTTCATATTGATTTGATTTTTTCAATTCTGCTCAAAGGTCGCACATAAGTCATCAGTTAAAGATGTAAGTACTCGCAGAATCCAGTGATGAGTAAAGAGATAATCAAATGTAACTAAAAACCAAATATAGCCAAGGAATTAATATAGGCATTCTCAACTCTCGGTTAAAGTCATGTATCTTTACTGACTCAAGAGGAAAAACTTTAGCAATTCAATGATGCTATTATATCCAATTAATTCCATGAAATGAACTTGGTTCTTAAGGAAACGTTAATGATCTTCTTTAAACTCATCGCTTGAAGGTATCTTCAAGGTTCAGGAACAAACGTTTGTTAACGCTACTCAAGAATAGTATGAATTTTCCAATGCAACATTATCAATGTCATTTTGGAAATGCTAAATTATGTGTCGACAATAGTAGAGAGATGAATTAAAAAAATATAATGCTTGCTGATATCGTTTGATATATTTCACTAATACTTACGAGCTAAGAAAGAGTATAACTTAACTAATGACTTTAAGTACACATTTTCTGATTTTGGAGCTTGTCTGTGACCAGATCTGATATGTTGCTTTTGGAAGTGATCTCTACCCATTTTGATATATAATTAAGATTGATGTTGTGACAATTTAAGTAAGTTTCTGAATAAAAAACTGATTGAAATATATAAAACAAGACAAGCAAGTAAAATTTTTATAAAGGTAATCTACGACTGCAGAATTGCAGTAGAGCTTAGGATTGAGAAAGAATTCGAGAGACGGTGAAAAATTCAAACCAGAGAGGTGAAACATGTGCGGCTTTCTAACAGTTAAAGAGGGCTAAATAACCCTATAAAAAAGTCATGTGAAAGTATACATGGCGTAAGTAATGGAAGGTGTAGGGTTGTAAAAAGGTGATAGTGTAAGAAGTTACATAAACTACATGGTGCTCAGATCTGGACTCTGGAGATAGTTACGTATATATGGATCAATATTTGAGTATCATGTATCAATAGATAAACTAATCAATCGAAGATCTGTTATATCAATTGATACAGAGACCAACCAACTAGTCAATAATAATATGGATCGTTTAAGGTATGTTATTCCGAAGTGTCGAATTTATCTTTAATCAGGCTTTCATCACTCGATCTATTATACTAACAATCAGCGATTATCCTATTGAGGAATGTTAATATAGAACATCAGAGACAAATCCAAGAGGTATCCCTCAAGCTGCATTTATTGAAAAGATAGAGGATTTCATTAATCCCAAAACATGCACAGATGATGATATTAGTAATTTTCTCAAGGAATTGCAAATGAGATTACAACAATATAAATTCATGGAGGAGAATAAGAAAAACACCTTGAATAATTTAGCTGTGAAGATTCCAGATATCAAGAAAACTTTGGACACTTGCAAGTTTCTTAAAGCCAAGAAGGAAAAATCAGACGGTGATGAAGAAGATGATGACGATGATGGGAAATTTGATGTCAATTATGAATTAAACGATACAGTTTACTCAACTGCTGAAATAGATAGCAAGAATTTGGATACCGTTTCCCTTTGGTTAGGCGCAGATATAATGCTAGAATACCCCATCGATGAAGCAATAGATATGTTAGAGAAAAGATTCAAACAAGCCGAAGAAAATAGAACTATAACGATCGAAGATTTACAATATTTAAGATCAAATATCACGACGATGGAAGTTAATACCGCTAGAGTTTATAATTGGGACGTTCAGAGGAGGAAAACATTAAGAGATTCGAAAATTGAAGGTGAGCAAGAAAGCTGATTAATATTTTATCAATTCAATTCAACGTATATATTCATATGAATATGGCCGTATAAAAAGTAATGTATAATGTTTCACTAATAAAAACGATAAGTGACTAATTTATGTTTACACACAGAGCTACGTATATTTGAAGACATCCATCATCGTCTGAATGTATCAAGAATTTGAGCTCCCAAAGTTCTAACAGGAGTATCTTCTCTATCATCATTTTCAACAGTTTCATCCAAATCTTCATCATCAATATTATTCCCTTGTTGGGCCCGAGTAGCTAACCCTTGTGATAGATCCTGCCTTTGCAATGAGTCTGAATTATTGACCATGTTCTGTATTTGAGCATCCATACTCCTTCCCTTCTTTTTGGAGGTCAACTTCTTGTAAATCAGATCAATAAATCTCGATTTCATTTTGAACCCGGGCAATAAATCATTGAATATTAATCCACCAATGAAGTATCCTAACATACTAGGAATTGTAGAATTTATTAACCCTTCACTTAAAAACAATTGTAGTGCAAGTAATGAAGTGACAAACTCATTGGTCAACACTATTTTGAAATCTTCATTGTTTGGCTTCAACCTTATTATACCACCAAAATTCAACTCAAATTTATATATTATTGGGGAATATTTGAACGAAAAGTAAAGCAATCCAAAAAGTAGTCCAAATGGCCCTGCTGGAATAAACAAGTTTATTCCGAGTATGTTATAGAAGACCCAAGTTAGAGCAAAAGTAACGATTAAGTTATAAAACAACATCAACATAACAATTTTGCAAAATCTTAATGAGCCAACCACCCTCTCAATGTTCTTAAGCGTGGTGACTAGTAATGTAACAGCTACTATCACTTGTGACTCATTCTGAAATTGTATTTGATACAATAAGAACCTCCAATACTGACCCCATTCCGATATGAATGGGTCATATGATAGAATGAAGTCATGTTTTAAGTCTAGCACTGATACTATCAATGGGATAACAACTAAAGCTGTCGTGATTGTCGAGCTTATAGGTAAATGGGAAAATCCCTTGGGTAATATGGATGACATTATAGTTTATTGTATATATATTTGATATATACTGTGACATCTGTTGAAAGACTGATAGTTTCAAACTACAAGGAGCATGTATACATATATCTGGAGAACCAGATAGTACGTATAATAAATAACAACTGGGTGGGGCGATATATTGAAGGTAGGGTCGATTTCTCTGATGCAGACGATCGATGCACGCAGCTCTTATCTAGGTTTTGTCTCCGGTTTGTAGGCTATTTGGAGAAGGAAGACGACTCCAGTATAACTTGCTCGTGATGTGATCTTGTTCATTTAATCAAAACATTTGAAAGGATCATTAGCACTAGAAGCATCCATATTACTAGTATTCACAATAATATACCTTGAAATATGTCTTTGCCTGCTGATTTTTATGAAAGATTGGGGCCTCAAGGAAGATCGTTACTTACGCAGTTACAAGCTGGGGGACAAACTCAACAGCAGACTCAAGATCAACAACATGGGAACCTTTATGATTCAAGAGTGCCTACTCAACTCGACTATTTATTCCAGGAGTTGGCTAACCCCAAACCAACTACGACACCGCAACAGATTCTTTCTTATATAGCTTATTATTACCCAAAGATTAAAAGTGAACAAAATATAGAGATTTTGACATATTCATTCTTGAAATGTCCTCTCTTCTTCAACAACAACCAAGTGGTATCCTTCACCGAAAACTACAAGATAATTGAATGCTTCAAGTATTTAGTGGATAAGAAATTTCAGGTCAGTTTGCCAACCTTACCTTTTTACAAATTCTATCATTCGATCTTCTCCGGTATCCTTAAATTTATTACATTTGAAGGTGATAACGTTAACTGGAAAACCATTCCAGTTTTGGCAGGATTAATATTATCAATAGAGTCCAGGGATGCGTTTGATAAGTTTCCAGATCAGTTTCAGCTGATCAAGAAAATTGACAGTCAGATTGTCAAATTAGTTGAGAAGGCATTAGTTCAAAATTTTCAACAGCGTCCTCCACCTAATAATGACTTAAAATGTATGAATGTAATATCAGTTTCATGCATGGGCGATTCCATTTCTGAAAGAGCATTACTCCAGATATTAAGATCTGATCCTCATCTTTCTAGATTCATTATTCAAATGATTTTTAATTCACCATATGGGATGACAAACGGAACTGTGATCCAGCCTGGCATGAACTATTCACGGTTAATTAACGGAAGACCCATTTTGAAACATTTGAATAGACTTTCATTTCTATATTCAAAAATTATCAGTTTGCATCCAAACGTTAAAGTTAATGTGGATGATATGGATTTAATTTTGAATAAGATTCAGACCTTTTCCGAAGGGTTATCCGCAGTAGAACTTGACTTAGATAATCCACAAAATAATGATGCTTGGTTGTTACTTCGACAAGTGTTCTTTGCAGTCGTGATAATTTATGAGAACATCATTTCAGTTTTCTTCAACTTGAATAATTTGAGCTTAAATCAGCAAACATTACCAAGATTTAGCAGAAAGATACTTTCTACGTTATACAATTTGAGTTTTATCATAGACAAGATAGGTACCGGTGGATTTGAAGCTTATAACTTTGTTTATCTATCGTGCCTCAACTCAATCATTGAGTATGATTTGAAAATCGGTGAGTTATTGATCCGAGTTTGGACGTCGAATGTTAAATTTGGTGAACTAGATCGATCTTACATTCAAAGATCTAAATTATTATTCAACTTGAATTTCACAGAATCAATAATCAATATTGTTTCTGATGACTTGAAATTCAATTTAGTCTTGCCAATCATCCATAAATTAGTTGAGAATTCTCCAAGTCAAGTGATTTTAGAAAGCTCGCATTCTGTAATGCTGAAATTTTTCACTATATTAGATACATATACCGAACAGGCCTCAGTTATAGATTATAATTTGAACATGCTAAACGTGAAAAATAAAATCCTTGATTATTTAACTATGTCATTGGATCAGTTCCCGGAAAAGCTTTCCTTAAGACAGGTAGGAATCATAGTTGAAACATTAGCTAGAATTGTATTTCCTAACTCAATAATCTTCGAAACTGATAAAGAAGTATATAAGACTTTATTAAATCTACTTTACAACAGATGCCAAACAATAAGTGACAATGACGAGACCACTTCCCAAGCTGAACAATCAAGAGTTAAGCAACAAAGTGGATTTGATAACATCTCATCGGACTTGGAACTGCAGCAAGACGACCAAACCAAATTGAAAACGAAGAAGTCGTGTCTAATTTCAATACTAATCAGAGTTGTCCCATTAATTCCAATCAATGAATATGAAGACTGGCTTGTTTTGATTTATAATAAGTTGATCTGTAAGACTGCTGACAGGGAAGAGAAATTATATCTTTTGGATAGATTATGGGGATCTATATTAGGCACTAATAAATATTATCCTCAAAAGGGTAATCTCGGTATAAATTGGTGGTATGAGCATGTTAATGTTGAATCTGAGACTCATGACCAATCTAAAGGTAGTATTGGTGAAGGCCACTTGAAGGCTAAATTTTAAATTCGAAACTACATACAAGGGTCAATTACGTGTTTAACGAAGTAGTAAAAATGCACAAAAGCAACAAATAGTAAAGGAACACCAGATATGAAAAATGTAGTAATGTATCCTTATAAACCAAAAAACCATAACAAAATCCTTAGCTAAAAATACACAAGAAAGCAAAAATAACGAAGACAAAAAGGGTATCATTGATCTTCTTCCCCAGTGTTTTGATCGAAGAAATCTGTAACTGCACAGTTAGGATGTAAGATGTAAACCATACTGGATTTCTTTTCTGAAGCTTTCTTTTTCTGCCATGCTTGGAATGCTTCTTCTCTTTTTCTTAATTCAGCTCTATCTAACCCTGCTACAGGTGTAAAATTTTCAGGGATCAACTCATCTTCTTGCTGTGGATTAACGCGCATTAAGATTCTATCTTTTGTTAATCTCTTCAAGACCTTCAAAGCCGTTTTTTTCTCCAAGTTGTATTCAGCTAATGATTGGAGTTCGTCACCTAGTTGTTCTAAATACCAATCAGATAACTGTTGAGCAGTGCATCCTTGTTGTGTACCGACTTCTGTTCCATCAACAACCGATAAGGGAGATGCATTAGCAGCACGTTGTTTCTGCTCTTCTTCGCCAATCTTTCTAACAAACAAGTTCATCATCTTCACATATTTATCATATGGTAAAGAGATCTTTTGCTTTTGTTTTGAGGCCGCCGTATTCTGGGTTTGATCATGAGCTTCGTGCATTGAATTATCATCTTGACCTGGTAGACTTTGCGATTGTTCACGCTCCTGACCACCATCGGTGTTGCTATTGCCATCACCATGATTAGTGTCGTCATCACTATCTTCACCATCGTCTTCACCATCATCTTCAATCTCTATGTCATCCTTTTCAACCCTGATGATAGACTGCCTTAATAAATCGTAAGCTTCAGAAACAAATCTAGGGGTTATAGTTTCTGTACAATTGGCTCTTGCAATAGCTTCAGACAATCTTATCATGGACTCCAACTGTCTGACTGTGATTCTATAACTACTTTTACCCAAACCTTGAGCGTCATCACTTCTCAACTCCTTATATCTTTCAACAAGATAATCTCTTGCTTCTTTGGTCATCTTTGGTTTGAAGGTTCTAGAGTACTGAATATATCTTAACAGTTGTTCTCTAGAATATGGCGGATCAATAGCGTCATCTCTCAACATATGCAAATTGACGATATGATCAGCTAGTTGAGTATCAATTCTTTCATTACATTCGTCTAAAACAACGAAAAATAAGTCAAATCTAGACATGATAGGAGCAGTCATTGCCAAGTTACTCTTCAAACCGAACTTAGGATTATATCTACCACCAATTGGATTGGCAGCGGCTAAGATAGAAGTTCTAGCGTTTAAAGTGGCATGAATACCAGCTTTAGCAATGGAGATAGTCTGTTGTTCCATCGCCTCATGAATAGCCACCTGATCACTGATATCCATCTTATCAAACTCGTCAATACAACATATACCATTATCTGCAAGCATCAAAGCACCAGCCTCGATTGTGAATTCACCACTTTCCTCATCTCTAATAACTGAAGCTGTTAAACCTGCAGCACTGGAAGCTTTACCTGATGTATAAACTGCCCTTGGTGCAAAACTGTTGACATACTTCAAGAATTGTGATTTGGAAGTAGATGGATCACCAACGATACAAACGTTGATATCTCCTCTCAAGTTGATACCATCAACGGTCTTTTTATGAACACCACCAAGCAGTTGTAGTAGGATACCTTTCTTGACAAATTCATGACCAAAGACAGCTGGTGCCACTGATTGAACCAATTTATTGTAGATATGATCATCACCAACCATTCCTTTCAATTCATTAATTTCTTGCTCCGATAAAGTATTCAAGAATAGTTCCTGTTCCCTATCTGTGTCTTCTCTTGAACTATTTGCACCATTTTCATAATCATTATTGTTCATATTATTATCTTTGGAGACCATTGAACAGACATGATTTGCAAAAAAGGCAATCTTGTAAGTCAAGTCCCTAGCTCCTAACGACTTCAAACCAGTAATACTAGAATTTAACGATTCTGTAGTTGATGCCATACCTCTTGATCTAACTGAGCTTGGCTTGACACCTGGTAAACCTAATTGAGTCACATCCGGAATGACAACTTCAGTACCTGTGAATCTACATTTATCACCGGGTTTAGCCCTCTCCACTAATTCACCTCTCAAAATAACATCAAGAGTTCTAGGCATGGACCCAGTTGGAATCTCACTGGAATTTTCTTGAATTCTGACTTTTTGCCAATCCATGAAGGTTGATTTTTGAACATTCAAAGACCAATATGCTTGATTCTCACAAGTTGGGTTTGGACAACTGGTAGGTTCTGTGTATTTGAAACTTTGTTCGACATTTTCGACCAGCGTTTTACATAAGTCACAAACGAATGCACCCTTATATAGTTCAGGTCTAACTTCACTGGTTCTGGTGACAGTACCTGAAATACTCATCAACATACCGATATTCTCAGCTCTTAATTCTCTTATTCTATTTGTGGCTGGCAAATTGTAAAAAGATATTTGAAAAATCCTTTCGGATACAGAGGATTCTTCATCTTCAGCAATTCTGGTTGATCTACGCAATAGAGCCGGTTGATGCTGTCTAATGACATTTCTTAAGCCTACTAATAAGTATGGAATAAATCTGTAATATTGTGAGACGATAGCACTTGTTAGAATACCATTCTCAACAGTCAATAATTGTTGGTAATCAATATAAAGTGTTGATAGATCATAATGTGACATAGCAGAGACTTGGGCTAAGTAAACTTTCCCTTGAAATTCTGGATCTTCATTGACGATTTCTTCATCAACAAACTCTGTTAGGAATTGTTCAAATGCTTCTTTAACCTTTTCTGCAGTGACATCAATGACTTTTGGAATTGATGTCAAATCTCTTCTTCTTCTGATAGCATTATTTGGCGCCTCTTCTTCCAGCTCTTCTTCCAATTGGGCGTTTCTTTGGTTTTGCTCTTGCTGGAGCCTGAGGTCACTCAAAACATTCGAACTTTGTGTACCAAAACCTTGTGAGGATGGTAGGGGAGATGAAACAAATGCCGCCATATTGGTAATCGATTATTATGTATATTCCTATAAAACGTATGCAATAAGTAACCAGTACTTTGACAAAAGATTTCAAAGGACAATCAACAAGTTATATAACAGAGACATACGAAAAACGAACTTAGGTTGAAATAGAGATCACTTCATATATCAGATGAAACCGTGTTCAGTCAGACAAACTCTCAAGTTTCAAATTTTTCGGTACGCGTCTGTAATCCAAAATTCAATTACACTTCCTAATCGGGTCTAATTACAAGAGCGAGTCCCCTTTAGGAAAAGTAATATTTAATTAACTTTAACTCGCTGGAGGCGATCGGCGTACTGAAGTAAAAAGTGAGGTATCTAAGCACTGCCTCGGTAATTTTGAAAATTTTTTAGATTTGTAGATTTAGGTAGGCAGCAAAGCCTTAAAGATTAGTTCTCTCAACAGAATAAAAGAGTACTGAAGTAGAAGTACAGAAGAGTTCGACCAACTAAGAGTAAGACGCATCACATACTACGGTAAATATAGAATGGCCAGAAAGAAGTCGGCCACCAAAAAGGCACAAGAAGCAGAATCGAAGGCTAATTCTGCGGCCCCAGCTTCTGACCAACTCAAAGAACAGAAGAAGACAGTCACATCAAGAGAGAAATCTCCTGTTGTTCAAATTGACAGTGACAGCGATAGCGATGAAGCAAAAGACTCCTCCGAGGAGGAAGACAACTATGGTGAATTACTGACCGAAGATGTGGAAGAGGGTCTCAGTAAAGTGTTGACTGCCATCAAAACTGGTGATAGATCATTATTTGACAGTAATGTCCGATTTTTCAAGGATCCTGAAGAGGCTGCTGCAGATACACCGAAAATCAACACCAAAAAAGAAAAGCCTTTATACTTGAAAGATTATCATAGAATGAATTTACTAGACGGTAATGTTTATGAAGATGAAAATGGAGAAGAAAGAGATTGGAAAGGAGATGAGAAACCATACGTTGAACAACAAAAGGAAGACAAAGATAACTTATTATCCGAGATCAAGAACGCGTTTAGTGGAGAGGACAGTGATATTGACGATGACTTTTTGCAAAAGAAAGAGAAAACGAAAAAAGAGACGAAAGACGAAATTCAATTACCAGATCCCAATTCAAATGGCGAAGAGTTTTTACAAGCTTTCTTAGACAACCAAGCTTGGATCCCAAAACAGAAAGAAGAGGAGGCACCAAATATGGAAGAAGATGATGATGAATTTGATGAGGCTGCCGAGAAATTTGAAAATGCGTATAATTTTAGATATGAGGATCCAAATTCTGTTGAGATTATATCTTATGCAAGATCTCAAGCCACAATGAGAAGAGAGAAATCCAATAGCAGAAAGAGACAAAGAGAGAAAGAGATTGAAGGTAAGAAAAAGGATCACCAAGAGTCACAAGAATTACTCAAAAAGAAGAAGCAAAAGAAGATTAACGTTGTCATGAGTAAATTGAAACAGATCCGAGAAGCAGTTGGCACAGACGTCTCAGAGGAACTGATTACTAAAGTGTTTGGAGATAGTTTACTGAATGATGATTTTGATGACGCTGATTGGGATAGCAAGATGGCTCAAATATTTGATGAACAATACTATGATGCTGGTGATCAGAAACCAACTTGGGACGATGATGATGAAATAATGGCAGATATCCAGAAGGGTGATAGTGATGAGGATGAAGAGGTTTATGCTGAAGAACTTGACGATAATTCCAAATCACTGAAGGATGAAATGGGTTCCACATCAAAGGATGAAATAAAGAGTGATGATAAAGCAAAATCTAAGAGATCCAAGAAAAAAGAGCACGAAATAGCCAAAAAACAGGAAAAAGGGAAACTCAAGAATATAGCTGAAAAGATAGTGAACTCCAAAAGTACTGATTTATTAGGTGAAGTTGAAGAAGAGAGAGGAAGAAAGAGAAACAAGGAGGAAGTCACATTCAAGTACCGCGAGGTTTCCCCAGAATCATTTGGTCTATCAACTAGAGAGATATTAGTCGCTGATGACAAAGACTTAAATGAATTTATTGGGTTGAAGAAGTTCGCCCCATACAGACCTAAGGATCAAAGACAAAAGGATAAAAGAAAGTACACAAAGAAAAGAAGATTAAGAGAATGGAGAATGAAGGTGTTTAATAATGAAGACGGTCCTGCTGTGGAGGATGGAGACGAGGACATTATTAAGATCCCATCCATTGTGGATGATTCGCACAAACATAAGCGGAGAAAAGAGTATAAGTCTAAGTCCACGTCCAAAAGCATGGACAAAAGTAGACATTAATGTTCACATTGCGTTTAGTTCCCACTTACTGTATATTGCGATTAATTAATACTGTTTGAAGTATCAACGTAGAGTAATGTAAGTCTGAATTTGATATATTACTTCTTTCTGTGGATCTACAAATCGCGACACGCCTGGATATATATATAATATAATATTATCAATAACTGAAAAAAGTGTAAATAATAAATAAAAAATATTACTTGTAATATACCTTGCATCGAGCCTCAACTGTGCGATGATAATTACCGAGCTCATGAGCTCTAAACCATTTCCAAGTTGGGCACATGTAACAAATCGCTTGGTCTTGTGATTACACTTTCTCACCACACAGCTAGCGTTTGATAAGTTCTAGAAGTGATTCAAACCAAATGACGACTAGAACTCCAAGGCGATCTAGTGACTCTACAAGTACCATTTATGTCGACACTGAACCTGAGTCCGATTCTGATCTCACTGATTCAGACTACGAATTGTCAGCAATATTTGGAACGAAAAACCTGGAGTCTCAAAAGAAAAAAGTTTTACCAAGTACCAAGTCAAGTATAGTAGAACCCACTGGGAATGTATTCAATAAATATTCATCAGGTCGAAGTACCAAAATCAGCAAAGGCATTGGAAAACCAACTAATCAAAAAACAATCTTTGATTTAATGGCCAAAAGGAAATCTGGATCTGGGGAAAACAAGCTTACAAATGATTTGGGTTTTGATTTAGATACTGCATTAACACCTACTACTTTAACAGACACCCATAAGAGATTACTGAGAGACAGAGAACACGAAGAGGAGATTGACCGAATGATCAATGAAGATAAAGAGATAGCTAGTGAAAGTTTTGCTCAGCATGCGCAAATCACAAAATTGATTCAAGATCAGCTGAATGAAGAAGTATACAACGATCGTCAAAGTAAGCCCTATATTGAACATTTGCGAAACGAATTACTGAAAAATAATGGCGATGAACTGTTTGATTTCTATTCATTGATAGATTGCGGTAATATTGGTTCAAAGATAGATGGATTCGAACTGATTGGCAATAAAGAGCAACTGATAACAAATGATGCCCATTTCCTCCTGCCAAATATGCTTAATGATTTGAATGTAGTCAACTTTCTAGACCACATAACAAGCGAGCTCTCTATTATCAACTTGAAGGCAATCAGCCATCTTGCGAAAAGCTATAGACATGAGTTTGCGATTACCAAGGACCACATCTATAGATTCATAAAGAATCTGGGATTTGATGTTAGCTTGCTGTCCAGGGACGGAAATCATAATGCTGTCAAGTTGACCATAGACAGTAAGAAAAAATTGCCACCTCCTGTTCTTCAAGTTTTAAAATTTGAAATATTAATCTACCTCATAACATCTTCAGATGTAGGGGTATATGAAGACAGCGAAGTTGATAATATAGCAAGTGTGATGATAGAAATACTGATCTATTGCATGGTAGATTCAAGAGTAAATGATCCCAGCGGCAATGATTCTGTCATGAAAAACTGGCGAATTGAAACATCCCTTGGAATTTTAAATAAACTACTTTTGAAAATATCCCATTGGTATTATAGAACTTCAGATACTGAACCATCACATGATAAATATTTTGAAAAACTGTGCAGACTTATAATAGCATCATTGAACGGTCATTTGATCTCTGAGTTTCAACTGGTTTTCAGATTCATTTATAACATTAGATTGATATCAGTACCATTGATCAAAAATTTGAAAGATTGGCTAATGCTATACTACGTGATACAAGAAGACCAAAACGATGTCCATGAGTTTGGTGACCAAGATGAGAGAGTGGAATATTTGAAATTCAAAAATGATCTATGCAACTTTCGTCTTGGATCTTGGAGAAGCGGGAAAGACGACAACAATGCTAGCCCATTGATCATATCACTCTATCATTATTTGAGAATCCTCGTTCATGGTAAGCTCAATGGGGAAATATTAAAGTCAAGTCAAGTAGACAAAGTTGGTGTACCTGTTAACAGGGCGAATTACAGAGCGAACAAAGTGCATTACGAGAGATCGAGATATCGTATCAGATTATTGCAAATGTTAATCATGGGAAACATCAATAAGTTGAAAAATAATCAATTACCTATCCAGTCAGATTATGGAGCATCTATTTACAGTTTAGATTATTATGAATCATCAGTAAAAGTTTCGAACAAGGACGAATTTTTGATTTCCAAAGTTTGTGAAATGGTTCATATGTTGAAAGAGAATTATTACAGCTCTTTCAAAGGGATGATTGTTCCAATAATTACTGATTGCACTAGTAATTTAATATCAGTGGAGACAAGGCTGGAAAGGGAAATTGCAATTGCTGATATATTTTAGTTACGTTTCATCCGAATTGCATATAGGTGTAGCTATGCGTACATATCTATAAAATCTAATTAATCACCAGCCTTAACAGGTGTATGTATTATTTTCAAAAAAGCTCTTTACATACATTTCTTAACTCTAGAATGTCTCGGATCACTATTATCTCCTCTGATCTTCCCTCTCCATTTCCAATCAATTCAGAAATGTCTTCGTCCCTTTCAACAAATTGTACCACTTTACCCCATCCGAATTTCTTGGCTGCTATGACATTGAGTCCAGAATCATCAACAAAATATGCATTGGAAGCATCGCTCACACCTGCATGGTTCAAAGCAGTATCAAATGCTACTTTCATTGGTTTGCAGGTCAATGGGAAATTCGAATAATCACAGAACGTTATACCGTCAAACAAGTCACCAATTCCTAATAATCTAACAACTCTTAGTCCATGTGTCTTATAAGCATTGGTAAATAACCAGAGACGGTCCACTTTACCAGATTTCTTGAGGTCAAGTAACAGTTGCCTTAGTTTCAAATTTGGTTGTAAAACTTTTTCTAGTGGTAAGGCATCATCGACAACTTTATTGTACTCCAGAGCATCTATCTTATGTAGTCTGACTAGTCCTTCAATAGCCAATCCATACTCCTTGTAGTACTTCATGTGTAAAGCATGGGCTTCTTCGTCATTCAAATGGAGGTTCTGTTTGAAGAAACGATGGATGTAAATCTGCATAAGGTCATGAATCTTGGTAGATCTCTTATACAGGCAGTTGTCTATGTCGAAAAAAAAAACTTTTTTGTTATCCTTTGGCACTGTTGAACCGATTTCATAAGTTAACTTGACTTCGGGCAAGTTGTTTGATAATTTATGAAACTCGTCGTGTTCTTTGGTAGATAAAGAAGCTAAATCAATTTGTGATTGAGAATGGGAAACTCTGTTGATGATATCAGTTTCTCTTGTGTCATCATCATTAGAACTCGTTGTGGAGGAAGGGGTCATCAATTGATTTTCGAGGGACTCAAGCTCCTTTAACTCATTTAGTCTTAGAGCACTCATTTTTTATAATTTATTATAAGTGTGCTACGTTTCTGTTATAAAGTTGATCAATTATGAGATAAAAGCCATGAAGCATTATTCATTAACTTTTTTGAAAGAAACCTTTTACCAGTTTCCCTGATAATTCCTACGGATATAGGACAGAGACGGATATGCAATGTGCGCGTACATGAAATGTACATTGTGCCACCCACACAAATTTTTAAATAGAATAAGCGATGCCTTATAAATCTGTATATTATAGGGATATTACTAGTTCACATGCGATTATTATCTACATACTGAGTATCATCGGTTGTCTTGAGACTAACTCAGTTGAATTAATTGTAGTTCATCAAATCAGAGTTCTCGATGATGAAGTTGAATACTTGCGCTTAAAACAATTCTTTACAAACGTTTTTCAATTCCATAATGTCACGAATTATAGTAATTTCACTAGATTTTCCTTCTTCATTTGTTGCTAGTACTGGCAAGTCTTCATCTCTTTCAACAAACTGTATGACTTTACCCCATCCAAATTGTTTAGCCGCTTTAACGTTCTGTCGCGAGTCGTCGATGAAGTATGCATTAGATGGATTGCTCACCCCTGCATTAACTAAAGCGTTGTCGAATGCTTTCTTGGTGGGTTTACATATCAATGGGAAATCAGCATAATCAACAAAAGTGATACCATCAAATAAATCACCGAGACCTAGTAATTCAATCACTTTAAGTCCATGGTTCTTATAAGCGTTAGTGAATAACCACAATCGATCAACTTTACCCGATTTTTTCAAATCAATTAACATTTGCCTGAGTTTTGGATTAGGTTTTAATATTTTTTCTAAAGGGATGGAATCGTCCACAAGAGTATTAAATTTCAATGGATCTATTTTATGAAATCTTACCAATCCTTCGATGGCTAGCCCATATTCTAAATAATACTTCATATTCAAGTTATGTGCTTCTTCATCGCTCAGTTCTAAATTATTTATTAGAAAACGATGTGTATATAATTGCATGAGATCAAGGATTTTTGTTGATCTGTTGTATAAGCAATTATCTATATCAAAAAAGAATACTTTCTTGTCGTCTTGGGGAACAAATGTTCCAATTCCATACTTGAGTTTGACCTGAGGAAGATTTGTTGATAATTGTAGAAATTCAGCACGGTCTTGAGTGGAATATAAAGAGACGTCGAGTTGTGATTGAGAATGGGACGGCCTATTTATGATCTCTGCCTCTTTGATAGCAAGCAATTCTGCCTCGAACTCTTCTGTATCTCTAAGTAATTCCAACAATTTTATGGCAGACATATTAACTATAGACTGTAAAAGATTGTCAAAAATGGTTAGACCAGGAAGTGTTACTGAATCATATGATATATTAAGTGGGATGAATTACTAGTAACTGAAAAGCGGAAGTTGTAAATCTCCAAAAAGAGGGCTAATATATGTTACATACATAATACACTTCCAGGGTACTCCACAGTCGTCCAGAGTCCAATTAGCTCAAACTCCAGAACTTAAAATGGGGAAATCAGCTGCTAGAACGAAGGTCGATTAATTTAATCTATATTATATAATCTAATATTGCTTAGTCGATTGACCAATTATTAAATTAATTATATAATATATTACATCAAATTCCAATACATGTCATATATTATATAATAATTGATTCATTCATTCATCCACAAATGAAACAACAAAACAATAATGCACACACATCAAATTACAATGGACAAATTCAATTATACAAACGAACAAATAATCAAAGCTCAATAGAGCGCGTAATTACGCGATTCAGCAACTTTATTAACTGATCTGCGAATTCTTTCTTGTGTTTTTTTAAACACGCTCTATACATTGCCGCATTGGGAAATGTGATAGCATCATCAGCTGCAAAATTGCAGATTGGTGTTTTAAAAAAATTAGGCGCTGATTTACTACATGTTTTCAATTTTCTGTATTAAGCATTTAATATAAACAGACTTGGATTTCGATGTTATTACTGGCTGATTGTTTGGGCAATTCTTAACACTTTGTATCTCTATTACGGACACTTTATTATTCTTAGTTAGATTGTACAAGACTTCAATTTGTTCTTTTTCTTGTGTGGAAAAGCATATTTACTATACTTTGTTGAAACACATATATATCATAGTATAAATAGAAGCATTTATAGTTGTTCAAACAAACGATTAAACAAATAAAATATCATCTACACCTATGAGGTTTCATACTCATTCATTGGCGTTGATATTTCAAACAATCTCCTTGGCCTTTCTTTTACTTGCTGCCCTTACCGTCCCAGTTCTGACCAACATATTCTTATCACAAGATGCCAATTACAAATATGGTATTTTTGGTTACTGTGCAATAGAATCCGATGGATTATCATGTTCCAAAGTTCAAGCAAATTACAAAATCTCCTCTCTTGAGCAGGATAAAAACGCTGATTGGAAAATGAGTACAGACTCAAGAAATCAGTTAGCTTTAATATTGATTTCTGAACCAATCAGTACAGGATTCACATTCATAGCTGTTATATTTTCATTATTTGGTCATTTCCAAACTTTCGGAAGTGCAAGATCTTATTGGATTACAGCTTTGGTGTTTTCAATATTTGCATTTTTAACTTCTGCTTTGATCTGTGTTGTTGTTGTTTTGTTATTTTTTCCTGATTTAGAATGGACTGCATGGTTATTAATACCAGCAGCAGTTTTGAACTTAATATCTGTCATTTTGATTACATTTACATTGAGATCAAATCCTCTCTATGATGATCGTAATATTGCAAATGAAAGTGATAGATTCAGCTTGATGAATACAAAGAAAAGTGCTGAACTCAAAGGTGCTGGTCTTTCTTTTTCAAATAATTACAACTCTAATAATTTCAAACTAAATCCAATTGAACGCAGGTTTACTAATGATGAAGACGACTCCATTACTCAAAAACAAAATGATTTCACGAGTTATTATAATCCTAGTACAACTTATTCAAACACTATCAGCGACAAAGATGTAGCTCTAAGGTTTAATGACGAAAAAACAATCACTAAATTACCCTATTCTTCAACTGCTTCTTCTAGTCAAGTGAGACTATTAGACTCTAAACCACCAGAATTAAAGATTCCCGATATTGCTAATCCGTATCAGAATTCTCAAGTGCAATCTTCTAGTAGCCTTGTTCAACATCAACAGCCTACAGAACAACAACAACAAAATGCCCTAAGTCCTCCTCTGCCGGACCCTAATATTAATTACTCCCCGGATGGCAGACGGATTAATGAAGAAGGAGACTTAAACTTGGACTTTGAAGAACAATCATCAGCTGGCTCTGATTTTACAAGTGTTTCCCAAAGGGCGATAAATCCAAAGTATTACCAAGGAGCTTATCAAAAAGCAAATATACCAGGACAATATCAACAACAAGGATACCCTCCTCCACCTACACATCCACCTTACATTTCACAACAACAGTCACAATATCCACCACAGCAGTTCCCATCAAGTCAACAGTATTATCCACATCAAGGCGCACCAGATTCTCATGGGACCAATCAACCACCTATACCACCTCAGCATAATTCATTCTATAGACCCCAGCCTCCTCCAAATGCAGCTGGAAGTAGAACTGACCTCTTATTGAATAATAATCCTGATTTCATGCTTGTTGGTGGTAATACTGGCCCGGGTTCTGGGCCTGGTACATATAGTTCTACAAGAGCAGGTGTCAGAAAATATGGTGTTGCTCAAGCTAACCAAAAGAGACTCATGCAAGGAGAAGTTCCACAACATATTGCATATGGTGGTTATAAGAGACGTCCTAAACCTAACTTCCCGGCCGCTTCTTTGTCGAATGATAGTCCATATGGTAGAATATGATATTATCTGATGTGCTTTTTACTATCCTTTGGGTTTTATAGACTTGTTTGTTTTACTTCTTGCTTGCTCTTTACTACGAATAATCCTTTTCCCAGCTTGTTCTATCCTTTGAGTCGATAAGCGTCTTTTGGAATTATCGATGCGAATCCACTTAATAGAATTTCATTTTCTGCTTTCTTCAATTCCGAGTTTCCGTTATTTGTATCCGTTCAGATTTCTTTCAGTTTCAGCCTTTTTTCTTCAGCTTTCTAGATTTCTTTAGTTCTGATTGTAGTTTTTATCTTTTTGATGCTATTTTTTTACGTGCTTTGTTTTATGTTATTGTGTTGTTCACTTCACCGAAATGATCTATATGTCATAATTAGTTCACATACCAAGTTATCTATTATTCCACCTATATATTATCTATCCTTTGATATTATTGTTAATTTATTTAATTTCAGATCACCCACATAACATCACCTGAAATATCAGAGTCTATCGATCCATCTACAAGTTCGGTAGTACCTCCTTCGTAGCTTTGATCCGGTCTTTTCAAGTCAACAGCAGTGTCCTCAGATGCAGCATTATCGGCTTGAGGATCACCACTTGTGGGCAAGTTTGTATCTGTTTTCGTGTCACCTTTGTCATCGTGATAGTAATGGTCCACTTTTTTTGGTTTCACCAGCAAGATCATTATGAGCAATAGGATCAGTAACACCAAGAAAAACACAACTTTACATTTTGTAGTTGATTTCTGATAACTGTCAGCTTTTTTCATTTGCTTTTCGGCCTGTTGCACATGTGTCACGGTCTTGCTTAGATTGTAGTCAATTCTGTCCAATATCGTACCTTGATCGACAACTAGGTTCTCAAGTTCTTTGAAAATCGTACTTATTTCAATAACACCTTGTGCTATTTTATATATCTCTCTCTCTCGCTGTTGGAGATACTCGTCGGATATCGTCTCCTGCGGCAGCTGTTGTTGTTGCTGAAGCTGCTTAGACGAATCTTGTAGTGCTTGTCGAGAGTAAGACTCGATTTTATCATCACCGTTATCCAGGTCATCCATGAAAGGGTTGCCGTTTCCATTGTTATTGGAGTGAGAGTTATTGAACGGATCCGCACTATCGTTATTACTACTTCCTCCGCCGATGGGAACTTCAAATTCATCCTCTTTTAAGTATCGTATATAGCTATTCTGCAATCTTCTGAACTGAGTAGACAAGTCTTGGGTTCGCAAAGCTAAATTTTTTTTCATGTTGTCAATCATAACAGTCTCGGCCTTCTTCTTGAATGTCAGCCGGGAATCATTTAATAATTTGATCTCTTTATAAACCAATTGAAATCCCTGTGTGATCTTATAGGTCAATTCATTCATGCTTGATTCATCCGCAGTTGTATCACTAAAGCCCGGTAGTAGGTTTTTCTTGTACAATTTTCCCAATTCGTTGATTTTGATCTTTATATCAGCGAGCATTAACTCAGATGTACGTTGCAAGTCAACTATATTAGGTGGTAAATCAGTCAATTCTATGTCTCCCCCATCACTATACGGTTTGTCCAGTATTAATCCTGCTTCTTCGTCATCTAAATTACTAAACCTGTCATGTGTCGATGTAGCGGCTGGTTCATTGAACAATGTGTTGTGATGAGGGAACGTTCTTCGGTATGAGATATATAAGTTGGTTCTGTCTCTAAACATCGGGTTTCGTATTGGTACGCGGGTGTCTTCAATTGTGGATGTACTTTGCGGTGTGTGCTCTTCTATATATGCCCTCTCAACTCTAAGTTCTCAATCTGTTTATAACATATGGTATATGATATGTCTAAGGCACTAGGTATTATCACCTACTCTCCTATGATTATGAAAGTTCAAATAGAAACAACAAACCATATGACGTTTACAATTCTTCTTTCTAAAAACTAAATAATGGTGTAAAGATGCATGTTTTACACATTCATTGCCCCAAATTTACCCCTTGCTGAATGTCTTTTACGGTCTATATTTAAGAAGGAAGTTCATATGTTCCAGTTAACCAATGGATAACTATAATACATTTAAACATTATTTTGGTAAAATGGACCAGGAGCCATTAATATATACCTTTCCATTGCCTCTCTAAATCTATTCTTATATTGCTTAGGAGTAATAACAGTGGGTTCTCTTCCAACACCTGTACCTCCTACTAACCCCTTTTCTTTAACCCAACTTTCTAACTTTTTGTCCCATGTAAATGTTCTTATACAATCAATTATACCCACAACCAATTCACTACTTTCAGAATCTATCCCGACCACTAGAGAATAGTCCATGACGTTCATCTTGGCTAGAAATAACGTATCGTTCCACAACGATGCCCTTAGTAGCCTTTTCGCATTTTCTCTAACAAATAATGGGGATTCATAGATATATTCAACCATGTTCTCATCAAGTAACACTTCGTTCTCTTTTCCTGTTTGCTCAACATGTCTGTTTCTCATCGATCCCTTCAAGTCAAATATTCTAGACATTTTCCTATCATAAAATAAGTTCTCCATGATCAAAACATCCAACGTATATGACTTAGCACCAGGTATGGAGTTCTTTACTTGGATTTGATAAAATCCAAAAATCTTGACTAGAACTGTAGGTAAGTTATGAAATAGCGCTTGAGCAAAATACTCAAAATAACTAGGAGCAAATTGAACAAATGCTTCTAACTCAGCTCGACTTAACTCTTTGATTATAAATCTATCGTCCAATGTCTTCAAAAAGGCTGATCCACTCTTCCCTCCAGTTGAGTCCCATTTTATACATCTTGATAAACTTTCTATGAAATTGGTGTTGATTCCACATTGACGTCTAAAAGCATCAAATTGTTCAGCAAAGAAGATCTTACATGAAAGGGTAGAATATCCTTCTTCAAATTGATACTTCAAATGAAATCCTTTTTTCAACATAATCTGTTCTAGATTCTGGGTATCAGAGGTTGTTGAAAAGTCATTTACGGTAGTAGTGCTCTGTTTACAGGCATTTTCGTCAGCTCTCAAAGATTCTAAAAATGACTGGGTGTCAGCAATTGGATGGGGCAGTGATGCAATTGCCCCTGCTGTCGCTGTTATGTCAGAGATGGCAAACTGCTCTACTGATTCAGTTTCTGGTTGTTGTGGCATTTGCTGTTGTTGCTGACTTGTTGGCTGAACATACAATTTAGTTCTGTAATCTGATGTGTTAAGACAAAATGCAATAATTGAGCTGGGCTCATCTTCTCTCACAATGACGTCTGAATCAACGAAAATATGTTCCGAGGAGCTCAAAGGATAAGATAGTGGTTCCCATAACGTGGCAGATCTATCGGCCCAGAAGTGAGTTAGTGATTTCAATAAAGATGTTTTTTCAGGTTGAGTGACTTCCTTCTTTGACTCTTGCTCAAGGGCTATTTCAGGGTCCCGGTTCGAACCAGTCTGTTCGTTTGATAGTCGTTCTGGGCTATCAGTTTGACCCTCCTGTTGTGATTCTTGCAGTAATCCATCATCTGTAGCTGGAATTTGGGTGTTGGGTCTGTTCGTACCAAAGGGGTTGGACTCATCAGCCTTTGAGTCACCGTTTTGAAGTTCAGATTCTCTCTTCTTGATCAGTACTTGCTCTGCCTCAACTGCATCCTGGGCATTTTTATATATCTGAACAGTTGGCCTTGATCTAACAACCTTGGGTCTGAATCTTGTCTCTTCTAACTTTTTTTTTTCCATTTCTCTTTGTTTAAAAAACTCTTGTGCATCAAAAAATTCTGTTAATTTTTTCACTTTGCCTTCATTATTGATTTGGTTTAATTTCGGTAAAACAGTTTCATTACTTTGTAAAAGATGTTCCTGCAATTCTTGATTTCTGGAATCCCATAATGATTGTCTATCAGCGATGAGTTCTACACCACTAAAAACGCCATTTTTATTAGGGCTCATGGGTGATGGCTGTGTGGAGGAAGATGTTTTTGAGTGCTGTAGTTCGTTGATTTTATCCAACACTAGCTGGCCTCTCTTGTTTCCCCTAGCAGGATGCTGCTCAATATCCTTTGAAGCTTTTAAAGTAACGTCATTAGTGTTAGTTTCCTTCTCTGTAGCGGCTGTATGATCGGTAATAATTTCATTGCCAAGTTTCTCGTTAAGGTCTTCATTGTCAACTTCGAGACTTTCTTTAGTGCCAGTCGTACTTTCACTACTATCAGCCTTATTTTCGTTGCTAGTTTTAAATAGTCTATCAAGCTGGAAAGCAGTGATTCTTTTGATTTCCTTTTCTGTCGGTAAGAAATCTTTATCAAAGTCTTGAAATTCTAAGTTCCAGTCACTTGATAAGTCTTGGACTTCTCTAATAACTGTAGTCATTTTCAAATGATCTGAGACTGGCGTAGTTTCATAAATTTGGTCAGCCAAAAGTTTGATGTCAACATGCTCTTTCTCGACTCTTTTCTTCAATTCTTCGATTCTTTTAAGACCAGCTTCCATCTTGTCAATCGTCATACTGTCGACCTTAACTCTGTTTAACCGGCCTCTGACACTATCAAAAAATGATGATATCTTTTTCAAAACTTGATTATAAGTATCAATCTTGATTTTCATGTTATACTCAGGTTTCCAAAAAAGCTGGAACTTAGGAGGAACAAGTTCAAGTGTTTCAATAGGAGAATATTCAACACGGACACTCAAGCTCTTGAAGCTGAAATAATGAATTTGATCTTGGTAAAAATCATGGACGCAAGTAGCTCCTTTCACTCTCATATCACGGCACCAGAAAGACAACTCTAAATACTTGCCAAATGAATACTTCCATGCGTTATCACTTAGTGGTAAAACAGGAGTCGTATTTTGACAGATTTTGCAGTAACTCCACGACATAATTATGTTTTCCTTACCTGGCAGAGAATGTGGATTATTTTCAACAACAACATCCACCTTACCAGTACCATGAACATAGGAGCGGAAATGTTCCCTCGATGTTAGTCCACATCCTTCACTACATAAATCATTTGCATGCAAGCAGATGTGCTCAATGAATTGTCCCAAGCAGAAATCATTTTCCCAGTAAAAATCTGTAATTTGAATGTTTGGACCAATACAAGGTGTAGCATTTTTTGTGGAAACCATACTAAATAAAGTGACAATACTTTGGTGAGAGTTAGGGTCAAAAAATGAATACCTTCTGGAAGACCAAAATTGATCCCATTGCCGAGAAACTAGTGAAATTTCCGACTTGTAATATTCAGCCCTGAATTCTTTGATGCCTTTGATCAGTTTGAACAAGTCATTATCTTTTTTTGGTAAATCGTCAATTTCAAATTGAATATTCCAGTGTTTCACATAATGTGCATATGTATCCGATATGAGAGTAACGTTGTCTTTCTTTCTTTCGTTTTCCTTCTGAGTTTTCTCAAACAACTCAACAAAATCGGAGAATACCTTCTCATCCTCAACCATCGTATTTTCAAATTTCTTCAATTTAGTCAATGTAAATGGGATACTGAAATGAACCCAAGGTGATGATGATAATATTCTATTGTTGAATAATTGCCAAGCATCTTCATAATTAGAAATAGATTTGCTGTATAGCGGAATTATGGAAGAAGGCGTATAATCTGATGCCTGTAAACATTGGTCTCTCATTAGCCCTGACTCCAACTTAATGTTGAAGAAAACGTATATCATGAGAGCTGCGCATTCCTTGACTTTATTTAGCATTTCTTTGGATGCTCCCCTCAAAACTATGGTGAAGCCCAACTCTGGATTGCAACCCGTAAAAAAGAAATAAGTTCTCCTGACGCTTTCATACAAATAGCTTTTTACTTCAAACTTGCCACATTTCCCCAGAGTTGGATTCGTTGCAAGCTTGTCGATGGAGTTAACAATATCACCTTCAGTCAACCTGGCCAGTTTCTCTAATACTTGGTATTTGATATTATAGGCCACAGCAATTCCTGCGTCTGCAAGCAGTTGCAAGGCGTATCCGTTGACAGATGAGTTAGCAAGAACTAGATTTGGTTTCAAAGCGACAATTCTTGCAACCAATTTTTTCAAATATTCATCCTGTTGGGCAATAAGTGGTTCCATACTCAGAAGTTTGCTATCAATATCTTGCTCATACTCAATTTGGAATGTAATGATCATTATTCTAGGACTGGCAATTGTGGTCGGCATTGACTTCAGAGGTAGACTCTTCGAGAACACCATACCATCAACTATATTAGAGTCTTCTATCATGGATCCTGGGACCTTTTTAATTTTCAAATAGTTCGAAATGTCAAAGCTTTCGCCATTTGTTAGATCAATGGATATATTTGAAATTTTCTTTAAACATTTTATCAGCACTTTTGCCCATAGATCACTATCCTCTAAGCGCCTATCACTCAACACTTGACACAACATCTGCTTCGCGTGGTTCTCTCCAGCTCTTAAAAAATCATCTAGGAATTCAAAATCGTCATTCCCGAACCCGAATTGAGTAGTTGACGCAGATCTACCAAACATGTTATTATTCGAACTAACATCACTATTAATTCGACTTCCACTTTTGCTCATTCGTCTATTTTTCAACCTATGAAAATTAACTATTCTTCGTGCCCTATTTGACGTGAAGTTTCTTATGGACTTATCCTTGCTGGTACTATCATCAAACTTAACAGCATTGAGTGCATACTGAGGGGAGAACTTAAAACCTTGGTTGTTACTAGATATTGAACTCGTTTCGTTCTTATCCTCATCATCATCTGAGTTACTGCTGTTGTCACTAAGTACATTATGTGATTTAAGTGTAGGAGTCCTCATCTGCGCGTATCTATCATTTAAATTACCCAGTAAGTGGTTATGTTTGGTCATGGGGCTTTGACCCGATCTAGACCTCAACAGATTTTTCTTTGATTCGTAACTATCAACTCCCGAATCATCATCCTGAACTCCATGTAGTAGATCAGGCATACTCAACGGCTTAGTGCTCTGAGGATGTCTATAAGAATGACGATGTTGTTCCTCATTGTGAGTTGGAAGATTTGTGGCATTACCAATTGGCTCAGCTGATGCCAGTGCTGTGGCTCCGAAGTTGAAAATTGAAGATGCAGCATTTGCAGCAGCATGGGATGCTGCTGTAGTAAAATTTAAAGGCGTTAGGATGTTTTTTGCTTCAGTATCAGGATTACCACTCAAGTTGGGAATTCTAGTGTTGTTTTGATCATGATTGTGAGTGATACCATTATTTCCAATACCGTTCAGCTGAAATATTCTGCCACTAAATAGCGTGTTGGGTCTAGCCTTCCTGCTCAACGAATTTGATCTGGGGATGTCGATTTCGACTGCTTCGCCCTTTCTAGTAGTAGCGATTGCCATCATGGGTGGTGGGGTCGGAGCTGATCCGGGGGTTATACCCGGTTCAAATGTAGACGGGCAATAGCGACTATCCCCATTACTATTTACAGCTTCTAAATCAAGGGCTTTTGCTGGAGAGCTGGTGTGATTGTCATTAACATGAAATGAACTGTTACTATCATCAACAACAGAATCGTCTTCACTTGATGGATATTCTTCATATTTATCTGCCAACTTTAAGCAAAGTAAGCAAACTCTCATTTGGCCACCATGATTAAATTTTTCACCATCTATGAATGTTGTACAGGTACTGCAAAAAATCTTGCCACAAATTCTGCAGTGGTGTTTTCTTCTAAAAGTTGTGAAACTTCTATCACATGATCTGCATTTGCTTGCTGAAGAATCATCGAGCCAATAATCTCTACCGAGGCCTGATGTCTCGTTGGATCTCTTGTTCGATAACGATGATATTAAATTTACCGTTAGATCATTGTAGTTATCATGTGCGCCTCCTTGTGAATTAGTATGGTATGTATGAGTCTGGTTGTTGATCTGAGTTGTGGAGCTGGCACTGCTTGAGGCTAGTCCCAACTGATAAACCATTTAAATTAGCCAACAGACTTTATTTGTGAGTTGTAGGCCTTCAATATCAGTTATGTGTTCGTATATAAGAAAAAATATAATAGTTTTGAAGTTGACAGAACTATTATCAATGCAGTAATTATAAGGAGCTAGAGTAAGGAAGTTGCTCCAGACGGTTGAATGTATGGAGAAAGGTATCGGTACTTAGATGTTATGAAAGGTAAACAGAAGCACCAAGGTGTACGGGTGTTTTGACCATTATATAATCACCTTAGCAGTCAAACTGAGGCAGGCATCAGAGAGTGTAGATGTACAATTCGGATGATGTTGAATTGTCGGTCAAATTTTGGGTATGATAGTACAAGGATGTTGTTGCTCTACATTTTTATGATCATTTGCAACTTGAAAGTTTATTTTGAGTAGCGAAGGGCAACTCTTATTGTTAGTGGACTAGATTACTTATACGAGTCTATTTACCTATGAGACTTGGATCAAGCGCTTTCTTTGACATATTGATTAAGATTGGATTCGCTTTAGAATCACTGGGAACTTTCTTCCTTTTCTTTAAGCTCCTTTTTTCTCTTCAGCTCTTCAAGTCTACGTTCTTTCTTCAAACGCTTACGTTCTTCCTTGGGCAATTTCGATTTTTCTTCCTCTTCTATATCATTAACCTTTCTCTTATTATGTAATTCTTCATCTTTTTCATGTACTATTGCTTCATTTTGAACTATCTCGTCTTCTTGTTTTGCGATAGGTTCATTGTCAAAAATGATCTTCTGATTAGGTTTTGCAGCATCATCTTCATCATCTTCAAATAAGGTTTTCTTGTTTGGGATTTCAGCTTGCTCATCAAATAATATCTTCTTGTTCACAGAGGCTTCCCCGGTAGAGTGCAATGAGCCGATTGTGATTTGAGGTTGTCCCTCCAAAAGAAGGGGTGGTAGACCTCTTAATTCCCTCTGTAATCTTTTCAACTGACTTATAGTGGTTGGGTTAGGGCCATGATAGTCACTTATCGTCAGGCTTCCAGAATCTAAAGAAGCTGAAGTTAAAGTCTTGTTTGATAAAGATTCACATTCATCCAAGAATTTGTCCAAGAACTTTTGACCTTCATCCTTATCGAGAGATTTTGATTTCAGTATATGGGATGCAGTGGGTGTATTAATGGCAGACTGTGTGACTCTCTTCGGACGACTTTGCAAAGACATTGATAAAGACTTTAATTGCTCGCTATCTCTTTTTCTGCATCTATTGCGATCCAAACTAAGTTCACAATACTCTCTATGTATGCGATTTACTGATCAAATGATACAATGATAGCCTTATATCTCTTGAAACCTGTGGAAAAAAATTTTAGAAAAAAAAAATTATGTAATGCTATTAGGTGAAATATTACATCAGTAAGCCAAAAAAATTGTCTTGAAGGTGGATGTGTGAACGCATGTTCAAAAGTTGAACAATCTCTTGATGATATAAGTAACTATCAAAACTATCAGTGAAGAGCTACATACTCAACTGCAAAACTCAACCATATAACTAATCACAGATACTTAGAATGTTGAACTTATACGCCAATCTTACTCTGTCTCCGTTGAGACGGGCATCAAGAAACTTCTCATTTGTGGCCTTGAGTCAACCGTCGAGAATTCAAACAAAGAGCATTCTAGTATCCAACACACCAATGACAGCATTATCTTCAGTCAGCATGTTAAATCAGTCTTCAGCTCAAGGAATTTCCAACTCGACATATTCGTCAAGCATAATAATAACACAACTTTCCTCATTATCCAACTTCATGCAAGTAAGATGGAGTACCAGAGGTGGTAATAGAGGTGACACATATCAACCAAACACTTTGAAGAGAAAGAGAAGATTGGGATTTTTGGCTAGAATGAAATCTAAGAGTGGTAGAAAGATAGTGAAAGATAGAAAAGAGAAAGGCAGATGGTTTTTGACATACTAGTTTGATCGATCTCGACATTAAAATCAATAAAATGAATTCATAGTCAGCTTTCAAAACGTTGACTATTTTACAATTTGTTAGTTACTAGTGACCATTTTAAAATTTGTCAGTTACTTGTATGTATTTTCCAAACTAGTGACTACTGTCAGTTAACCGATGTTATGTTATACTGAAGATTCACTCATATAAATATATATTGCACATTCTATAAATCAAAAGTAAGCCAGCGTAGCTGCTACTCACTTTTTAGTCAAATAATAAACACAGTAACCCTGCTTTAATTCGTCCGATAAAAGGTCATCATTAATGAAGAATATGTCAAATTTGGGAATAGCCATTTCCAAAAAACTCTCTAACAAACTACTTTCTCTCATTTGAAGGCCAATTATTATGTGCGTATGGAGACCACTCAAATCTGTCAAAGCATTTATTAGATGAGGAATGAGATAGGGGTTATAAATGGTATCACAACTGATTAAAAAATCGGGATACTCTTGATTCAAAAGATCCAGTATCAACTCATTTGTTGACAATTCCCAATCATATTCCACTACGTCAATCGCTGGTCTTCCTGCCTCCACCGGGTTGGCATGTTTGCGGTTTTTAGTCCTCCCTTTTTTAGTCCCCACTTTTCGATGCTGCTGTAAATTCAATGGCTGCTTTACTGCTAGTCCGTGATTTATGAGAGTATTTGAACTGAAATTTGTGACATTATTTGTTATGTTCCTCTTCAGCAGTCTCAATAAAGGCGCCTGATCGGTGGCGATAAACTTACTACATCTTTGAGCCAATGTACAACCAAACAATCCGGATATCCCAGAGCCTAGTTCCACAACAGTAGAATTATCAAACTTTCCTAAAAATGGATTGCTGGAACTGCCGAGAGATTGGCATTGGTCACTCAAGAGCCATTCAATTAGAAGAGGAGTTATAGACCAAGTCATGAAACCCGTCGTACTACCGTTATTATGTTTGGAATCATTGAACAAAGATATTGATTGTTCAATAGAAATCTCATTAGACAATAACCTTAGTTTCAGATCATTTGTCTTTGTTATATATCCTAGAGATCGTCTCTCTGGTGGTGGTTTAGTAGAGTAAAGGTCGAACACATGTTCAAGTATTGAGTCATTGTCCAAATGGGTCAAATTACTCGTCTCGATGTCAACCATGATAGTACCATTCGGCCACAGCGTACTTATATCTTTGCCTATACTGATAGCTATAGAATTATGTACCTATCGTTATAGCAGGACTTGAGACTGATCCAACCCTTAAGCTTAACGTATGAACTAGCTAAAACAAATTTATTTCATTTACTCTTACCTGTGCAAAGATGTCGTCAACATCGAAGTATGCAATTTTTGACCTGGTTTTGGATAGTACTGAATGCTAGCTAACTTTAAGTAGTAGGAGTATTTTAACAGAGTACAAAATATAGCAACTATCCATGGGATTGTAAGCTGAAATAGCCAGCTATTTACGTTTGTCTTTTATCCACACGCAATAGTTAAATAACTTATTCTCATAAATCCTAGATCATCGCACCGACATGGATTCTTAAAAACTATCCTGTCACGTGTCTCTCAATTTTCACCGATATAAGCTCTCATAACCGTTGCCGTTAGTTGCCTTTTTTAAGCGAGGCCGAGAATTAGTTTTCTTGATGAAGGTCTTGTGTTTTTCAGTTATTTTTTCAATACTTCTAAGCTCTATAAAAGTATCAATATCCCTCTTTTTTGTACTTGGACTTGTGCACCACTTAAGGCTTACCACTAAGATTTCTTCCACCAAGCAAGTACAGATTTTTCAAGATGACAGGTCCTAAAGATTTTTCGTCCTTTTACTCCCTAGAAACTAAATCCCGTCCGGAGAGCGAACTTATCAAATGTTTCAAGTATCTTCAGGACTCAGATATGATTTTCTTAGGAGGGGGATTGCCGATGCCAAACTATTTTCCGTGGACGAAAATTATGGCTGAGTCTCCGCTGCCACCATTCTCACAGGGTATCTCGTCTTCTGATTTGGACAATACCTCCGAAATTCTATCTGCAGAATTGACTAAGAGTGGTGAGTCTAGAAAAGCGCATCCCGCTGATATTTCTTTGAAAGATGCCTTACAATATGGGTCACCAAAAGGTAATAACAACCTATTGAACTTTTTCAAGACACATACCCAGACGTTCCACAATGTCCCGTATGAAGATTGGGATGTCATCATGTCGGCGGGAAACACACAGGCAATTGACTCAATCTTGAGAACCTTCATTGATAGGGGTGACTCTTTACTTATTGAAGAATCTTCATTCCCTGCCTCGCTTATGACAATGAGAGGTGTTGGTGCAAAGCTGATTTCTGTCCCACTGGACTCTCAAGGTATCATACCAGGAAAATTGGAACAGTTACTGGATAATTGGGATCACTCTCAGCCGAAACCAAAGTTACTATACACAATTCCAACTGGTCAAAATCCTACAGGTTCAAACTTGAGCATTGAAAGAAAAGAGAAGATATACAGTCTTGCATGTAAGCATAATTTCCTGATTGTGGAAGATGATCCATACTACTTTTTGCAAATGGATAACTACAGCGAGTCGTTGAACGTTGAAAGATTATCAAAAGAAAACTTTTTGAACAGTTTGGTGAAGTCATTCTTGTCCATGGATATTGAAGGTAGGGTTATTAGACTGGAATCATTTTCCAAAGTGTTGGCCCCAGGTGTCAGAGTTGGATGGATAGTGGCACAAAAGCCGATCTGCAAGGCACTTTTGAATTTCAATGAAGCCTCATTTTTGAATATTTCTGGTTTCTCGCAAGCATTAGTCAACTCATTGCTGCAAAGGTGGGGACAAGATGGTTACATAGATTGGTTGATTGGATTAAGAAAAGAATATACTATCAAAAGAAACGCCACAACAAGCTCAATCAAAAAGCATTTTCCAAAGAATACAGTAATTTATCACTCACCAACGGCAGGTATGTTTTTCACAACTAGGTTTGACGCTTCCCAACACCCCAAGTTTTCAAAATCTTTTGGTAAATTACAAGTGGAACGTGCCATTTATGAGGAAGCCATAAAATCTGGTTGTCTCTTGATTCCAGGCTCAATGTTCTCTGTTGATAGTGCTAATGATTCTTCCAATGAAATATTTTTTAGAGGTACATACGCGGCTGTCGATTTAGCTAGTTTAGACGAGGGGTTAGAGAGATTTTCGCAAGCTGTCCTGAAGCAATTCAGAATATAATTGTCGAAGGTAGGTAACCTGTATCGGTCAGAATGTGCTGCATAATACTCAAGCTTGCTTACGATTATCCGTAACTTGGTCCATCCTATTGGTACTAATAGTAAATACTGAATATGTGAATAACAAACACCAGTTACAAACTTTGAATGATTATTACTTTGCCTATGCTCTGGGAAGGTGAAATAAAGCCAATTCAATTGGCATAGTGTTGATTTTAGAAGGTAAGAGGACACCAAACGAATTGTATAGAAAAATTGCTTATGGTATACATAATTATATACTAGGTGTTAAAAGGAACTGAAATCAGTACCTTTGTATGACAAATGGAATTTCATTTGAAATGTAGACGGAGAAATAGTAAAAGAATTAAAATTTTGAAAGAAAGTGTTCGTTCAAGTCAGAAATTTGAAGAATTTGAAAAAGAGAAATAAACTTTTTTCATAAGACAACTTGAATAAAGGTGAGTAGAGCAAACCCCAGACCAAAAAAGGAGCTTGCCAATTTCCTTGCCAGACCTTCTGAAATAGAAGGAATAGATGCAGTGGACATAATTAAAGCACCAGTTGTCATTGAGGTGATACTGGAATCACCCCCAACTGGTGTTTCAACTGGTGTTCCACCTGGTAACGTGCTAGTTGTTGGTAATACTTCAACTTCGGTCCGTGCAACTGTTGATATTTGAATTTCTGATAAGGTCGACGTCAATTTTTGAGGAAATGAGCTTTCGGGTAGTGGAGACGAAGCTGCAGGACCAACTGAAGATGCTGACAATGACGTTGTTCCAAACTCTGATGATTGAGTATTAGACAATGGTGATGTTGGAGTACTAGACAATAGTGATGATGGTGTGCTAGATGATATTGATGATGGGGTACTAGATGACGATGGAGTACTAGACGACGTTGACGACGGAGTACTGGATGATGATGAAGTACTAGATGGCGATGGTGTACTAGATGATAGTGATGATGGTGTACTGGACAAAGTTGACGACGGAGAATTCGATGATGATGAAGAACTAGACAAAGTTGACGACGGAGTACTAGACAAAGTTGACGACGGAGTATTAGATAGTGATGATGTAGTACTAGATAGTGATGATGTAGTACTAGACGAAGTTGACGACGGAGTACTAGACAAAGTTGACGACGGAGTACTAGACAAAGTTGACGACGGAGTACTAGACAAAGTTGACGACGGAGTACTAGATGATATTGATGATGGTGTACTGGATGATGATGGAGTACTAGATGATAGTGATGATGGAGTACTGGATGATAGTGATGATGGAGTACTAGATAATATCGACGATGGAGTACTAGATAATATTGATGATGGAGTACTAGATAATATCGACGATAGAGTACTAGATGATAGTGATGATGGTGTACTGGACAAAGTTGACGACGGAGTATTCGATGATGATGAAGAACTAGACGAAGTTGACGAAGTTGACGACGGAGTACTAGACAAAGTTGACGAAGTTGACGACGGAGTACTAGACAAAGTTGACGACGGAGTATTAGATAGTGATGATGTAGTACTAGACGAAGTTGACGACGGAGTACTAGACAAAGTTGACGACGGAGTATTAGATAGTGATGATGTAGTACTAGACGAAGTTGACGACGGAGTACTAGACAAAGTTGACGACGGAGTATTAGATAGTGATGATGTAGTACTAGACGAAGTTGACGACGGAGTACTAGACAAAGTTGACGACGGAGTATTAGATAGTGATGATGTAGTACTAGACGAAGTTGACGACGGAGTACTAGACAAAGTTGACGACGGAGTACTAGACAAAGTTGACGACGGAGTATTCGATGATGATGAACTACTGGATGATGATGAAGTACTAGATGACGATGGAGTACTAGATGATAGTGACGACGGAGTACTAGATGAGAGTGATGATGGTGTACTAGAATATATTGAGGACGGAGTACTAGGCAATGTTGATGATGGAGTACTAGATAATATCGACGATGGAGTACTGGATGATAGTGATGATGGAGTACTGGATGACAGTGATGATGGAGTACTAGATAATATTGATGATGGAGTACTCGATGATAGTGATGATGGAGTACTCGATGATAGTGATGATGGAGTACTGGATGACAGTGATGATGGAGTACTAGATAATATTGATGATGGAGTACTCGATGATAGTGATGATGGAGTACTGGATGATAGTGATGATGGAGTACTAGATAATAGTGATGATGGAGATGATTGAGTACTAGACAATAATGATGATGGAGTACTAGAATATATTGACGATGGAGTACTAGATGAGAGTGATGATGGTGTACTAGAATATATTGAGGACGGAGTACTAGGCAATGTTGATGATGGAGTACTAGATAATATCGACGATGGAGTACTGGATGACAGTGATGATGGAGTACTAGATAATATTGACGATGGTGTACTAGAATATCTTGACGATGGAGTACTAGAATATCTTGACGATGGAGTACTGGAT